>JAKLLX010000128.1:0-48660 GCA_022813745.1 Naganishia kalamii | reverse complement strand
GAGTGCGATCGACTGCGGTCGAGTGTGATATAAGGTGATAGGCTTGTAACAAGATGGAATGATGCCGTTCATGACAGACATAGTCTCCGTTATAAAACAAATTCAAACGAAATTTCTCATATCGAGCGACTTTGATCAGCAAAGTTTGGATCAGTTGCCTCGTCTATTGCCTACGGTAAATGTGAGATGTCGAGAGATATCTCAATGGGTACGTCCACTCTTTCGAAATGATTGAACGATCGAAATAGTCTCTAATCGTAATCATCATGTCAGTATAATGCTCCTACACGAAAGCATACAACATTTGCGGCTTGGGAGCTAAGATCGGAAATCGATGGGATTGGAACGGGCAGAGGCATTCAGCCCGCGTCAGTCCATCGATTTAGCCCAGGTGTTTGGGCTAGGGACGAGATCGTCGCGAGTTGGCGTGCACTACTTAAACCAAAGTGATCCGCGCGCGATATGACCCTCGCAAGGTTGGCTGTTTCTGAAGGGCGTCGACACCAGCCACGAAGGCGAAAGATCTTCACGAAGGGCACTGGGATTTAGGGGTGATCGACTTCGACTTGCGCCAGGCGCATCTGCACGACACCTTGGCTACCCTGGGATTCGCCAAAATATTTCATACGTTAGCCTTAGCAAAAATGACATATGCCGTATCTCTGTAATATGTTTCCGCCCTACAGCGAGTCAGTCGGGTGCTTGCCTACAACTGCAGGGAGGAGCACCGAAGAGCGAGTCCCAAAGGGCCACGAGCGAGCGAGATTAAGCCCTGCCCAGCATTTGAACAGTTCCCCGAAAGGGTAAGCTGTAGGTCGAAAACGTTGGTGATATGAAGGGGTGACTGGTTTGGCCACGCGCTTGAACGTATAGGATCATTGTTACGAGAACGGTATGCACTGCTCCACCTGCTGACGTAACCAGAGCCCCCGCGCTGACAAGTCAACTCTGGTTGCCTTGCTTAGCTCATCATCCGATGCGGCGACTCTCAGCACAGTGCGGCCTCACACTGCAGCGAGCCACACCACAGCTCGCCTGTATGCTGACATGGACAGTTGTTTCCCTGGTAAAGTAGCTTCCCCCTGATAGCCCAAATACATATAAAAAGAGACCATTCTGTCGCCACTGAATGTATTCTGTAGTATGACACGCAAATTAATACGGTATTTGATTGACACAACCTTCAGCCTCTCCCATCAAGAGCTAGCTACCCTGCAGCCATCGAGGCTAGTCATCGAGTAGACAGGCAATACCTCTAAGACAAGTGAGTATTACATAATCACCGCGTAGTCCCTCGACAAAAGACACGTCAAGCAGGCATCATCAGGTATCTCTGTGAGTTGAACTTGATAAATCTCTGGTCTTGCGATCGAGTAAGGTTCCTCTCAGAGAAGGTGACTTGCCGCTTAACAATCATTCAATTTATGATTCCTCAGCAGGCTGGTGGTGATGCGTGCGGGTTCATAACCTGCCTTAATATGGAGCTTGCGATGATGCGCCAACATCCCACGCGGGAAGCGTGCGGGACCATGGGTGAAACTTACAGCGAGGACAAAGGCAATCTGCTCCGCTTAGTGGTGGCCGCCGATCTTCGCTCGTTCACGCATGTAATTCAAGGGGACGATTAAGACAACATGGTATAATGGTAGTCATCGTATAATAGTCACCCTGAAGTGATACGCCGTTGTATAACGATATGCCATTGTGTAAAGATATGCGGTATATAAATAGATGCAAGATTGTCCCCAGAAAAGACCGAGATGCCTATATACTAACTCACTCTGTCCCTGCAGCCCCATGGAATTGCCAACACCCATGTCTAATCTGATCAAGTCATTGCAACGCTTGTGTGAAAGTCCATATATGTGATGACGCCAAGACTAGGAAGGTACTGTGGTGTATGGGGCACAGCTAAGTGAACCGGCTGAGCCGCTGAAGGACAGACAGGGCTTACTGCTTAATCAGATTGGGGGACCGCCAACAGTTCGGCATAGAGGTCTCTTTTGGCTCATGTTACTGGCTTGCGCGTTTAGTCAAATCCGGGACGGCTCAAGAGTCCCGCGGGCGCTAGCAGGAGATTAGCTATGCAGACCGGACGACGAGGCGAATGCCGACTCACTGCGGGAAAGTGACCAAAGAGAAGGGGGGAACTGTAAAAGTTTTGAGATAGGGTCCCCCCTGTGTGACTACTTTGCATGACGTCCCGTTCGGCACCCCGCACCCTCTCCACACCCAAGGTTTCCGCCTGTGTAACGCGTCCTCCGAACATCCTGCAACATACACGCTAGTGGCGGCAACGAGTGTGCGCGCTCGCCACAGACGAACGATGTTGGTAAATAAGAAATCCAGGAGGCCAAACGTGAGAGAGGATGCTGAAGAGGACGTATGGCGGGCCCTGCGGATGATGAAGTGTAGAAAGCGGCGGTATGTCGCGGGCGAGAGGTCTATCTTACTTCGCAAGGCAGCTCTGCCGTTGTAGAGGGATCTAGCACAAGCGATGTACTCTTACTAGCTTGAACGGCATTTGAATACCTAGAGTGGAAGACTAGGATGAGGATCCTGAGAGTCGAGCACTGAAGGTAGCTTTGGAGTTGAGGGTGAATCAAAGGGTGAATCATAAGCATACTGGCTGCTACAAAGGGCAGAATGCCCGCTATATATAGCCATCCCGAGACAGAGAGGCTCCCAGCAGGGAAACGAGCAAAATGAGTGGACCTCCAAGGGAGAGTTGCAGTTAACGAGCAAACCAGTGGGCGAGTAAACGAGTAGACGAGCAAACGTATAAACGAGCAAACGAGCAAACGAACAAACGAGCGAACGAGAGTTTCCTCAAGGGCGAGTGAAAGAGTATTCGAGTATGCGAGTAAACGAGTATTCTCCAAGGGGAAATATACGAGTAACGAGTAAACGAGTGAATCCCAAGGGCGAGTATACGAGCATTCGAGAATACGAATATACGAGGACTCCTCCTAGGGGAAACATGCGAGTAAAGCGAGTAAAGCAAGTAAAGCGAGTGACGAAGATATTTCCGAAGGGTGACCGAAGGTGAGACGTCGAAGGGCCATCACGACGAATCTTACAGGGAGATCTTGGTAGAGGGCCAATGAAGGCGCAGCTTTCTACACGGTACCTACGGAGGGACGGGTCAGGTGGTGAGGGATCTGCACGGGCAAGCCAGGTCTGAGGCACACCAAGGAAGTATACGGTGAGACAGCTCACAAGTGGGATTTTCGATTCGCGGATCCCCCAGGCTGGCAATGAGGACGTAGACTACCCAAAAAGAGTCTACAAACAGGCTAAAAGAGGTGAATTCGCAGGCTGAAAAGACGGTATTGGAAGCTGAAAGGTTTCGAAAATGGGCTGGATATTCCCATTGCCGAGTTCTGCCCGCCTAGCCAAACTCGCCCATTCTGCTATCGCAGGACGCAGCACCTAGATTGTCTCTCGCAGAGGCATACAACCTAGGGGACTCATGGGCTCCCCAGGGCAGATTGTCATTCGCCGCCCAAACGAAACGCGGGTATATATATATAGGCCCAAATCTTTGTATTCGTGACATCAATTACTATGGAATCACGATTTATCTCGATACAACTTGCGTCGCTGGCTCAGCATTGCTCTGCCTTTACTTCTACCTCATTACCATTCGTCGTAAATAACCTAATCGTAAGAGTTGCAATTCCGTTGTAGTCTATAGGCGCTATGGAATACTATACCAGTGCGACTAACAGCTACAGGATAGGACCTTTGACGTGGGCGAGTGGAGTATTATGCTTATTGCGATCAGGTAAGGGGGTAGAGTGGGGATAGGAAGTAGGGGATGGGGAAGATAGTCAAGGACTGTTGCCAGCTATTAGGCTAGATCAACTGTGATTTCATTTTCATGAACCGTAAAAGGTTACATCTTGGGCTTCCTTATATAGACGAATAGGATGGGTGGCGAATATGATCGCTCCCAAAGGCTCCCTAGTGGAAAACTGGATCCGCTATACAGAAGTGACAGAGGTTCTGTTTTCTACAGGCGCTATAGAGGACGCGACAGAGGTTCCGTCGCAAGTGACAGAGGTTACGTCATCCGTGACAGAGGTTCTATCGACGCGTGACAGAGGTCCTGTCAAGTGACATAGCTCCCTGTCTTCTGTCGCTAAACTCATGCTCACGTGAGATAACTCATGGCACTTGCTCTCAGACATCTCAGAAGCTAATGCAGCAGACTAGGAGTAGGAGAACAGCATAATGACCATCACAAGAGAGTCGCGACTAGGATACAACGTGAAGTAAACCGGCTACTTGGTTACAGGGTGAGATGGTCACAATCTCGAATAGACGAGCTACTCGGGTACAATATGAGAGACTTGCTTACTAGGGAAACACAAACTATAGTCGGTTTGAGTCGCTATTGAGATACAACAAGAGAACTACCTGAAGGAGAAGTAGATTAGCAAATGGTCATCGGCAAGACCATTGCACTAATCACAGGGCACTGCTCCTTTGTCTATCCCCTTTGCTATTGTGACTACCAGGTAGCTATATCTGTGCCACTTGGCTTCACCACTTAAAGACATCAGCTTTGATAGTCATCCAACCCTCTTGCGTTTGGTATAGCACCGAGCCTTCCAGATACATTGACCCATCTAGCTGGTTACGGACCAAGTGATACAAGCCATAGACTCAGCTCCTTTACCAGGTACCTTACAGTATGAGGCTCCGGGCCCACTGCCCCTCCCGCAAGGCTCGGTGATAATCTTGTGGGTGAAGTTCCCACTATGCCCGACTTCCTGCAAGAGCCCCCCGTTCCTGATTTGAGTTGAGGACCCGAACTCGACCGACATAACCTCGGACCCAATGAACGCAGCCTCTAACACGTCCAACCACATCGCACGCCTTGCCCAAGCGGTCAACTTCGTCCATCAGGCCCTCAACGACGATACCATCGGTCATCTCCGTCTTGACGACGACGTGGCCAAACCCCAAGTGGACGCGTACCTCGCAGAGAACGTTAATCAAGCCATCCAACATCTTATAGGGATCGCCAATGCACCGGATCAGCCAGAGTACAATGAATTCTATGGAATAGACCCTCACCTGTGCCAGCCGGACGTCCGCTAAGCTCGCGCACCGTCCGTACCCATCTCCATCCGGTCCTCTGTCGCCTCTGTTCAACGTGTCAGCTCCGTTCTCTCACACCGACGCGGCCGCCCAACAGTCCAATGACGCTGCCCATTCCGGTGACGAAGATGACGATGAGGACGAGCGATGGATCGTGGGGACGAGATAGACTTCGCGGACTTTCAACGGGCTGCGGAAGAAGAATCGCAGGGCAGTGTCACCGTTTATCGATCAGACATCATGAAACAGCGATGAACGGACCCACTATCACGTACAGTGTCCTTTTCGAGAACGGTATGAGAAACCAGGGATCTGCTTAGGACTTGGATCAGCGGTACAAGGGTGTATACGATGCTGTCGACTTACTCTGGGCTCAACGACACACCGCCAAACCTTACAACACCGGCCAGCACCTCCGTGTTTTTGGTGTCGGAGCAGAAGGCGTTAGCAAAACGCGAGGCGGAAGGCCGACTTTACAACGCGGGACGCATCTTCCCGGGGGAGCAGGCTGACGGAAAGAGTCGCAAGGCATCCAACAAGGAACCCAAGGCCTTCCGCGCCAAAAGCCAAAAGTCAAAGCGATCGCATTAGGATCTGAGACGATTTCCACCCCTCCCCCAAAAGATGACCTCGGTCATTCAGCTTTCGGTCGTGCGGTTTCAGTCATTCACCATTCAGTCTTCAGGTTTCAGTCTTTCCAACTTCGGTCCTTCGACATTCAGTCATTCCAGCTTCCGACGCCCGAGGCCCGCCGCTGGTGGCAACATCAGGAGGTCAGGAGGGGTAAGGCTATGCCTTGAAAAGGTATAAGTAGGTAGTTGTCTTCATGTGCAGTTCTGTTTCCCTTAAATGAATCACCGATTGATCGAGTCGACTCTTGAGTCCACTTCAACTTGCCAGCGGCCTCCTCAGCGGGATTGGCTACCTGACTGACTTGCTTGCAGCTTCGTGGGTCAACGACGTCCGTGTATACGTTGCATAGCAACCTCAATGAGCCGGAAGCCGTACGTTAGCTGGTGCAATTCACCGATCGCGTAGGATAGCTCTGCCGTTGTAGAGGGAACTAACACAAGCGCTGTATACTTATCACTTAAGACGAGACTCGATATGTACCGGAAGTGGGAGACGAGGGTAGCTAATCCTGAGAAAGTCTTGCACTCGAGGTAGCTTCGGAATTGAAAGGTAATCAAAGGGTGCATCAAGCATGTAGCTAGTCAAGAGTACAACTGAGATGGGCTCCTATATATACGTATTCTGGACTAGCTACCAGTCATGTCAATGAGTGCGCGCGACGAAGTCTTCTTGGCGAAGCTTCGCGACGAAGCCTTGCTGGCGAAGTCTTCGCGGAGAAGTCTTGTCGGCGAAGTCTTCGTGATGAAGTCAGATTGATATGATGATGGACTTCGTGACGGAGTCTTCTCGACCAAGTCCGATTGATGTGATGATGGACTTCGGGACGAAGTCCGTCTGCTGGACGAAGTACTTCGTGAAGAAGCCTTGCTTGCGAAGTGCGCTTGACGAGGTGACTGATGAATGCTGAAGGTGAGCCGAGTCATGAGCGCTTAGTCAAAGGTAGGTAGTGAGCAACATTGGACAAGGGCATGTCATGTCATCGTCAACTATGTACCCGACTACAAGGTGGCCTGCCGTATCTCTACACCCGCTCTCGACACCAGCCGGACCTTTCGATGTTATTGACCCAAGACGCAATTGGCTCGTCTGTCCCATCGTGCCGCATTCTGTTGCCCCTTGTAGCGTAAGGCCTGCAACAGTGCCGGTTCTCCTTACGGTTGGCCCGAGCCCTTTCGGGCAAAGATATCGCAAAGGATTGGTAAAGTCGACGGCGCCATCCCGCGCCCTCTAGTCGGCCAGCCACTCTTGGTGGATTTCGTCTCGGAAGCGGTGGATAAGGTCAGGGCGTTCGACATCGGTTCGCGGTATGTAGATCCCGGCATACGTGTCATCGCTTATGGCTACAGGGACAGGAGTGGTCGCGGGAGGCAGACGCTCGCTGGAATCGACGTCTATATTGTGATTAAAGTCATCTTGGTGAGCCGAAAGGCGATAATTGGTGTCGTTTCGCGCGTCTACGACCTTTGAGGGCTGCCATGTCTTCGTCGGCATGTCATTCGGCTGTGACGAACGGAGGCGAGTTGGGAGCACATGCGGGAGAGTCTTCCCAGCTTCATCCTCGTACTCGTTAGTACATTGGCTTGGGATTGTCTCGTTCGGGCATGTAGAACGCCCGCTCGTCTCCCGAATTCTCGGAGGAAGGTGCAAACGAGTAGGATGGGGAGCCTGCTGAAAAACTTCTGTCAGAAACAGCCGCGTTGACGTCGCGGGTTCGAGACTCGGCGTCCCACGAGTCTTTTTGGGCGAAAAGAGAACGAAACATAGCATCAGCAACCTTTCTACCCCCGGGTGCCACCGGGAAGAGGGCTTACCAATGCTAGCATCATCATTGGATCCAGCAGGACCAATTGAAAGCCCGCGTTCGGGTGTAGGAGAAACGTCGGGAGACACGCTGGCCGCAAGGTAGCGAGGGCGGTCAACATCCATGGTGAGACCGGGAACGACGACTAAAGCTGACGAAGGCAGTGCACAGACGGATCAGGTTTAGTGCTCGAACATGGTCGGACGACCAAGGGATAGAATAGATGCTTACACGGTACTCGAATGACATGACTGGCAGCCTGAGCAGTCAGCAGCCCTCCTGGCCTGCCTTGTTCGCGGGAATTCGGCCAATTGCATTTCTTTCTCCCAATGAGTATCGTGAAGCAGACCGAAAGGCGGACTAGGCATGGGATGTTCCGCTCTGCAGAGCGGTAGCTGTGGATGAACCTGTGGTGGTGGGTCGTCTGATTGACCAAGTCCTGGCAGTCCCAGGGGTGGAAGGCGAGCCTGGGGTCCATGGTGGTGCTGTAGACGGTGAATTGGCTGTGATTTGAAAATACAAGACCTCGTATCGCATGCTCCCTAAAGTTGCGTGGCGATAATGACTGCAAGGGGGATCCCTTATATCTCCTCTGGGCCTCGATCCTCTTCACTGGTAAGCTGCTGAAATGACATTGGGTCGCATCAGTGCGGAGCTGAGGCCGAGAACGGGAGCAGGATCGATCTGTAGAGTGACACCACAATGCAATCCGAGGCAACGCGTCTGTGCCTTTGGAAACTTTGCGCTCGCGTTTGTAGACTTCTATTTGCCGTGAAGAGCTGCGGATCGATCATGGTAGAAGCGAAGCTGGACCCGTCTCAAATGTCAAACTTGACTCAATTGTCACTGCCACCATGGATTCTCGCCGAGTCGTCTCCCGACTGTTGCACTGCCGTTCCGACCTCGCACCGTTGACTTCTGCTCGTTAGGTATCTGACAGCGACATATATGAGCAAAGCGGGGTGTGCGGGTTTTTACCAAGCTACTTCAGACGCGTCGCGTAGCTTCCAACTTGTCCTTCACTTCTGCGCTGTTCTGCTGTATAGAAACGCTACGGACCTAGCCAAGGGGCTCTGGAGATATGCCCGAGGAGAGTGAGCCTCGGGAGATTACCTAATATGCGACTGTATGAAGGTTTAACTGATCTCTGGGATACAAATCGCAGGGTCGCGCGAGTCCGCGTCCTCGATTTCCATATGAGATGCTCAAGTGACTTTGGGTTCTATCAGTGCGGAGCAGAGGCCGAGCAAGAGCGCAGGATCGATTTGCAGAGTCGCACCACAACGCTATCCGAAGCAACGCGTTTGTGCCTTTGGAAACTTTGTGGTCGCGTTTGTAGCCTTGTGGTTGCCGTGATGATGCGGATCGATGATGGTAAAGCGAAGATGGACCCATCTCGAATGTCGAGCTTGGCTCCATTATACCTGCCATCGCCGATTCTCGCCGAGTTATCTCCCGACTGTTGCGCTGACGCGCCGACCTCGGCATTGTTGGCTTATGCGCTCTAGGGATCTGACAGCGACATAGATGGGCAGAGCACGGCGCACGGATGCTCAGCGAGCTGCTTCACACCCGTTTCGTGGCAATCGTTGAGATTGCACAGTCTCGCCAGTCCGCGTCCACGATCTTTTCCACTGGTGAGCTGGTCGAGAGACATTGGGTCTCATCAATGTGGAGGTGAGGCCAAGTACTAGAGCAGGATCAATCTCTAGAGTCGCCCCACATCGCAATCGAACACGAGGCGCCTGTGCCGTTAGCAGCGATATGTTTGCGTTTGTACACCTTTGTTGGCCCTGAAAAGTTGCGGATGAATAAATGCCCGGATGGTCTAGTCGCTATGATCCCCGCTTTGGGTTTACAAGTCCAACACTGTCTGCGGGGGGTCCTGGGTTCAAATCCCAGTCCGGGCCGCGTTTTCTTTTGCAAACTGGGCGGGAAAGGATGGTTTTTTGGTTGTTTCGTCATTCGACGAGCTTACTGAAGGTCCTGCCGGGCAGTGCACCTTCTTGGACGTCGTCAGGAGTCTCCTGGAGCTCTTTGGGCGATCAGCAGGCATACAAAGGGTACAACTCGCCGTCCCGGTCGCTATTCCGGCTTTCAGCCGGAAACGCGACACAGCTCGTTCTGACCCTTGTGCGCACGTCCTGTGACGCCGGAGAGGCGTGCGCCAGGCATGGTCAAGTCAGATAGGCTCTGGGGATGTACTGGTAGCGAGGGTATATATGGAGCTTTCCTCGGGTTCCCCTTGACTACATCCACAATGCGGCAACGGAGCCTCTGTATGTTCCAGAATGTAACTACGGCAAGCCTCTTTAAAGCGTGGAACGAGTTTGGCATCTCTTCTCTCCTCAGCACGACCTGTACACCAGGTTTCCTCTGCTAGCTCGTCCGCGCAGGTTTCTCAGGTTTCTTGGAGACCATTGACCTTTGGCAGCTCATGTCGCAGCCTGAAACGCGAATCGGACGCAGGCGGAAGTGATCGAAGCGTCTCGGAAAGTCGGAGTTGTGGTTGCAGGTCGATCGGACGCTGGTCTACATCACCATATCACCATGGTATCCACTATCGGTGCAGGACAGAAACTAGTCACTTCGCCGTTGATTGCAGAAGTCGGACCGCAATGCTTTCCCTTGTGCCCCGAAGCGTGGCCAAGGGTAAAGCCCGAAAGGCCGCACCCACCACCTCCGTGCCAGTCAAACCGCTGCAGCCGCTGGATCTAAAGACCGCCATCCCATCTCCGGATCAAAACCAGGGCACCTTCAGCGACGACTGGGAAGCAATCGTCGCCCTTGTCACTTGCACCATCACCAGCTGTATTGTGTCGAATGACTTTGCCCTCAAGCTACGGACGCCTCAAGGCTGTACGTGCGATATTCAGCAGCTGGCGAGTGGCCCAACTAATGTCTGTAACCCACCTTAGATGTAGCGGTTGACACACTCTTGGATCAGCTCGGAACGCGGCACCAATACACCCCAGCTTCCATCGCCATGGCCCTCTCTAAAGCGGTTGAACTTTATAACGTCCGGCTGGCAAAGGTCAAGCAAGTCAGCACCGTCCGCAATGGTGCAAACCGGGACGGGACGGGGTACGGGTACGGCGGTGTGGAGACGCAGGGTGGTGGATACGAGTTCCAATTTCTGAAAGGGCAGGAGCGGGCAAGGCGGACGGAAGATCAGCTGGCGGAAAGCGCTGTCGTGCTCGTAAGTAAACTACCTCGATCCTGCAGGCAATGTTGACACCTTGACACAGGAGAACGTCCCGCCACGCTACGCATACGGAACGGAAGGGATACTGCAACTCGTATCCGTTATCAGCCGCAAGCACGTAAATTCTAAAACCATCCTTGGAATAGGCAACATCCTCGATCCGGCATCTGCAAAGAATGATCCCCTCGTCATGCGACATGTCGTTATCGTACTTGATTCTGAAGAAACCGCCGCAAGCTTCCTCTCCGCCATACAGTCTGAAGAAACGTGCACCCCTACTACGGAGACGACACAGTCCTATCTGCGCAAGCGTGGCTGCCGAGCGCGGAAAATGTCAGTACGGTCATTCGTTTACGGATGTTGGCTGACGTATTGTTCTAGTGACGAACTGCAAAGTCTGCGCGTCGAGTATCTCGACTATCAGACTCGGGCTCAGCAAGCTGCCAGTCATGCCGTCCAGCATGCCGCTACAAGCCCCACTCAGTCTGGCCCTGTCCAACTCCGGCCGTCACCACCACCCGCGCCAGTCAAGCAACCTTCCGCGGCGTATCCACGCGAATGCCTGATATACCTGCAGAATCTACCAGACAACACGAACAAGACAGAGCTGAAATCCCTGCTGGACGTGTTCTTGGAGGGCGATAAAGTCGACTATGTGGACTGGAAAAAAGGGCAGATATCGGTAAGTCCTCGGCACTCTGTTGTCGGAAGGAAACTGACAGGGATATAGGCTTACGTCCGAGTCGTTCGGCCGGCTCATGCCAGCATGATAATGGAGGGCCTCGAAAACAATGCATCCGAGGGCAGTATGAAGGCCCAGTTGCTCAAGGGAGAACAGGAAGAGATTTACTGGATGAAGTTGCCTGACAAGGTACGTCCGCCGCTGCCCAATTGCCGCACCGCACTGACTGGTTCTGTCTCATTCGCCTCAGATACGCCTGGCGGCACTCCAAGCACAGTCATGACCGGTGGAAAGCAAGATTCTTTGGCGGACGCATATAGATGGTCATAGTTGTACAGCAGCATAGGTACGCAATCATGCATGGTCTCCCACGATGCTCGACTCGACTAGACGCATTGCCTTGAGCAGAGTCGTATTTCCGCGATTCAGGTGCGCCTGGGCCGATTGCTCGATCGCCACCTCCTATCCTCGTCATACCGCCATCAACGATTGATGACAGTTGCATCGTCCCTTCCCTTCCATTCTCGAGACAGGGGGACTGGGGGATGCATGCCGTGATAGAGTACTGGTCGACTTGACATCGAGGTGTCACCACGATCGCAGATTGTGGAAAGGTGTCGCTACCAGCGATCCGTCAACAGCAAAGGCATCAATCAGAGTACTTCAGAAAGATGCACGCCGCCACAGTAAGTCATGCTGTCTCTTCGAAAGCAAATGCTGATACGACTTCACGCCGCAGAAGACCATCCCGAGGCGTTTCAACTCGGCCTATCAGCCTGAATCGCTCGAAGACTGTTCTGATGCAACTGACGCGGAATCTCGACACCTCGAACCGAATGAGCTGAACTCGGATTCGCAACGGCGCATTGAACCAGATGAGCAGGACTTG
This sequence comes from Naganishia kalamii, assembly GCA_022813745.1. NCBI lineage: Eukaryota > Fungi > Basidiomycota > Tremellomycetes > Filobasidiales > Filobasidiaceae > Naganishia > Naganishia kalamii. The sequence goes on along the minus strand of JAKLLX010000128.1, from coordinate 36,341 downwards.
GGTAGTAGAGGAAGCTGTCCTCTAGGTAATCCGGAAGACGAATGGGAGAGAGGTGGGGAGTATGATGAGGCGGAAATGACAACTGTAAGCATCGGTTCAAATCGATATGCCGCGTGTTCACTGGCGATGTGCAGAGCGGGGAAGTTGGTCAGCAGAAGACAGCCATCAGAGGAATACGCACGCCAACGCAGCAGAAGTCAATGATCAGATCGACTGTTGGAAACTCGCGTACACGTCTCGTCGGCACAAACTCTCCTCTGCGACAAAGTCCTTTCGCATCATCGAACGCGTGGGAAGGGTTACATCAAGGCAAAGGTAGAAAGCGCAAGAGAGAAGATGAATCGCCGGAAGAGTCGAGACCTCGGGCGGTGCGAAATGTGCAAGAGTTGACGACAATGTTCTCAACGAAAGGCCCTCGAAGGAAAAGTAAGTTTGACATGTATCTTGATTGTACAGCTTGGCTGAATGACGCTCTACATTCTTGCTCGTTCGCTAGAGCCGAAAAAGACGTTGCAAGTCTCTCACAGCAACGACACGCCACGATTACGTTTGGTCCCCAACCTGAGACTGGTATTCCGAGACGAGCAGCAAGACTTAGGGATAGCAGAGAATCGATATCTATCGGTGAAACGCCAGTGGACTGACGCCATCGACATATCTCTCGCCAAGTCTACACTCGCCATGCCGGAAAGTCGAAGTCGAGGGACAAAACATCGAAAGCCGGCAAATCAGGGAAACTGGCATCCGGTTCAATCTCCGACGAAAGCCGACGCCGTTGGGAAGAAGCAGAATGTCCATCACCTTGAATTGGAAACGCCTCAATCGAAGGCTCGCAAGACCACCGTACCTGCACCTATCTACGAACCTTTGCGCTTTGTTTCCCCTAGCGAAGTCTCGAAAGGATCGGTTCATGGCAAGAAGCGAAGTGTTGATCGACATCGTATCAATCTCTCTAGCTCGGAAACCTCGCGCCCAAAAATCATGCTTTCCGCCAGTAGGACTCGATCACAGCATCCATCGGCTGGATTGCAGCGTAAACGCTTGCAAGCTGTTTCTTCTCCTCTGGCATTTCGCGCCGTCGTGTCACTGGCCCAACAGCAGCACATACGTGGTTACCGTCATCGGCTGGAAGCTTGCGACGCTCTCGACAACGGTGAACAGAAGTGGCAGGGGTCGGAGGGGCCGGTAGTGGAAAGGCAGAACATCACAAGTACGAAGATTTCCGCTCTTGCAACGTCGCAATCTCGATTGCCAGACCAACGGGAATCCATCACTATTCAGCGAAGCAAGGCTGGCGGAAGAATGGGTGAAGCGGTAGAAGTGCAGAAATCTCAGGTCAAGGCGCATCAGCCTGGGTCACGAAACAGAGCCAACGGCGACTTGGCAGGAACAAAGACTTTTGCGCCAACTGGCTTACGTGACCACGCTGCGACTTGCAAAGGACCAGTTCTCGAGACCCCTCGACTCTCGCTCCAACCGAACCAACCTGTGTCTACTTCTCATGGCAACGGCAACGCGACACCTTTCAGAAAACTAGCCGGAACCTTTCGACCTTCCTCAGCAGTACTTCAACATCCAGAGATCCTGCTGGGATTGCTCGAAAGTGGAGGTGGGTACACTCGACCAGGAATTGCGAAAAGATTCGTCGCTCACTCCACACTGCTTCATATTTTCCTGGTGCACCAGAATCCGCCAAAGAACATTGCACTCTACCTATTCGTCGCGCAAAGAAGACCAAAGGCGGAACGCTCTCAGGGATCGACCGATGTCAAACCATCGCGGACTTCGAGATGTTGTCCAAGATACAGAAATCCAGCCATGCTCACATTGCGCGTGGACCACAGACGGGAAAGACACAGGAGACGAGCGGGAATCGTGAAATGGAGGCGCCAGATGAGGGCTTACCCCTTCCTCCGTTACCCATGGTGATCAACAGCCTTGCGTCTACTCGAACGATGGTCCACGCACCTCTCCAGCCGTCTCCCTGGCACTCGACTAGTCGATTTGCGAAACCTGCCACGCAGAAACGCACGCTTTTGCCCTTCCCCTCCAGAGGGACGTCGGCGCAGAAGATGTTTGGAACAACCGCGCATGATGCGTTACCGGCAACTTCCGCGCAATCTGCCATCGACTGCACCTCGAATTCGCCTGGACCCATGATCCGCATGCCGACCCTAGGTACAGTACTTGCGAAAGATCCCACTGCACAAAAGGATCAGGCAGACAGCTCTTCCCAGAGTACGTTGACGTGCGTTTCGGCGCCACCTGAGTGATGTGACTGACGCTCCGTTATTATCTGAACTAGTTGTTTCTTCGTCCCCGTCCTCTGTCCAGCACTTGCGACCGCTCCGAAACCCTTCAACAGCTTCTGCCAAACCGGTGAAGGTGAATGAGCCAAAGGAGCTGGCAAAGGGGAGAAGGCTGCTCCTCGTTGAAACTTCAAATGCGACACCTCGCGATTCGCTTTTGCGCCACCAAACGGAGTTCATGCAGATCGGTAACATCGATTCTGGCAGGAGGGCCATTGCGAACACCCCGAAACTACAGAGATCTCGCACAATCGGCCTGTCTCGGAGCGGCGTGGGGCGTCATGCCTTCTCCTCCCCGCTGAAGTCATTGCGTTAGATACATAGACTACCTCGATGTCTTTGCTACGCACCGAGCTTTCCGCGACGAACTCCGTCTCCTCGTCACCATATGACTCAATCCGCGATTGATCATGTGGCTTCAAGGCCGCACATGTCGTCGACACAGAAGGATGTATCGTGCAGCGTGATGCATCGCGCGATCGAGTGTGGCCGTTTGAAATGGGAACACGCAAAATGGGTATATGAAGTAATGAAAGTAGCTGCGCGGGCCAAGCCACAGGCGCGAGCGAAACAGACAGCCATCTAAGATATATGAAAACGATATGAAAACGGATACAGTTGCAAGCGGAAATCAAGCCGTGGCTATCGCGAGACGCAATGTCCATAATTGCAGTAGTGAGGTTATTCACCCATTCTCGCCAGCCTCGACTTCCCCTCCTAGCCCGCCTAGAAGATCGCCAACGCGCCCACTCCGACTGCCGCCAAGGACAAGATCCACGCAGTGACCGTTGTCGCCATGTTGCCGCCCCGCGAGACAGCACCGCTCGCCAAGTTGGCGTAAGCGGAAGAGGCGCCGGCATTGACGCTGGACATCCATTGTCCGTAATCTTGAATGCTGCCGGAGGGAGCGGGTGTAGCCGAGGAGATGGTGGTGAACGTCTGGGAGAAACATGATATGTTGATCAGCTCCCCTGCCTAGGGTAAAGACGCGCGTCAACTTACGGGTTCGAAGTACGTCGAGAACTCTACTCCATTGCTCTAGATGAAGAAGCTTGCCGTTAGCGGAAAGCAACATGACACCGATTACGCCATGAACATACAGTGTACCAGTACCAGGAGGTCGAAGTCGAAGTGTCTGTGGATGTGGTATACTGGACGACAGCTCTGAAAACACCAGAAGAAGGTCAGAAGAGGGCATGGATGCCTCTAAGCGAAATGCCTCACTGTCGCGAAGTGGTGGTAGGGCGCAGAGGTGTGGTCGTGATAGTAGGAGCCAGAGGTGTAGTGGTGGGAGCGATGACACCCCTGGTTGTAGTGGTTGCAGTGGTGAGCCCAGGCACGACAGGAGTCGTCACGCGAGCGGAGGAGACGGTTGAGCTGTGAGTTGAGCGTCATTGGCACAGCGAAGTCAAGAAGGAAGTGCGTTAGACCAACAAATCCCTTTATGCAGGCATAACGGTGACCTGAAGGATGATTACTTACAGAGTCACAATAGCGACAGTGTTTCCGAGAGCATTGGTAGACTGACTGATAACAACGGTGTCGCCGTCGACCCAAGTGAAGGTGGTGGTATAGATCTGGGCCAGGGCGCTGGAGCTGACGACGAGCAGCCAGGTGATAAGCCGGAACACGGAAATCATCGTAGTAGACGAGTGTCGCTTTGGAGAACGTCGAACGGCGAAGTGGACCCTTGTACGCGGCTTGTGCTGGCGAGGACGGTGTTGTTGATGGCAATGTAACGAGGTGCCAAGATTGCCGCGATGAACTCGTCCGTCGGATGACATGGATCGATTGACGATTTCACCGTGCGCGCTTGCCATTTTGCTATGCTGAGCGGCGGCGTCCATGGACGTGTTTTTGCTTCCGGGTGCGCCCGCCGTCATGCTCTCTTTGTTTGTGTTTGGGAGGGTGTTTGGTGTCGTGTCCAGTTTCAACCATTAGTCAGGTCTTTGGAGGTGTTACGAGGTGAACCATAACAGGGATACATTGGGCGGCACAGTAAATGTCCCGCACGCTGGCACGCGAGATCCGCTGTGTGACAATGGTATATCCCTCAAGCATAATACAACCGATGGCGAACCAAATACTATCGACACGACTCGGGACGAGACTAGCGCTCTGACAGTTCATGTCAGGTTGATATCGTTCAAAGCACAGCATACTGCCGCTCTGAGATGGAAGGGGTCAGGACTGGCGACAAACCTGTCGAAGAACGCGACCTACCTGTGATGCCCACTGTACTGTCGCACGGTCTCCCCCGAGTTTAAATCCCATAATCTCGCAACGTGGTCGGACGATGCTGCAGAACGAAATGGAGTCTAGTTCAGCTTGCATGGAATCGAACACCGTTATACGCACCTGTAACGAGGTATGCAGAGTCTGCGCTGAAAGCGGCATCCCACACCCACCGCTGGTGACCCTCAAGCGTCCGTTCGAGTCGGTACTCGTAGTTCTCTGTGGACCAAACCTTAACCGTCTTGTCGGCAGAACATGTCGCCAGATGTCTTTAGATAACAGGCGTCAGTTCATCGAAGGAACTCTTCGACTTGACTGCTCACTTTGTGTCCGGACTGAGGAGACATCGAGTGAGGTATTTGTTGTGCGCGTTGAACATGGTGACGGGCTGGAGATCGACCAAGTCGTTGCCCTGCTTGATTTTCCAGACGTAGACGTTGCCCTGAATAGGCGAGGTATTGAGCGAGATGTCATACGAGAAGTGGACAAAGACATACCTTGTTGTTTCCGGCTACGAGCGTCCCGCCGTCAGATGCTATGCTCACGCTCCGTATTGGTACATCTTCCGCCGGGACCTACAACACGGCGAACTTCATCAGCTCAAACCGGGGTTTCAATTGGTGCAGAACCTACCAGTTCATGCGTGCAGCTGTTTTCCCCTAGATCCCAGATCTTGACGCTTCCATTCTGGTCACACGAGATCAACTCTCCTTGATTCGGATGAACCACCACGTCGTTGACTGGTGAGCCGTGATAATAGTCTCGTTGTATTCCGGCCGTTCTAGGAGCAGGTCGTGTCAATGCACGTATACTAAAGGGATCGTCTTGTGGGCATACCGTGTATCCCAGATCTTGATCGTCCCGTCCTCGCTTCCCGTTGCAAGCCACTTCCCTTCACAATGGAATGCTACCGCTGTCACGTTGCCCTGATGGGACTCGAGTGTTGCTATCTAGGCGTCAAGTATGAGCACTCGAACTACCGCAGAGACGGAGAGGAGCGGACTTACTGGATTATTGCTTGCTCTGTCGTTGATATCGTATAACCGCACGGCGTTGTATCCCGCTGCAGCCAATATTCGCTTGTCAGGTGAGATCGCTAGGCGATTCACTTGTTTCTGAGAGGTAAAACGAGCAAGGTTGAGCCATTGCTACCAGACCGAACCCTTCCGAGCAAGGTAACACCCTTACTCACCCAATGAGGCTGCTGGTTGATAGTCCTTCCGCATATTCCACTCCATGCTTCCCAGAAACGGATGGTATGATCGTCTGCGTTGCAGCGTTACGGGACGACGAGAAGCAGCAAGAAGGCAACACGAGTGACACTCAGCACAACACCGAACGCGCGCATGGGACGAGGAAGAGCACGTACAACCCGCTGTGACCAAGATGACGCTCATATCCTGCTGTGGCTGCTGTTGCGTCGGCGGCTGCTGCATATCGAGCTGTTCCGGCTCATGCGGTTGATATTGTGCCATCGCATGTAGTTCTGAGGTGATGGAGGGATAGCCGATACTACTACCTGTCGTGGTTTGACATGTGAATGAACTGTGCCGAAGCGCGCAACTCGGACTGTACGACCTTCAGGTCGTGATGATGAATCCCAAGTCGATCATCCCCCGGCGGCCGAAGACAATGCTGACAAAGCCGTCCAATCGGATCCGCGAGAGTATCTCACCCAAGTGCAGTGACGTAAACCTGGCTGGCGAAAAAGGCAATTTCGTTTGTTTCCCTTTGCAGCGGGCGCTCCCACGGCGAGAGATGGCGGATCCACGCAGGATGACGTCGCCGTCAGCTTCCTCGGCTGCTGTGCTCTTATATCTAGACCCTGTCAGTTGTTACTATATCCCCGCTTCTCACTTCTGCATCGCACATTGTTGGATCTTATATCGAACAACTGTCAACAACACACAACATCACTACCATGTCTCATTACGGCGGCAACAACGACGACGCCATGTCGCGCACGACCTCGGTCTCCAGGCGACAGGGATCTACCATGTCGAGGAACCAGTCCTTGGTGAGTTGGACGATGAGTATCGAATCTTGTCCATTTGCTAACGACTCAACCCATCAGATCAAGAAGAACACCGCTCCCCACGAGCTCAAGCCTTCCGACATCTTGATTGACCGATTCACGGCGTGGAAGCAGATCGTCAAGATGCTCATCGGTAAGTATCGTGAAAAGGGATTTCACAGGTCATATCTGCTAAAGCCGCTCCTCCAGCTTACTTCGAGGGTGTTGCCGACATCGAAGCCAACACTTCCAAGGAATTGACCAAGCTTGGAGCTGTCATTCAAGTCCCCTTCCGAGCTGGAAACCAGTTCTTGGGTGAAGGTGGTATGCAGGTTAGTAGAACGATTTTTGAATTCATCTGAATGGCTAAGTGATGGCTATCTTCTCAGGATGTCTTCTACACCATTCGAGACAAGACCCGAGTCATCGCCGACTCTCACGCATCTCTCTCGCGAACCATCGACTCCTCCATCGTTCAGCACTTGCAAAAGCTCCGAACCGAAATCAAGGCGCACATCAAGAACGTCCAGAACGATACCGGCAAGCTCGCTGCGTCCGTCGCCAAGGAACGAGAACTCTCCACCAAGGCCATCGCCGACTTGGCTCGAGCCATTGGTGCGGTCACCAACACTCCCATGAGCGTCACCAGCAAGGAAGACCCCTTCGCCGTCAACTTGGCCGTCAACAGGCAATTGCAGCGACAGGTCAACGAAGAAAACGCTTTGCAAAAGTCCATCATCATCATGCAACAAAACTCAGCTCACTTCGAAGAAGGCATCGTCCGATCCATCCAGTCCGCTTGGCAGACTTTCGACGAATGGCAGTCCCGAATGTCCGTCAGTGTCCAGGAGACTTGGCGAACTTTGGGTGTCAACATGGCTCAGCTCATGCCGGACCGAGAATGGGTTGCGTTCGCTGCCCGATCCGACCACTTGCTCGACCCCGAAACTCCCTTGAGGAACCCCGACTTGATCGACTACCCTGGCAAGAACGACCCCTCGGTCCAGCCCGTCCACGTCGGTCTCTTGGAGCGAAAGAAGCGATTCACCAAGGCTTACAAGGAGGGATACTACGTCTTGACGCCTTCCGGATACTTGCACGAATACGCCTCCTCCGACCCGTCCCACGCCACCCACCCCGTCTGGTCCTTGTTCTTGCCCGCTTGCACTCTCGGCCCGCCCTCGTCTCCCAACACCCGTGACTCGCACAAGTTCCACATCGAAGGCCGAAAGGATGGAACTTCCGCCTACGGCAAGACCCCCGGTTCTTCCGGTAAAGGTCTGCTGGGCAAGATGGGCGGCAACAGTGATACCGCCTACACCTTCCGAGCTCGAAGCCACGAGGAGTTGATGGAATGGTGGAACGACTTGCGAATGCTTGTCGCCAGGTACTTGGTCGCTAGTGAGCAGATGGAGCGAGACGGAGTTGTCGCTCAAGCCGTTCGGACGGTCGGGTAAGCCTTCCTCAGCGCAAGACTCGCAATCATAAGACTGACTTTGAGGGTTTGTTCCACAGTTACCGATCGGAAGACGAGGAGGATGAGCTCGAGGACGAAGACGAGGATGATGGATCGTCGGTTGAGGAAGTCGACGATGAAGCCGTTCACGTACAGGGCCTTCAAAGCTCGGAAGACCGTGAACACCGTGAACACCAGGTCAGCGGCGTCGAGCTCGGAGCTGTGGCCGGCGGAGAATCTATCCCTGCGTACTCTCAGCCTTCCAAGGGTTCCAACGTGGAGATTGGCTCGAATGGTTACGCTGTAAGTCCCATTCAGCGCCACTCCTAATCTACAAAGTGACTCACTCGGCCGCTACTACACAGCTCGAGAAGAAGCTCGACAGCAACCGTGGCGAGTCTGATGTACCCGCCGACGCGTCTTCTGCCGTCGGTACCAACACCAACCTGAGTCGACGTGAAGAGAAGGCTCCGGCTCGAGAGGACAACGAATCTTCTGTTGTTGCTGGTAAGTCACTTTGATGTTGGTTATCTTGCGTCGCTCACCAGAGCCCTCGTTTTAGCTACTACGGATTCGGAGAACAACCACGAAGCAGAGTCCAAGGTCTAAAGAGTGCAACTTGCGTTAGCGTCGTACGTTGAAGAGTCTGGGGAATTGCGTGTCCGCAAACGCGGAAAACATGTTGCGGTCCATTTCATGGATGTTTGTAATATTGTAGACCAGCCGCTGGTTTCGCCAGATGATTAATTATAATGCTGAAATTCGCTCGCATGTGTACAAGGTTTTTGACGGGTCTTTGACGTTCACTGTCGTTCGGTATACATTACTCGCCGAAGAGCGCAGCGGGAGGCATAAGGCATACGGTCTTATCCTTCAGCGTTAGCGCAGTCGAGGCAACCAGAGAAGGAACAGCTCATATCGCAAGAAAACACAGGAAGCTACAGCTCGCTGTTTCCCTACGGAACGTCGGGAAGCTTCAAAGATCGCTTTGAAATCCTGTAGGCACAGTCGGTTCGCTGCGAGTTGCCTTGGAATGCTTCGGTATACGTATAAAGATGTGAGCTGTTGCGTTCCTTGTGATGCCAGAGATCATGAGGACACCACATCTTCTCAACATCATATACCCACTTCCACTCATCAAGCCTCGTATCACCAGCGCCGCCGCAATGGACATGGAGACCTACTCGATCCGACATACCAAGAGAGATGACGCGAAGTGCGAGGAACTATGGCACATGAAGTGTGGTGCTTTCTGGGCTGTCCTAGGTATGTATTTGGGAGTAGAGATAGGTTCTCGCAAAGCAATGAGACTGACGTGGCCCACCGTTCTCTCTGGCTTGGAATTTAGCTATCGTGCTGGTCCTCGGACTCTCCTTGGTTGTCTCGTGCGTATGGCTTCTGCGACGGCGGATCAGGATGCAAAGATCTCGGGGGATGATATACAAGTGAGGGAAAAAGGATCGCAGGTCTCATTATGTTGTATAGCGGTATTGATTCGAACAGTTGCCGAAATCTCGCTCGCGGCGCGTTGGGAGCGATATTACTCTGACACACTAGAGTCATGTTTCCATGCCCGAGCAGGCCAGATTGAAGGCGCGAGACGTCTAGTTCGTTAGGGTCTTCACACCCACTTCTCCTGAACGGTTGTCATGTTGTCAGCTCAACCAATATCGTCACTTTTCTCAAGCGCATCTCTGCGCTTCCAAAGATCCGGCGCTAAGATCTCGCTTAGCGTCTCGCAGCTGAAAACGCGTTATATAAAACCTCAACGCCGAAATGAGGTTTCAGCTCTGTCTCCTTCGTAAGCGCATCTCTCCTTGCGCCTCTTTTTGGGCGATCCGGTTTTGCGACCGACTCGAATCAACGGGTGGCAAGACAGCATGACATCAAGGTGCGTAGGATCTGTTGTTCAACTGAGAGTACTCGTCACTGATCACCTTGACTACAGATTGGAAAGAATCGTGGCCCTGTTGGAGACTGGGTCATCGCCGGCTATCAGGCAGACTGCGGCGAAGCAGCTAGGGGACATCGCACGGCGCTTCTTTCCGACTGCCGAATCAGCGGTCGACAGCCACAAAGCAGATGACGTCTCCGGCATCGCTCGCTACAAGTATGAGGAAGGCTGGCGGAGTTCAGTCGCCCTCGTTTACCGGATTTTGCCTTTTCTGGCTTCCCAATCTATGGATACTCGACTTGCAGCTGTAAACGCGCTCAACCATATCGCTGAAGCGGTACCTCTTTGGTATCCCGAACTTCCCAATCCTGAGCAGGCATTGCCGCCGCCAGATATCCCAGGAGACTCCCGGCCAGTCGGACAGCAAATCGAAGCTCTCGATATCGAGGCGATTGTCAATTCTGGAAGCAAGCTCGGATCCTCTGCGGAGATGTCTAGCTCGAAATCGGAAGACGTCGCAATGTCGTACGACTCTGGGGCGGGTTCTTCGAAAACCGCCTTTCTCCAAAATTTCGGCATCGAAACAGCGTTCGTGCCGAAAAGCGAAAGCCTCAGCGATGTCAATGTCGACGATGAGCTCATGTTTGACGTCAAGCCACAATCTGCAAGTAAATCTCGCCGTCCGGCAAAGACGAAACGACCTGCCGAAACAACGACGCTGGCGCAAGAGGTCAAGCCAGAACAGGGTTCTAGGAAGCGGATTAAACTGGAAAGCACCTCTGGTGTGCTCAAGCCAGAGGCCAATCAGTTATTTGAACCAGATCGCGCAATGCAGACAACGCAACCTAGACGTCCCGGCAGGCCCAAGGGTAGCAAGTCCAAGTCAGCGCCAGCGTCTACGCCCTCCTCGCCATCTGGAACCTCGACGGCCCGAAACGAGGACATGTTCCGGGGACTGAGTGGGAGACAAGTGCTGGTGCTGAAGAGGAAATTGAAAACGAACCTGATCACTGTTGAGCAAGCTACTGAAGAAGCCAAAAAGTGAGATCCCGCATCCTATGCTCAGTTGTCGTAGTCGACTAACCTCTGCTCACCCTTCCTTCGAGCAGAATGCGCTCAGGGAGTGACCTTAACAGCGCTTCGAACTCCCCAGGCTACGACGCCGTCCCCAACGGCGTCAGTACAACCCTACCAGCAGACAACGGCAACGACAACGGTGCGCGGACACCTACGCACGAAAGGCCAACAATCAAGACAGAGGTGGACTCAACTGCCCTCGCGAATGGATCGGAAAACGGGATAACGTCTAACACCAAAGGAACAATGGTCGATATCCCGGAAGTCGATCTCAAGCAATCAATATGGACGCCTATTATCCATGACTTGGCCATCCAGCTACGTCAAGAAGCATGGGAGATTCGTCATGGGTCTTCCCTGGCCCTGAAGGATCTGATTCGGGTTCATGGCGGGACGTATGGGATGGAGGACAACCTGCCAAGTCAGGTCAACCATCGATCCCGTGAAGATGCTCTTGGCTCCGTTGCTATCGCTCTTTTAGAAATGCTTGCCCAGGACAGATTCGGCGATTTCATCGGCGATCAGGTCATCGCACCAGTGCGGGAAGCAGGAAGTCAGGCTCTAGCCAGCCTCCTGCGTTACCTGGAAATGGGGACTATCGAGAATATTCACTCGACGTTGCTGAAGATGATACTCCAAGACTGGAGTAGCAAGCATATCGAAAGCAGCAAGAATACCAAGGGCAAATATATCTGGGAAATGCGGCATGCCGGACTCCTCGGCCTGAAATACGAGTTGGCTGTCCGACCCGACCTCATTACTGGAGACGGTCGAGAGCGAGATGCCGGATCCAAGACATTTCTCGAAGGCGTTCTGCAAGGGAGCTTACTCGGGTACGTGAGCATTCCGGCTTTGCAACTGGCAGCCAGTTGACCTCCCTCCCTCGCACCATGTAGCCTTGCGGACAATGACGACGATGTTCGTGCTGTAGCTGCTGCTTGTCTTCTACCGGTCGCCGCGGAAATCACTACCCGGCTTCCAACGCCGGAGTTGGAGAACTTGCTCGACGTGCTATGGGACACCTTTCTGGACGATAGCGATGAGCTGAACAGTAGCGTAGCCTCCGTGATGGGCCTTTTGGGTAAGCCTGCCATTATACGTGTTCTTCGTTATATACTAATCTTTTAGATAATCAGGTCGATTGCTAGCTGCTCCAAAGGCCATAGATCTATATGCAGGGACATCGACCGGCCCGTAAGTCGGAATGTCTTTGGCAACGAGCCGTGCACGCAACTAATATCTGACCTTGCTATAGACGCTCGCTACATTCGTTGATTCCGCGTCTTTATCCTTACTTCCGCCATACGATATCGACTGTCAGAATGTCTGTGATTCAAACAATCTTTACGTTTCTACGCGCAGAGAGACTGCTGAAAGACTGGATCACGCCACAGACCTTGCATCTGATCTTCCGAAACATCCTCTTGGAAGAGCGACAGGATGTCCGCGAGCTCAGTATTCGAACATGGAATCATGCCATTGAACACCTCGACAACTCCGGTTTCTACTTGGCCTGTATCGAGCCGTTCATCCAAGAATGGTTCAATCTTGCTCTGATACCGGCTGTCGATGGATACACGGCCTTGGCATTTGCCAAAGCCAATATCGGAGCTAGACGCGACGCTGATGCCCACGACGTGGACAAGGCAATGATGGCGTCGGATTTCAGCCTCATCGACGAAGACCTTGTTCTACGCAATCGCCTTGACGCTGTCGTCGCATTGACCCGGATTGCCTGCCTTGGACATGCTGACGTGAGTAGCCAGTCAAACCTAAAGGATTTGATTCGATCCATCAAGCTGACTGCGAATTCCTCCGCAGAGTACTTTCACAAACCTACTGTCCAGCTTTCTACTGTCCACCAGCGCTCACCAGTTGACTCTGTGTGGAGTTTTTGTACAAGACTGGTCACAGGAGACTGGGGAACACGCAATTTGTTTCGTCGATCAAGTTCCAGAAAGCGCCCAGGTAATCAGCGCATTGGCGAACCTCACAGAAAGGCAGGCGCCTGAAACGTATTACGAAGTGATGAAAGACCTTGCGGCGATCCAACAAGAGGCAAAGACGCTGCGATCACTGCTTGCAAACACAGCAAGCTCCAGAAAATCCTCTTCTCAAGCAAAAGAGGTTGACAACCTCAGCCTTGCAGATGTCAAACAATTTCTCACTTCGACATTCGAAGATTTGCTCTCGAAATCGTCGAAGCCATCGGTCATGCGGCAACAGTTCGCCGACAGAAAGGCGGGCTTGGAGACCGCCATACTTCAGTACGAACGTTCAAACGCCAAACTCGACAATCAAGTGTCGGCTTCGGCCGCGGCGGCATTAGTGTCGATGAAAGTCACCCCTCCCCGGTTGAACCCGATTATCCAGAATATCATGAAGGGTATCAAGGTAGGTTTAGCTGTCTCTACCTATTATCGTACGGCCCGCTGACTGTCCGCATTTCTGAAACAGTACGAAAAGAACACGGATATGCAGACTCGAGCTGCGAAAGCCATAGCTATCTTCATCGACAACTGTCTCGATCCTGCCACTTCGCTTCCAGTCAACCCCGCCGCCAAGATTATAGGCAATCTTGCCAGTCTAATCTGTCAAGATCCATCACGATCGCCCTCTTTCCGGACATCCTCTGGCACTTCCGGCATATGTGCTCTCGAAGAGGAGAAGCAGGCTGTCGAGGTGAAGAAAGCATCCACGAAAGTCGCAGCGACTGTCGGCGTCAACTTCGACGAAAGGGACGACGTGGCCTGCGCCAGTGCCGGGGCAGAGCGCGCCTTTGCTGCGCTTTGTGACAAGTTTCAACATGAAATATTCGACAAACTCCCACGCCTTTTCGAGATTGTGCACACAGCGTTGTCGTCACGAACGGGATTCAGTAAGCGACCTTGAATATCATTGATCCGTAGGCTTGGTATTGACTTTTCTCCTGTCTCAGATCATCTTTCGGGCCAAGAAGGTCAAGATGTTATTGACAGCCTATCCGTCCTACAGGTCATCTTGCCCTCCATCAGTAACGGCGTCAACAATCGCATCGCGGCTTTGATGCCTTTGATACTGGGAATATCTTGCTCCACGTATGGGGTCTTGCGAAATTGCGCTGCAAAGACCCTGGCCGTGGCATGCAAAGCGATGCCCAATGTCGGTATGCTTTTCGTGATCGAGAACGTAATACCGCTTCTTGGAGATGCATCGAACGAGATCAATCGGAGCGGCGGCATTGAGGCGATCTACTGTATGTGACGTGACGCATTGCTGCGGGATTCTGGTTTTTTCTCATCTGATTCGCTTCCCGCCGATAGATATCGTCAACAGACTTGAGCTCAAGGTTCTTCCGTACATCCTCTTCATGGTGATTCCGGTATTGGGCCGCATGACGGATAGTTCCACGGATATCCGGCTCCTTGCCTCGAATGTCTTCGCTACTCTCGTCAAAATCATGCCACTCGAGGTTAGTCCTCATTCATGGAAACAGATGAGATGCTCGCTGACACGAACACTGAATGCAGGAAGGCATTCCTGATCCAGAAGGGCTTCCTGACCGGTTGCTCTCGCAGAGAGAGACTGAGCGAGAATTCTTGCAGCAACTCCTGAACAATCGCAAGATTGAGCCATATGAGATGCCCGTCCCTATCAAGGCTGACTTGCGGCCGTATCAACGCGACGGCGTCAGCTGGTTGGCATTCTTGGCGAAGTATCAGCTTCACGGTATCCTATGTGACGGTAAGTCAATCTGATCGAGACGTGGGTTTTCGTTCTGACACGCGTGCAGACATGGGACTGGGCAAAAGTATCCAGACCATCTGCATAGTCGCTAGTAAACACCAAGAGCGTCGCACAAGGTTCGAGACCAGCAAAGCGAAAGAGGCTCGACCCATTCCGTCTCTGATTGTCTGCCCGCCGACTTTGATCGGGCACTGGTATCACGAAATCCTAAAGTTTACGGATAATCTCAAGCCGTTCAAGTACTTCGGTTCGACGAAAGATCGCGAGAGTCAACGACCCGACCTGACCCGCTACGATGTCGTCATCACGTCATACGAGGTAATTCGAGCAGACATCGAAGCATTGAAACGGATTCCTTTCCTTTACTGCGTGCTTGATGAAGGACACATCGTGAAGAACGGCAAAAGCAAACTCAGCATGGCAATCAAATCAATCCAAAGCAACCATCGACTTATCCTCTCCGGGACACCGATCCAGAACAACGTATTGGAACTGTGGAACCTCTTCGATTTCCTGATGCCAGGGTTCCTAGGCTCCGAGAAGCAGTTCAACGACAAGTTCTCGAAGCCGATTCTCGCAAACAAGGATGGAAAGGCTACGGCACGCCAATCCGAAGCGGGTAAGTTGACGCTATGTATGTCTCTCGAGAATTCTTTTACTGATGCTTCGTCCATCAGCCACCCTTGCTCTCGACGCGCTTCACAAGCAGGTGCTGCCTTTCCTGCTCCGAAGGCTCAAGGAGGACGTTCTGGACGACCTGCCACCGAAAATCATCCAAGATTACTACTGTGATCTCTCGAGTGTGCAACGACTCCTCTATGACGAATTCAACTCATCGCGAGTCGCCAAGGAGACGCAAGACGAGATCCTCGCGAGCGTGGACACTGAAGACATCGTCGAACCCCAACGACATGTTTTCCAGACGCTGCAATTCTTGCGTAAACTGTGCAATCACCCCTTGCTGGCGGTCAATCAAGACGTGGCATTGTATCGACGCAAAGTTGAAGAAGCCTGGGCGAGGGACAAGGATCACACGCCAAAGGATCCGAACGACCTAGCACATTGTCCGAAGCTTGTGGCTCTGCAGTAAGTTACTTGACCGGGAAATGACGATGGCAGCTGATCATGTTTTTTTTGTAGGCAACTGCTGCTAGATTGTGGCATTGGCCATGTTTCCGGTGACGCGCTCGACACCTCTGCAATCGACACCACTGCCAATCATCGTGTCTTGATTTTCGCCCAAACCAAGCAGATGCTGGACGTCATTCAGAACGAACTATTCAACAAGGTGATGCCGAGCGTCAGCTTTATGCGGCTGGACGGCTCGACTGAGGCGCTCAGTCGACACGACATCGTTCAGACCTTTAACAACGATCCCAGTATCGACGTGTTGCTCTTGACTACCAGTGTGGGCGGTCTCGGATTGACGTTGACGGGCGCGGATACGGTCATCTTTATGGATCACGACTGGAATCCGCAGAAGGATGCGCAGGCGATGGACCGGGCCCATCGAATTGGGCAGAAGAAGGTCGTGAACGTATACCGATTGATTACGCGGGGGACTTTGGAAGAAAAGATCATGAGGTGCGCAACTTTCAAGCATCTGGCTCCTTGCTGCGCTGACACTGTCTGGTGTGATGAATCTAGCCTTCAGAAGTTCAAGTTGAACATTGCAAATACAGTCGTCAATGAGCAGAATTCTGGTCTGGAATCTATGAATACGGACCAAGTGCTCGACCTTTTCAATGCCGACACAGGGGCAGCGGATCAACCTGCAAACACATCTGGGGGAACGGTCTCCGGCAAAAACCATGTTCTGGAAGGGTGAGTACCTATGGATCGGTTCTCGGGCACAGGAGCTGATCCAGCCTTTCCTGCTAGATTACAAGATCTTCCGGCTCAAGAGGAATACGAGAACCTCTCGCTGGACAACTTCCTTTCGAAATACTGATTTCTTCTGAGGACTACGGCTTTGTGTATACTGCCATCAAGTTGTACGACGTCAGTGATGCAATGGCGTGATATGATGCATGTCATGATACTCCAAGCCATGGATCCGACAAGTTGACTGACGTTCTACGTGGTGACACACGCGATGACTACCCCTAATGTGACGTGATGACCCACTCTGGTTGCGGGGTGTTATCTCGGTTTACAGTAGCCCCGCGTGAGTCCCCGAGCGTCCAGTTAGCTCACAACAACAACCGTGCCCTCTTGCTTGTTTACTATGAGTTGACACCGTCCAGTCTGCTCTCTACTTCGGCGACGTCTTGCCTCATTCACACCGCTCAACAGTCGCTCACAACAAGCACCCCTCACAACAATTGCAAGCCCCAATCTACTGGCTCTGGCTCAAAGAGGACGGATCCCGTGGCATAATTGGTGGCACACATCCAGCAACCTCGGCAATGTCGTTCCCACAGCAGGACGCACTTCACGGCTCCAGTCTGGACGACGATCCAAATCACTCTTTCGACGCGAGCTCATACATCAACGATGACGGCGATTCGCCAGGACCGTTCGACAAGTTGGAAACCGATCCGTTGTCGAGCGAGACAGACAGCGCAGTTCAAGACATTATGCAGGATATGAATGGAGAATCGGACATGAATGGCGACTCCGGCCTCGATCATTTCCTCCACCACTCGAGCTCGGGCCATCCGGGCGACATCACCTTCGTCTCGGGCGACATGGTGGGCAGCGGTTCTGCCTTTAGCGCTGGCCTGAATGGCTTGACTCCCGGCATGGACATGAACGGTGTTGGAGCCTTGGATCGCGATTACGGACTCGGCGTCGACATGAGGAATATCGGCTCGCAGCATATCGACAGCGGAATGCGTGGCGATATCGGCGGTTCCTCCAATCGCCATGCCGAAACGCTGCCTACGGCCGACATGACCCCACGAGCTTCTAAAGTCTCCGCCAAGGTTGGATCCCGATCTGCGGACCAACAGCGATATGCCGCTGCCATGCAACAGCACCACCATGTGAGCAGTACAACATATGCAGCACCACTACTGTCGGGCAGAACGGACGACGGTGTGTTTCCGGCGAGTCTACCTCCGCCACCCGCCTCATATGACAACGCTCAGCGCATGACTACGCCGGCCTCGGACCAACACGCTAGAAACGGGCTGACAGAAATGGCCCCTTCACCGATCTTTAGTCACGTTACCGTCAAGCGCGAACCATCGGAAGCCGGGATGAACGATTTCAGAGCGTCCGACGCTGAAGCGCATGCTCTCACGGGGATGCCATTGCACATACAGTCATTCGACCGGTTTGAAACAGAGGACGTAGGCGAAGACGAAGATGATGAACGTGGGTGACATGTACCCCTTCATCTTGACTGCTGACTTACAGTCGACGACCCTCTCAGTAGCCAACGAGTCTGGAGCAAACGGAATTCAGGAACATCAGGATGGCCAGTCGGCTGGAGAACGCACCTCCGAGTCCAGTGTGGAGGAAGTCAAGGCCAAAAAGCGGAAAGGAAAGGGCAAGGAGAAGGAATCTTCTTCCGGTCTTGAAGTCGATGAAACGGATACCGGGATAAATCCAGAACTAGATCCAGCGGGAGACGGTGATGGCGACGTTGATGGTGACGACGAGAACGCTCGTCGAAAAATAAAAATCGAGTATATCGAGGACAAGTCGAGGCGACATATTACCTTCAGCAAGCGGAAAGCGGGGATAATGAAAAAAGTCAGTGTGGAAACGCTGTCTGTTACAGTCGAGAGATCGATCCTGATGTTATTTCTTGCAGGCCTATGAACTCTCGATCCTGACCGGTACACAGGTGCTCCTCCTCGTTGTCTCCGAAACCGGCCTGTGTTACACGTATACAACGCCCAAAATGTCGCCGATGGTAACACAGCCCGCAGGCCAGCAATTAATACAGGTGAGTACAGAGGGTCTGCTCTCCGACGCACAATTCTCACGCGTGAAGAATTGCTTTGTGGTTAGGCTTGCCTGAATGCACCCGAGGGTTACGGACCGGATGGCGAAGTGCTCAGGGTACCTTCGGCCCCGTCTGGCAGTAAAAAGGACAAGAACGAGTTGGCCATTCGCCCGCTCAAGTTGAACGCTGAAGAACTGGCCAATCTGGCGGCTGCGTCGGCATCGGCATCGGATCCTACAACGCCCAAGAAGAAAAAGCAAGGCAAACCCACCCTCGAAGGCAAAGAAGGAAAGCCCGGAGGAGCGGCAGCGGCGCAGAACCGACGGAGAGCAAGTGACAAGGTCAAACGGGCCGCGAGCGGGGCGGCGAAGAAGAGCGCGCGGGTGACATCAGAGGGAAATCCTGCTACATCCTCCCGGCCGTTCAACGAGCATGACATGGATACTTTCCAACCGCCGCCACCAATACCGCCTATTCCCGTAAATATGCGCAGAAACCCTTCCTCGAACCCCCCATCGGCAGACACAAATGGCACCAACGCGCCTCTCTCGATGCAACGGAATATGCAACCAGACATACAACCAGGAGTCGCATTGGTATCACCTGTATCTGCCGTTTACCCGTCTTCACATCACTTGCCGCCGCAACAACATCAGCCACTACATCATGCGCAACAGAACGAATACTCTGAATACCATATGCATCAAGCTCAAAGTACCGGTCCCCACTATTATCAGGCGCAGGCTATGTCTCAGCCACCGCCCAACGGAATGGCGGTACAGATCAACTATTCGTATCCGACACCGGCAGGTCAATTCCTGGATCATTCGCAAGGCAACGCGGCTCTCCACTCGCAGCAGATGCAACGCAGACAGTCGCAACATCAGTCGATGCCACAGCCACCCCATTCGGCAGATTCGCACTCAAACCCTCATCAGCAGTACATTCAAAGCCTACCGGAGTCGCAGCACTATAGCACAAGTCAACCACATCCCGGTCAAGTGGTGGCAGGTCCAATCGTAATGGGCCAAATGTGATGCTGCGGGGAGGCTGGGAAAAGGCCTGAAAATACCTAGGACGTCGTCCTGAATTCCGATATCAAACTGTTTCTCGATTTATCTTTCAGTTGTATTCCCGTCCGATTCTTGGCATGTATCCAGTAAATATCTCGTTACAAACCCATTTGATCGATCTATCCGTCTATCACCTACTGAGCTGAAAGAAATCCATCTCGAAAAACGCTCGCGTCAAACGCATTGGCATCACAAGATGTTTACGAAAGAGCGCTTTTCACCTCGGACCGCCTTTACTGTAGCTTGCAAGGCAAAGGGATCGCCTTCGAACGCGACCCAACTAGCATCCTCCGCAGCGACGACTGTAGACAAGCCCAACAATTGCTCCAGATTCGTGGTTACGAGGTCGAGCGCGGTGGCTTTGCTGAAGACACCTGCCCCGTTCGTGTACTCCCAGGCCATGTCCAGGCGAGTGTTACGGGCCATCTATACAAGAGACGTACTTAGTCAATAGGTGCGGCTGAACCCGCAACTTTTACTTACCCATTCCTCGTCAATACCAAGTCCGACTGTGATGCCTTGGGCAGCCAGGTATGCCGGCAAGGATGCGTTCGACAAGGGCAATCCAGGTAGTACCCGTCGGGAATCCCACGTCGAAGGGAAACTTCTCGGCGGGTTGACGATCACTCCCACATCTGCCTTCTTGATATCCGCCGCGATCAGCCAGGCTTCTGTCGCTCCCTCGAAGACCATCTTCATTCCCGGAGCCACCTCCTTTTTCAGGTTGAGAAGAGATGCCATCAAGTCCGCCCGATGAACCGCAACGACCAAAGGAACCTCTCCCCGAGCAATCTTCTTGAAGTAGCGTTGAAGATCCGATTTGGTGGTCTCATCCATGAGCAGTTTGCGTAGGACGCCAACGACCGCGGCGCTGGAGATTTTGTTGTTTTCGGAAAGCTTGATGTGCATGGCGGCCTCTCGATGAAGGATCCCGCCATCAAGTGCGTGACGGGCGGATGGGTCGTAAGCGTAGGAAATACCTCCGAAGACGCCCGTTTCGATAGGATGAACAACCCCTCGCGTCACGCCTTGCTTGTATGCGATCAATTGATCCCTATGAATGACGATAGTGAGCACCGCCAGTCTGTGTGGAAGTCATTACGCCGACTTCAACTCACCTTTGATCGAAAAGAGCACCGTCAGCGCCCTTTGGTACGATCATGCTCAAGTATGCGTTCGATTCTGTCAACAGATCCGGAATTTTACCGTCGGTAGTCGAAGGTTCTTGTCGAATTTCCATGAGTCCCAGATAAGAACCGTAAGTGAGCAGGCCTGCTGTGATGGCACCGCCCTTGAGATCGATAAGTCGGAACTTGCTTTCATCCTCGACAGCACAGTCTCCAACACAGTCGATCTGCCCGTCCACGATCACAACGCGTTTTTGCTGTAGGTTCTTGCCCGACAAGGCAACTTCCTGTATGCCGGTCTCGGATCGAAGGTAAGTCGAAGCAACGCCCGTAAAGATGACGTTGTGAGCTTCATCTTCACTTCGCAGAGGCGGATCTCCGCGAGTCTCGAGAGCCGTCTTCCAGCCGTGGGCGCTGCCAGCCGGGGGGACGTCTTGCAAATGCGGCTTCAACAGCGTCGAAGGTTTTTCCAATTGGGCAATGGCGTCAATGTATACCTGCACCGGCCGAGCACCGAGTTGAAGAGGCATGGAATCCCAAACAATGATATCGGCATCGAAGCCGGTACCGATCCTGCCCATCCTGTGATCCAAGCCCAAAGCCTTGGCAGGATTGACGGTCACTGTCTTTAATGCCGCTGACATGTTCAAGCCGTACATGTATGTCTGCTGGGCCTCGAACAGGAGGTACTGCGAGTTTAGGACAGGGTGATCCGAAACACAGGTAGTCATGATGCCCGCTTCGGTAAGGATGTATGGCGCGAATTCACTTCCACGGAACGATTCGAGCTTGTACCTGGCGTTGGTAGCGAAGATGGCGGCTGCAGGTGGTCCTCCATAGAATTGCTTGAGTCGAGGAATCGTTAGATAAGCTTCGTGAGCGTGGTGAATGGTGGAGATGTGGAACTTGAACTGGTTGGTAAGCTGAGCGAGATTGTTGTAGTCGACCGTCTCGTAGGAATGCGAGTTACTGCGAATATCGTGACGTTAGGGGACACGTCACTTCTACTTCGGAATACGTACACGTTGACCTTGCCTCGCAGAATGTCCACCAAGAGCTCCATGGAGAGATCGTAGGGGAAAGCATCGGTATTATCCGACCCCTTTTGGCACCAGTCATCTTGTGCTTGCTTCAGCTCCGATGCCTTCTGGAAGTTCTCACGAAGATGCCAGATCGAATCGAGTCGAGTTTGACCAAATACCCTGCTAGGGTTCTCTCTGAATAGGGAACGAAACTGTCAGGAACCAGTCCAGTAAGACGAGATCTTACGAGCTCACCCAAATGCGGTCTTGACAAATCGCTTGTAGCCCGTGCGAGTGAAAGATTGGTTGCCAGTGCCATCGTAGACGAACGGCGGTTCGACCATGAGCGCCGCGGGGCTATCGATTTCCGTTTTGCGCAACTTGACGACGAACGCTTGACCGCCCATCGAGGTAGCACTTCCCGGCAGGATGAGGTTCGTTGTGACACCGCCGGAGATGATGAGCGGAGCCGCGGCATCGTGCGTGTTCAGACCGTTAATCGACATCAAGTAAGGGTTGACGTCTCCCGCTACGGAGTTGGTATCGTCCGAGCCCTTGAGACTGGGACTGGCATCGACACCTGCATGGGAATGCCTATCAAGGAAATTTAGCTCCACCACCCCGTGTTGTACCGGATAACTCACATGTCCACGATACCTGGCGTGATCCAGCGACCTTCGACATCAATCTCCTCTGCATGATCGTTCACCAATTGCTTGACATCCTTCTCCTTTCCGACAGACACGACGACACCACCTCGCAGGTAGATCGAAGCGCCATACAAAATCTCCTCTCCGTCATGACCACCGGTCCAGACTGTAGCATTCTTGAGCAAGACGGGCTTTGCGTTCTTCGGTTCGAAGCGATCACTGACTGTCCTGTTATCCCTGAACGAGGTCGTGTCGGGCGGCATAAGCTTGATGGCTTCACATTGCAGTAAACCGCGTTTGACAACGTCCGACACGGGGGGTTTAGGCGTCGGGCTCGGGTGCGGAAAGTAAGGACCGTATGTGGTGTAGATGAAAAGGAGAGTTGCGACAGCGAGACAAGCCGGGATGTTGAGAAAGAGCCCTGAACGTGGTCTGGGAGGGTGATCCTTGGTTGTGTTCGGAGCCGGCAGCGACTCGTCGACGCTCTTATCCGGTTCGCCCAGATGGATAGGGCCTCTCTTGTAGGGGACGGACATGACGATGAAGATGCCAACAGAGGGCAGAAGTAAGGATGGTAATACAACCTTCTACTAAATACTCAAATACTGATGCAAGGTCTTCGCATGGTCTCGCTTTGAGCGTTTCGGGTTTGCCCGTAGTCTCTTCTCGTTCCCGATATAGACTAAAAGTGACGCAACGACCAACAGCTATATCCAAAGTGACCTTTGATGCCATGGATCCTACTCCGTCAAGCCCAGTCCCAACCTCTCGTGTACTTCCTTGACGGTCGTTCCGGTTCGCATGGCATACTGAAGCGTATAGGTCGAAGACGGGCGAGATGTGCGGGTAATACGCGTCAGTATCGGCGTGTCGATACTCGTGACATTGGTGACATATCCATCAGCGTACCTGTCCTATAAGTGTCTGAACCCCATCTCTAGCAGCAGGGTGTGATCAGCCGTGAAAGTTCAAACGCAGGGGTATCGCCTCTGATGCGTAGAGCTCACTTGATTTCGTTGTACGTGTGCAGCTTCTCGATATGATCTTGAACGATCGCCTGGGCATCCACGTCTCTGATTAAGAGCACCAGCCAAGATCAGTTGCCGTCTCACGAGAACCCCATACTGGGATGCGACATCCCATGCGTCAACCTACCCGAGTTGACGGGTAAGTTCCGCGACTTCTGCCTGGAGGATGTCGCGTCGCGTTCGAAACATGATGGATCGGCTGTTGACGGATTGGTTCTAGATGGGGGTTGAGTGCACATACGAGCGTTCAGACTGCGGGATCGTGATGAGGCAACTAGATGCTCACCTTGCCGATTGATGTCATATTGTCAGTCAGTCCTTGTTGTTCGCGTCGTTGCAGGTCAAGGGGTTTTGTCGCGACTCTGTCGGTCTTGTCGGATTGATTGTAAGCGTGGCTTGGAGTCGGTTGTTGACTGACAACACAAGCGGAGACTGCAGAAGATACAGACCAAGTACTGTATACGTGGTGATGGAATGCATTCACTGAGAGAGCGAGAGGGAATCGCCGACTTCGACGACGGCAAATGCGATCGCCCCTATCTTGATTTCCGCCTTTCTTCACGAAGACGACTTCAATTCACTTCCCGAGCGATTACCAACTGAGACAAACAACGCAGGACTGATCATCGGAGAACCTATAAGCCCTACAACATGCCCATGCGAGAGGAGCGGCAAACTATAGAGAAATTTGCTCAAGCGGATACCGCAGCGGGTTGACTGCCGTTTGCTGCTTGTACTCCGGCGACGGAACGCTGACGGAGGATGTCGGCTTGTCTATACCTCCAATATCTAGATAATGAGGGGATAGTCAGTTCACGAGAGATTCTAGATACTTGTAGACTCACGTCTTCCGCATGACATCCCACCGTTCTGCCAGTTCTTGATAGAGCCCTGCAGCCCTCTCGTAGGAGCTCGAAGAGCTGCCAGCTACTGCTTGTTCCGCTTCGCAGTCTGCCAGCCATTCTAGAGCGAAAGGAACAGGAAGCGGTGTTTCCGGATTGGCTGCCGTCGTGACCTGCGGAGGATTTTGCGGCATAGCGGAAACCAGTGACGGCGCTGGGATCGAAGTGAAAGGCAAGATGGCAGGAAGCGATTGCGACAACGGTATCTTGAAGTGCTTGTGGATACTGAGTGAAGAAAGGGGTATGACATTAGCAGGCTCAAAGCAGAGGATGTCAACGCTACGTACCCTCTCAGGTAATTCCAGGCCGATGCATTGTGCGGTATGGCGCGAATTTGCGACAAGGCATATCTTTACATCTACGTCAGTAAAGGCAACCTTGTTGGCCATTCCAGCGACTCACTCCCGTTCAGCATCCGAATTTGGTTTAGCCCCTTTCCTAGCGATCATCAGGTGCCATCGCCAGCTCCATGCTGAGTTGTTTCTGCCGTCACCACGACCGACGACTGGACCCTCCTCTTCCGTCTCCTCGTCCAGAGGAACGATCTTTCCCTCACTTTCAGGTTGAGCTTCCTCGTTCAGACCAGCTGCCGAAGATCTTCGAAACTTGAAGTTGCTATCTAGCATGTTGTTGCACCACTCGACCTCGTCCGACCATGCTTGTTCGGTTATACGGTTTCCTCCTTGCGATTCGGGTAGATTTGAGAAATGCGAGTACAGCCAGTTGAGATAAGCCCAAGTATGATAATTCTTGGTATCGGGCATAAGAGAGTTGTGAATGAAGTCGATTTCGCGTCTCAGCCCTTGCAAGTCGGGTTGCAAGTGTGTGATGAGGGTTAGACGATGATGCCTAAATCGGGACTCCAAGGGTTAACATCTGGACCTTGATACTCGCGCAAAGGACATGTTGACTCACCAAACCTGATAGCTTTTCAGATTCTCCTCTGCAAATTCGTTCATGAGTTCCAATTCGGTTTGCAGATCCTTATGCAGTTCCAGCAAAGTATCCATTCGGTACTGCCTGTAGCAAGTTCAAAGAATGTAAATGGCATCAGCGCTTCTACACACCATCAGACTCGTGAATGCCGGCTATAAACGTACCAAACAGTATAATGGGCCGGATTCCGTCGAATGATATGCTCTGTCAAGCCCAGTACACGTTCAGACTGCTCCCCCTTCGAGACGATGGCTCTAAAGTAGTTCATGGCGTCCGAATCTGAGAAGCACAGGCATGATTAACAAAATGATCGCTATACTCTTGACCGCTAGACACTTACACTCTGCCGAGTAGGCGATGGGAACCAGCCCATCCTGTGCATCCTTCTGTGGCATCGGTTCGACATCTCGCCATTCCGGAAGATCCGCGTAAGGGATGTAGGATTCGTCAGACTGTCCAAGAAATAGCGATGCAGTTAGTTGCGATCGCTGGGCATCGAAGCCTTGACTCACCATGGTTGTGCCGATGGGTTTCTTGTAGTCGGAGAGAGAATGCAGGTAGTGTTGTTGCAGAGCGCAGTTTCAGTACCAGTATACTGTGTGATCACGGACAGCTTTGCGGACAAAGGCACAAACGAACAATAGACAACGTCGATCGGCTTTGAGCGACAGATCTGGATCATTGTCCCGCTGTGATCTGCAAATACGAGAGAGACATATGTTTAGTAAGATTCTCTTCCCCAGCGTCTTGCCACGTAGTGTAGTGGTTAGCACCTTTGGTTTTGAAGATCTCCTTCACGTCCAAATAACCTGGGTTCGAATCCCGGCGAGGCATACCTTTTTGCAAGCTCTTGTAGCACTTGTCCCCTCCCTTCTTGTCCCTCCCTTCTTGTCCCTCCGGTATTAACAGCTGCACTGAGTACTTGTTTACCTGCTCTAAACGCAATTCTCGTCCAGACTTATTCCTACGCCGTTTCCTCGCTTCATCTTTTGTCTGTGCATGTTCGGATCTCCGTAAATAGAAAACACATGCGTGATCCTCCGCCGGACAGCACATCACGATACCCGTTGCAATCTTTGACACTCATGAATCATCAGGGCACGAACAGACATTCGCAATACCTAAATAGCTTGCAGTGATATTATACAAGAACACCATGTGCCTGGGCCATGCTTTGTATGACCACCGTCAACACAACTATCCTGCGCATTCCTCATTCTCGACCTCCGTCACTCCTCATCACTCCTCGTCGTCCTCGTCCCGCTCCCCTCGCAATTGCGGAGCCTGAAGATAGTGAACCAGAATGAGAAGGCTGCCGGCCGCACCAGAAAAGTTGGGCTTACTATTCTGTCATCATCCTCATCATCTTCCTCCCTTCCACGTTTGCGGTTATCACGCTCGTATCCCTCACCCGTCGGCACATCCGCGCCAGCCATACCCAGGCCGCCCACCTCAGACGCATAGGTATCGTAATGACCCTGCAGCCGCTTCTCAGCCTGATTCTGCCGCCGGAGCACATCATGGCCCCATCCACCCCGTCCGCCGTCGTATTCCTCTCGGTATTCGTCCCGCACTTGACCGCCGCTTTTGCCTCGACCGAATTGCCGTCCCTCTATGTATCCCGGGTCGAGATCGCAACGTATCACACGCTCATCAAGCTTGGTTCCTGAGATGTACCGCATCGATGCCAAAGCTTCGGAATGGAGATAGTACTCGACGAATGCGAAACCGCATGGCGTTCTGCGATGAAATACAGTCAGTGGTGGGCTGCAGGATACAAAAGCGCGGCTCACTTTGTGTTCCGGTCAAGGCCCATAATGATACTAAACACAAATGTATGAATCAGCATGACAGACATTGTAGATTGCTAAAGGAGACTTGCCGCTTGATACCCCCACCTTGAGTCGGGTCGGCACATTGCGAGAACACTGGAGGTAAGATCGTATCAGCATTCCCCATAAAACCGTCCGCGGCCGTCCGGAAAGCTTACGTTCGTAGATCTGAGCTTCTGTTGTATAGAAACTAAGGTTGCCGACGTAAAGCGTCGTAGAGTTCGCCAGTCTTGCTTCACGCTCCTCTCTGCTTTCCTGAGAAGAGTTTGTGCTAGTCAGTTGCGCATCCTGGGCCAAATGTACGGTCAACATCTGCTTACACGAGCGTGATGATCCTTATAGCTCGACGGGTGATCCAGTCGCTCGACGACGTGAGACATGACGCAGTTGGCTCTTCGGCTGTAAGTATCGTTCCGATAGCAGGTTTGCGGTGATGGAGGTTACTGAAAAACAGCTGATCCCCTGGTGTGATGGCTCGCGGTCTTCTCACTGTCCTGCTATCACGGTGCTACAGTGTAGAGGAGTTAAACATAGGAGAAGGAGTCGCGGAGCGCAAGACGTCAATTGATCGACTTCTTGGTCGGCGGCCGGTTTCGCGGAAGCAGTTTCATCTCCACAGCCAAGCTCGCTGTTCTGTGCTGTTCGGATTTGGCTGAGGCGCAGTATGTAGCGAGGTATGCAGTGCTGCTCGAGTCTACATAGTTGAATCTCGCGATCACCTCCTGCTCGCCGCCACCTCATATGAACAGCCCCGAGCCGTCGTAGGTCTCGCTCGCCCGTCCAGCACTCTTTTGGATACAACTCGTAAAGATGCCTATTGACAACCTACCCAGCAACAATTCTGGCAACGATATGGCGGACCCGGTAGAGGGAAAGCTGCTTGGAGAGCTGGCTATCGTAGTCATTCGTGCTGTAAGTCCGCTGAATATGCCATCCACCGTATTGGCTGAGTAGACAACGCGGCTCGGATAGCAACACTTGTCAGACCGCAGCAAAATCGGAAAGCATCATCCCTATGTCGCTTTGAAGTATGGGAGTCACAAAACAAAGACGCCGGTTGTCAAAAAGTACGCATCTCCAGTTTCAGTCCATAACAGGCGTCTGATGATGTCGCTTTCGAACAGAGGCGGCCAGCATCCCACATTTGACGCCGAAGTCCGCTTCAAGATCACGGAAGACGCGGAGGATATCATGACTCGAAACTCTGATGCGGGCGATAAAGATCCCAGCGGCCCCAGGAAGAGTCGACGCATACCGAAAAACAGGAACATGGTCGTCAGCGTATTTGCAGATGATCCGAAGGAGCCCAAGCTCGTAGGAGAAACAGTGGTGGATCTGACCACTGTATTTGAAAAGTGCGAACACGATGGTATGTTGACGACATGCCGCATGGAGCGAGGTCATTAATTTGTTGTTTAGACATGTTCCAATTAAAGTACAAGGACATGTTTGCAGGTGAGATCTATCTGGAGATGACCTACTTCATCAACGTGAGTCTCCTATGTTTCTCTTCGCTTGAGCTCTCGCTGAAGTACAACTGCAGGACGCACCGCCAATGCCGAAGAAGGTGCCGAAACCACTGAGCTGGATGGATTATGGAGCTACCGGTCCTTTACCAACAGGTAAGTTTTAGGCGGAAGGGCGGATGTGGAAAACTAAGATCACACTTGTATTCAGGTCCGACGCGCCACAGTAGCTTGGAGACGAGGTTGCCCCACGTCCCTGGGCAGCCTACGTCATTTGCACCGCAAGGCGGGCATGACCCGCATCGGCGCGACAGTTATTCTGGGGCGGCATCCATTGCCTATATACCTCCGCCAACATTCCCAGGAAGGAACGCTCGAGGAAGCCATCAAGCGCTGCCGCCACAACATGTTGGCCCCGCGCCGGCTGGCCCGTCTTTCCAGCATTCGCCGTATCAAGGTCTGCCGGGCTCAACGGAATCATACCCGGAGGTCCATCCCAGTCATGCTCACAGACATTCACTGAACGGCGCCATACCTCAGCATGGGAACTGGCAGAATGATCAAGCTTATCAACAGCCGTCAGCGGGCAACGCGTACGTAGCCGCTCAAATGCCGCCACCCACCAGTTATGACGCGCAGCCCACCGCGACATTTCAGTCACAACCATATCACTCTCTGCCAAGCGCGGCTTCTCGCCACCACAATGCACCATCTTTGTATCCACCAGCCGCGCCTCCGGCCTCATCTTTCCCGAACCTTGCGGATATGGCCATGGCTCTGCCGCCTGTGCCACCACCTCCCACGCTCGAACTTCCGGGAAGGAGCACTCCAGTACCGCCGAATTATGGTGTCCCACCTCCAGGTATGCGACCAGCGACAACTCCCATCCCCGAGGCCTACCCATACGCGCTGCCGACACGGGCGGCAGCGAATGCTTATCCCCCATCATCCGCTATGGCTCCTGCCAGTCATTCTTCAGATTACGGTTACACAGCACCATACGCCGCATCATCGCAAAATGCAGCATATCCTCCGTATGACAATCGACCTTCGTCATCCATGAGCGCAATACCGCTTCCTGAAAGACCCTACTCTTCCGCTTCTACGCATTACCCTTCGACTGTGACATCGTCGTTCCATTTCTCAACGGCAAACACGGCACCTGCTGTTCACGCCACGGCGTCGAGTGGCTGGATGCCGCCGCCAGTAGAGCAATACCCAGCTTCCTCGGGATATCCGGCGGGCAACACCGCGTCGCGGCACCAATATATGCCACCGCCGAACGACAATTCCGCTCCCCGTTACGATCCGGCGCCAAATCCGTCATACGCGGATACGACAGGCTATGGTCATTCTGCCGTCTATGCTCCGCCCCCGCGGCCGTCATCAGCAGCAACATCCTCGTGGGCGCCACAGGAAGCGGAGACAAAGCCTGGCAGGAATTACCTTCGATCGCTCGGAGTGGGAGCATCGTCGTCGAACAATCTGCAAGACCCCGGTTACTCTTATCAGCCTGTCAACCAACACTCTCAGGTTCACGACTCGGCGCCGCCCTGGCAATCCCCGCAACCGCGGGACGACGTTTCATATGGTTATCAGACCTATGATCCATCCGTTCGCCCGCCGCCGGTCGGTGATCCGGCACAGATGTATCCGCCGGGTCACGCAAGGGGGTATGACCAGCCGCAGCAACCAGCATATAGTGGTTATTGATCAGGATCGAATCAGGCGATAGGCTTTGCTGTAAACGCAATTGTTATTTGTTTCCATATCGTAGCTGATACAACCTTGTGTTGGAGACACACGTTCATAACCTTTCTGGAGGGGACATTGTTAATCCCATTCATCGCCGCTGTCGTCCCGCTGCTTCCTCCGAGAGCGAGCCAGATCATCCTTGTTGCTCCTGATGATCTTGCGACGTCCAGCCGAATCAGAATCTTCGTCGCTTTCCCTGAGATCGCTTTTGCCGGATTTGGCCAGTATAATCTGGGCTTTGGTAGTCTTTCTATATCCCGGGGGTGGTAGTACCCCTGCACGTACAAGTCGTTATTGTCAGCGTAATACAAAGACGACCCGAGTCAGACTTACCTGAGCGCTTCAGCCGGAATTCCAATGCGGCCGTCGTAAAAGTGTCGTCATTCCCGAGTTCCTCGAAGCCGATCAGCCTGTGACCGAGAATGATAAGCCCATCGTATTCAGAGCCACATCAAAGACGAACCTGTCTACCGCGTTGCCGTTGACGAAAGATATCACGCAAGGTAACACCTTGACGCCCAGGCGGGTGACAAGAAAAGGGCAGTCTGTGACAGATGTATGGAGGAATAGAGTGTTGGGATGTTTAGGTGCCAGCGCCTGTTGTAAGAGCGTCAGAAATCGACCTTATGTGGCAGGATGACTCTTACCCGCAGATGTCTGTCCATGATGGCACATCGTTGAAAGTCGGGATGAGAAAAGTGAATGATGCAGAACTCCTCTTTGCTGCCATCACACATAAGCTGCGAACCTTCCAATAACTGAGGGAGACTCACGAGCTCCGCTGAATCAATTCTCGCTCCTCCTTGATCTCGCGATACGACCCGTACCAGCCATCGGTACCGCCCTGACCGTCGATGGCCTTTTTGCGTTCCACCTCTTCGGCTAATTGCTGCAAACGGGATTCCCGGAATGCTCCCCAGTCGAAATTGGAGTTCGTCTTGCCTTCGCCTTGTTCGATTTCATCTTCGAGTCCTTCAAATAGTTCGCTGGATGATACCGAAGAGCTGCGGGATCTGTGACCGGCTTTAGTAGAGGCACGGTCAGGAAGGCGGATGTACTGACCTAGTCATGATTAGAAATCGAGAAAGTTGGGAGAGCTATACAATAGACCGAACGCGATGTGCATGTACAAGTACTCGAGTTGACGGTGAGTGTTTCAGAACTTTGTAAACCTCTCTTGACGCGTTGAGCGATCGGGAAGGAAGGAACGTCAGAGTCGGCATTGTTGGCATCTTCCACATCGCAACATTGCAACATTCAATTGCGCTTCATCCTGGAGTCTTCATTGTACTTCACCCACTACATCCAGCCCAGATTCGTCAACGCAAACACCTCGAGATGGTCCGCTCCACAATGATATTCAGGGTTCCCGACGGTCTGCCTCTTGCGGCCAGTGTGGATGACAATGGGGTATGTGTGTGACAACATCTTTGGCGACAGCAAATGCTTAACCTTTGCCTTGCCTCTTGCAGTCCGAACAACAACTAGCCGAACCGAAGCAGCAGTCAAAGTTGATCAGCAGAAGATTGACGGAGAAGAGTGAACCAGCGTGCTCGATAGAAACGGGGAACTTTATGATACAGTATGTCGAAATGTTAGCGTCTCGTCCACACTGCCCGTTGCTGATTTCGCTCGCTCTAGTTACTTGCTGGTGGACCAAGTCGCATACCTCACAATCTGTGACAAGTCGTATCCTCGAAAACTGGCCTTTTCCTACCTCGACGAGCTGTCCAAGGAGTTCCAGCGGTCCTACGAAAGTCAGATAGCGAGTGCGAACAGGCCGTATAGCTTTAGGGGGTTCGGTACGTGTATCTCCGCCTTTTACCTCTTGCGCGCAACCAGCTTATGCCCCGTCTCCAGATACGTTCATCTCGAAAACCACGCGACTCTACGAGGACACGAGAACAGCGCAGACGGCGGCACTCGCTCACGGAGCAGAGGGGACGCCGGGAGGTTCCAACAACCTTGACAAGATGAATGCAGAGCTGCAGGACGTTACGCGTATCATGACCAAGAACATGGAGGATCTGCTTTGGCGAGGGGATAGTCTGGACCGTGAGTGCGCTTTCTGTTCCGTCAGCGAGGTACTGATCCATCTTTCTAGGCATGTCGACCTTGTCCACCTCGCTCCGTTCCGAGTCTGCCAAGTACCGCAAAGCCGCGCGTAACATCAACCTCCAGGCAATGTTGCGAAAATGGGCGCCTGTTGTGGGTATCGCGTTCTTCATGATCGTCTTTATCTACTGGCGCTTCTTTTAGATGTGGCTCCGGGCCGTGGGATGGAGTAGGTGTCGGCGGAGCGAGAGATGTGAAAGTGAGTTGTAAATCTAGATCAAACGGCGCAATCATGAAATATGCGCTGTACGGTATGTCCAACGTAAGCGAGGCGAGGATTGGAAACGGCCACAAGTTCCAAGTTGTTCATTTTGGAACCGTACAGCAACACTACCTTGTAGCACTAGGAGGTGAGGCATTGCTACAGGGTGCTGCGGTGACCGTCGCCGTCATTGGAGAGCAATGGATGAAGCGTGATCCCGAACATCGTAGTCGGGGCAATTACTGTCGCATTGCAGACCGCGAGGAATTGCACGGCGCCGGTGTGCAAATGGCACTGAGCCTTGATGCCGTGGTGACCGGTGGTACAGTCTATGGCTGTAGGCTTTGGCTATCGACAGGTGTCAAGGTACAGGTCTTCGATGAACTCGGCGAAAAGAATAAATCTGCAAACTGGGCAGAACTGCCAGAAACAGGGGCGGATAATAGCTTGAGTTCTGGTATGCTCGACTCGCGAATGGCTTCGGAAGCAATGCAGAAGCTAAGATCGGCGTGAAGGACAAGACTACTGGCAGTCACACAGTTTATGAGGAACGGTGAGAGGCGGAACCCTCTACATTAACATCGTCCTGCTCCTCGTCAAGCTGTCAACGCGGTGCCATTCCTGCATGCGCGTCGACCGGCTGCTAAACGTGATTGTTTCTTTCACGAGCGCATTGCTAGAGTTTACCTTGACGCTCCGACAGCAGGATGCGCGAAGGTTGGCCCTGGCGCCGCCATGGCCTGCAACCCCTATTCCGACTTTCCGCGACGGTTCGAAGTTTGATCAACTTCCGCCTGCATCCGTTTCGTGTTTTAGACTGCGACATGAGCTGCCAACGGTAACGGTCTGGAAGAATAGTGAGCGGACGAGCTAGCAGACGAAACCTGGTGTATAGGTCGAGCAGAGGAGAGAAGAGATGCTAAACTCGTCCCGCGTTTTGAAGATGCTTAGCTTAGCTGCATTCCGCAACATATGGAGGCCCCGTTTCCGCATTGTGGATGTAGTCAAGGGGAACTCCAGGAACGCTCCACACATTCAGTTGCTACCAGTATATTCCTAGAGCCTATCTGACTTCACCATGTCTGGCGCACACGTCTCCGGCTTCACAATACGTGCGCACAAGGGTCAAAACGAGCTCTGTCGCGTTTCCGGCTGAAAGCCGGAGTGGCGAGCGTGACGGCGATTTGTACCCCTTGTATGCGATGGCCCAAAAAGCTCAAGGAGACTCCTGACGACGTCGAAGAAAACACCTGCCCGGCATGCCCTTCGAGATCGTAGCTGAGATCGTTGAAGCACGAAACAACCAAAAACCATCCTTTCCCGCCCCGTTTGCAAAAGAAAACGCGGCCCGGACTGGGATTTGAACCCAGGACCCCCCGCAGACAGTGTTGGACTTGTAAACCCAAAGCGGGGATCATAGCGACTAGACCATCCGGGCTGTGACCGAACCGCAATTTTTCAGGGCCAACAAATGTCGACGAACGCGGACTGTCACAGCTGAGGGCAGATAATTCTATAATGGGCTAAAAAGGCCGATTAATATAATTATGTCTAGTCTCAGAGCGAATAGAGGATCCCTGCCGCGTTGGTATTCAATGTCGAGGTGGCTGACGATCCTGTGAACCAGGCAGTGAGGTCGAGTGCTCAGGGTAGCTAGTCCTGAGGCTTGGGCGAACGTTGGTGGTCTTGGCCAGCAAGCTGAGGCGAAACTGATCAAATAAACGTTGAGAACAAAAATAAAGAAGTAGAATACAACTGAGTTTGGCCATCCTTTTATACCTATTCCCCTGCTCCTGCTGCTTCCTGCTCCCAACTACGTAGACCGGCAGGCGGGCCGTTACTGATAAGGTGGTGGGCGAAAGGTGAGGGCGGAGTAGGCGATGGTGGTGAACGTAGTTGGATACGATGTTGGACACGAAGTTGAGACACCAAGTGACACACGAAGATGGTGCGTCCGAACATTGATAAGGTAAAAGCGCAAGAGACAGCGAAAAAGACAACAGAAAACTATGGAATGTTACACAAACACAAAGATTCTACGGGGACAGGCGCGTTGCGTTTGATTGTGTCGTAGTGCGACTCTACAGATCGACCCTGCTCTCGTACCCGGCCTCAGCTCCACATTGATAGGACACAATGTCATTTGAGTAGCTCACCAGTGAAGAGGATCGAGGCTCAGGATTTCGCTATGAGGGATGCCCCTCACGGTCGTTATCGCCACAGAGCTGTAGGGAGCATGCGATATGAATTATCGTCGCTTCAAATCACAGCCAATTCACCCTCTACAGCACCACCATGGACCCCGAGTCCGCTTTCCACCCCTGGGACTGCCAGGACCTGGTCAATCCGACGACCCGCCACCACTGATTCATCCACAGCTACCACCTCCTAGGCCACAGGTCCTCCGGCGCCGAATATCACATGGCTAGCCACCGCTCGGCCTGCTACACGATGCGGTTTGGGAGGAAGAAATATAGTTGGCCGAATTCCCGCGAACAAGGCAGGCCAGGAGGGCTGCTGACTGCTCAGGCTGCCAGTCATGTCATTCGAGTACCGTGTAAGCATGTATCCTATCCATTGCTCGTCCAACCATGTTCGAACACTGAACCTGACCCGTCCGTGCACTGCTTGCGTCAGATCTAGTCGTCGTTCTCGGCCTCACGATGGATGTTGACCGCCCTCGCTACCCTTCGGCCAGTCCTGCTTCTCCGGACGCCTCTCCTACCGGCGAACGCAGGCCTTCACTTGGTCCTGCTGGACCCAATGACGATGCGAGTATTGGTAAGCCCTCTTCTGGGTATTATGCAGGGAGACAGGTTGCTGGAGGTTGCTTATGATTAGTCTTTTTTCTCTTTTCGATCATAAAAACTCGCGGGACACCCGAGTTCCGAACGTGCAACGTCAACCCGGCTGTTTTTGACGCTAGTTTTGCGGCAGTCTAACCATCCTACTCGTTTGAATCCTCCGAGAATCCGGAAGACGAGGGACCGTTCTACACGTCCGAACAACGCCATTCTCAAGCCATGGATACCGACAAGCACGCGGCATGGAATGTCACAGCCGAGAGCGGATAATTCTACAATGGGCTAAAAGGGTCGATTAATATCAAGATGTCTCAGAGCGCATGGAGGGGCCCTGCCGCCTGGGTACTCAATGTCGAGGTACTGACGATCCTGTGAGCCAGTCAGTGAGATCGAGGGCTCCGGAAAGCTAGTTTTGAGGCTCGGGCAAACGTTAGTGGTCCTGGCGAGCGAGCTGAGGGGAAATCAATCGAATAAACGGCGAAAACAAAAATAAAGAGGCAGAATACAGCTGTGTTTGGCTCTTCTTTTATACCTATTCCCCGCCTCCTGCTTTCCTGCTCGCATCTACGTAGACCGGAAGGCGGGCCGCTGGTGATAACGTGGTGGGCGAAAGGTGAGGGCGGAGTAGGCGATGATGGTGAACGTAATCGACTACGATGTTGGACACGAAGTTGGGACACCAAGTGACACACGAAGATGGTGTGTCCCAACGTCGATAAGGTAAAAGCGCAAGAGACAGCGAATGTAGAGATACAGCCTGGACCATTTCTCCATGATGCCATCCTACTGTCATCGCCTCCTCCGATACAGCAATACAACC
>JAKLLX010000127.1:0-50137 GCA_022813745.1 Naganishia kalamii | reverse complement strand
AAGAGGTGGAGCAGCGCAGCGAGGGGATGGTCAAGGCCTAAGGCCGGGGCTACACTCCAGAGTCAGCCCTCTTACATTTATCGACATTTGCACGACTATAATCAAAAATCTTCAGCATGGCGAAACAGCACCGAACCCGATCAGTCGAGCCCGACAATCGACCTCCGCCGAAAAGCAAGGTCTACGGTACTGCTTCTACTCAATTGGCCGCGGGCAATACTTCGCGACGTGCGACCGGTGGCGCCATCAACAAGTCCAGCAATCCATCGTGCACAATCAACAACGCTCCGACCAACTCTTCCAACATGGAGGCGTTAAAAGACGAAACCGCTGGAGGCACGTCCTGCAGCAGGTCCAATCACAGGAAGCGGGAGGATGCGGGTTTAGGCGAGCTTTTGCAAAGAGCGTTTCGCACCGAGAAGCGCTGGGCAGGAGAACTCGGTGGCGGCAGAGAGGGGCGGCTATGGCGGCAGAAGAGGATGCAGAGGAAGATATCGCACAGAAAGCGGCGTCGGCAACTAGAAGTGTGGAAAAGGGACAGAAACCAGGAAGGATCTTTCACGGGGTGGAATCTATCTTCTGCGGTACAACAACATCGTCCTCATCGAACGGATAGAAACACGCGCAACAACTATCGTTACGGTATTCAAGAACACGTGCAAGATCTTCATCTTCAAGAAGGACGATCTGTCAACGTTGACGAACGTTGACGAGCGAAGAAAAGGCGTATCTCCAGGTAAGTCATGCAGCTTTTGTGATCTCCCCTGTACGAGTTAGGTGTCCGTCCAGGGCTCATCCTTGCCGAAATGCCCTCACAGAACTGCATGAACCTTTCCAAGGAAATGTTGTTTCTCAATCCCAAGTGCTTCGAGCAACTCGGAAAAGACTTGCGCAGATGGAAGCAGGGCAATGCCTTACCCGATCCATTCGTGCGCAACCCCCCTAGATTTCGATGTCACATGAGCGCCAACCTCTTTTCTTGCAGGGACAACATTACGCGAAGTCCTGGACGGACCGAGAGGTCGTCGAGGAACCGGTTCAAGAAGGAGAACGCGGTGCGACCGAAACGCCGCCGGGTTCCCAGAATGCCGACGAAGTCGACGATCCCACGGTGAAACTCGAAGAACCCGCCGCAATCCATGATGCTGACGACGAGGACGCGGACTCGTTGGGTATGTCGGATCCCGCCCAGCGAGCGTCGACTCCATCCGCCGTGAACCTGCGAGAGGAACATCTCCATTCGTTACTTTGGCGCAAGCCTTGCCGGGAATTGCAACAAATCGCGCGTGACGACAATCAGTTGGCCGAAGAGTGGCAGAACCCGCAACCGCTTCCGGCAGAAGGCAGTCGCTTCGCTGAGGACGAAATGCGCTGGAGAATCCGATCCGACACCCTTCGAAGACGAGACGTTGCCATCGGCATCTCCGCGCTGGCCAAGCCTTCAAGCTCGACCTCGCTCGAGCGAAGGGGGGATTCTCAAACTTGTGGATGTCGCTGGCGAGTCGGATTGACTGATTATTGGAATGGATAGCGAAGTTGGTGAGAAAAGGATGGCCGTGGTGCGGAGTGGAGACTGGACAGATGGGACCGCGGCGATAGATAGTGTAACGTCTTAGAGCCAGTAGGAACCTTTGTTGTTGCTAGCAGCGTCGGTGCTTCCTAGGGGGATTCGCTACCGCCCTAGGAATCAGAATAGGTATACATAGACAGCTAAGTCGTACCCATTCTTCGGGGTTAGAATCCGGAGATCTCACTAAGCCACTCACTCGGTGAGCGAGAACAGTGTTTATAAAGGGCAAGGACGTAATCATCGCAGGCTGATGACTTGCGCTTTCTAGGCGTCACTCGTTGGAAGTTAATAATTGCAATTTCTGTCCGTAACACGGCTGAAGCTCACAAGATTGCCCAGACCTTTCGGCCCAGAATATGACCTCTCTGGCACAGTCAGTGCGACGCGCGTGAAGCCCAGAACATCTAAGGGCATCACAGACCCGTTATTGCCTCAAACTTACAACAGCCAAACGCTATGAGTCCCTCTGAAAGACAGCGGCCAGCAAAAGTCGACCGGTCTGCTTAGTAGGTTAAGGGCTCGTTCGTTATCGGAATTGACCTGACAATTCAATCCACTAATTAAGAACGGCCACGCACTACCACCTGTAGACTCAAGAAAGTGCTACCAAATTGTCAATCCTCGTTGTGTGAGAACGTGGTGAGCTCGGCGCATTAATCAAAGTTGGGAGAAACAATACTCGTACTAGTGTCTCGATCGCAAATAGCTTGATTGACGCGTGACACTGATCACCCGCGTGATCAGATCTCTGATCGGAACTAACGTAACTCAAGGCGGACATCACGACCAGCGTGTAAGCCGAAGGAGCTTCTTGATCAGCTGATGACCTGACATCAGCTGTTACTCATAAGTGGAGTGATGCTTGGTGGGACCTAAGTAATTCATGTCACTGTTCTCCGTAAGAGAGTGAGCGCTCGGCATAGTGAGTTTGCGCTTGATTTATGTTTCAAAGCCACCAATACATACCGTTCACACTGTTGGTCCAGCAACAGCTCCCGAAGAACCTGATACGTATATGAGCGTTACCTCGGAACTCACAAGCGCATCCCGCCCCTTTCAGTTTTCTCGCCATTACATTCTGCGTGTACCCCTTCCACAAAAACTATACAGACGGCCACTTCGATATCATGCCTTAACGCCGTCCTTGGCGTCTTCACCTACGACCCCTCGATTACAAACGAAAGTCACGGCCTCTGCCATTGGCCCTGTGGCCGCTCAGCGGTAAGATGCTGCCGAAGACCATGCGATGATCGATACGAAGACACGACAGGAACGATAGCTATCGTGTAGGTCTGTCGTTCCGGTCATGCGCAGCTCAAAGACGGACGGGATGGGTCACGAACCTTCACGATAGAAACATGAGCGAATCGAGTATGCATTCGGACTAGATTGTACTCGTGATGTGACGATATCCCAACATGTACGCTTGAGAAGACGATACCCAAATGACATGTAGACTTGAATCTGACCACAAATCAAATCTACAATAGGCATAATGAGTCCCATCGGCCATCCGAACTCGTGCATTGTTGCGGGCGAGAGGTCTAGCTCACGCGTAGAGTAGCTCTGACATGGTAGAGGGAACTAGCACAAGCGATGTGTCGGGGACGGATACCGCATTAAGCTAGGACTCAGCGAAACGACCGGCAACGTCGTCAACGATGAGACAAGGTCGGTGGAAGGACGGTGACAGTAGGCTTGAGCCACTAGTGATCGGTGTTGGAAGGAAATAACACTGTTGCTCTTGACGTATGATCTTGCTCTCGGAGAGCAGAGATGGATTACAGCAGAGGGAAGGAGTAGAAGGCTAGCTATATATAATGATCGAGATCCACGGGAAAGCAGAAGCGACGCTGGGCTGCATCAGCAGCTTCAGCGGTTTCAGCAGTTTCAGACGTTTCAGAGGCTTTGACCAGTTTTGACAGATTTGACGAGTCTCGGCGCTTGGCGTTCTTGGCATTGCTTGATTGGCGAGTGATTGCAGTTGGTGCGATTGATTGATTGATGGATGATACTGGTCTGGTTGAATGGTAGGTGATGTGCATTGATGGCATTGATGGATGGGTGTTGGCTGCCATCTAGGTGTTGAATCTATGAGCTGAGTGTCATTTATGACACGATGTGCTCTTACTAGACTGAACGGCACTCGAGCACCTAGGGTGGAAGACTAGGATGAGGATCCCGAGTCTAGCACTGAAGGTAGTTTTGGAATTGAGTGTGAATCAAAGGGTGAATGAGAAGTCATCAAGCTATTACAAGAGTCAGATGGCTCCCTGTATATACTCCTCCCGGCAAAGGAACAAGAACGATACGCAACTGCAAAAGCGTCAGAAGCGATCATACTGCATTTCCGTGCACATTTGGCAGTTAGCGTTCCCATTCTACAGAAAGTCCCATACTGTATTGCAGTTAGATCTTCTACTGGCTTTTGTAAGGAACATTTCTGGTATGGCAAGTTTGCCATGCTGCATTGCAGTTAGAAGTTTGGCTGTGTTTTTGCAATCATTAAGTTCCATACTACATAGGTGTTAGGCTGGATTACAGTAAGCTGTTTGGCCATGTCTTTGCAGTGGGCGAATTTGATGGAGAAAAAGTCGACGATACGCTGGCGATGTACCAAGGTTGTAGAGGAGG
The DNA here is from genome assembly GCA_022813745.1 of Naganishia kalamii. Classification (NCBI taxonomy): domain Eukaryota; kingdom Fungi; phylum Basidiomycota; class Tremellomycetes; order Filobasidiales; family Filobasidiaceae; genus Naganishia; species Naganishia kalamii. The sequence goes on along the minus strand of JAKLLX010000127.1, from coordinate 45,933 downwards.
AAACGTTCGAGAAGTAACGGACGAAAGAAGGTGTAATGCTGGAAGGATGCTATAGCAGACAGAAGTCGCACAATTGGGAAGAAATTGTTTCCCTGACTGCAGTAGAGGGCGAACAGAGGTGTGGCTCTCTACATGAATCACTTCTATCCGTCGTCCTTAACGTCCCTACTTTTACTTCTACCTTCTCTTCTTCCCTGCCTTCCGGTTGCCGCCACTTTACGCTCTTTCCTCGTCACCTTCATACTCCAGGTTCTTTCTCTTCCCGTTTTCCTTGAAGTCGTTCCAATCTCCCATCTTGGTGCCCTTGATTCTATCTTTCGCATCCCGCTTCTTCCCGTTGATCCGACCCTTCCCTCGCAGCTTCGCGATCTTGTCGATGATAGCGCTCTGCTGAGTGTGACCACCGGTGTGATCGACTAGGTGAGGGCAAGTTCATAAGGGCGGTGGTGGCCTACACGTCTGCGGGGGAGTGTTTAAGTAGCTCATTAAGGATTAGGCCTGATCCGGCCATATCTCGGTCGTGAACCAAAAGCTCGAGTCCAGCGCAACCGTCGTTTCGAATAGGTGGATCGGGTGGCCTGCGGGACTTACAGCTCGATACAGCCCAATTGCCATTCTTTACATGAACGCACCGCCTGATAGCCTCTACCGCCCGCCTTCTCGAAGTGCTCGGGGTCCTTCGGCCGATGGGTGGCCGCGCGCTCGAAGTCAGAAAGTTCGCCAAGAGCACCGTCCAGTTGTCATTCCGCGTCTGCGTTCTGTATGATTGAGATGCGGCAGTCTGTCAGAGTAAATACGGCGCGGTTAGAGTGCATGCTGACGGAGCTCCTGCATGACTGAAGCCCAGAATTGATTTTTGCGCCCTGATCTATTCTTTTGGAGACACGCAGTTGTGCCATACAGGCCATTTGCAGCATTTCCGTTCGTCTCGGTGGCACCCTATAGCTTGCTGACATTCTTACTACTAGTACCGAAGTTGAATCCCTCTGGCCAGGTTATAGGTTTCTTGCTGGAGGGACAGGTGATTCTGTTTGGGAGTTGGAGATGTTGTCTTGGACAGGAAGGTCGTATCATTCTTGAATGGCGTCTGCCAGCGAAAAACAGCCGGTGACGAAGGGAGCTCTGGCTGAAACAGACGGTGTAACTAAATATCATAAGTCAAACGTGTATAAGGAGCCCATCAGCCGGATTGGTAACAAACCATATGTCGGTTCTCTCGGTGGAGTCCCCTTCTCTTTGTCGAAATGCCTATTTTATTTTTTTCCAATTCGAGGAGAACTATTACTTGCTGTGTATGTAAGATCCATGCACTCCAGACAAGGCTAGTACGACTCACAGAATCATCGTACATATAAGGTTTGACCTAAGCTCAAAGGTTGATGTCACCTAGAAGGGCGAGTCCGACTGATGGGGTACTTACTAGTTCGAAGATCGAGCTGCAACGAGTTTAGTCTGGCAGCAGGCGGAAAATGTAGAGTCAATGTATGCGATAAAGCAGTTACTTTAGACACTAGTTACAGCAATGTACAAAAGAAGGTGCCTGTGTCTCCACGGTGAGGACGCACATATCTCTTTTTGATTCATAGATCAGTTGTGAGCTGTGGCAATCGAGTAGTAGCTCTGGAGACCTTTAGAGATCTCCGTCTGAACTGACGGCGGAAGACTTCTGAAGACTTTCTGGCGGCAGGGATCGTTGACTTCGAGTCTTGTACCGAAGCTATTCCAGAAGTCGATGTGCGACGCACTGTCACCCGTGGAAAGAACAGTTCGCCTTGTCTCAAGAATAGAGTCCACCTCTTCCATTCGAAGCGAGTCATTTTGAATACTGCGTACTCTGTCTGCCTCTTCCTCCATGTACTGGAGGAACTGCTCTTGTGCCTGAATGAGCAATGCCGTCAACTTTGCCCGATTTCTCGGATCCACCTTGTCCAATTCGTCGCCTGTTGCAATCATGGCTCGAACAGCTCCAGAAGAATCGGCAGGCTTATTTCTCCTTATAGCTTCCTTGTAGATACCGGCCTTGAGATTCCTAACTTCGGTAGCGGTGTGCGGATCCGGCGTTTCTTGCTCTTCAGTGAACTCCGGCGTTCTTCCGAAGTCGCCCTGCACTACGGCAAGCTGTGCTTCGGGATTGATATTGTCGCCCATCTTGCAAAGGTCAGTGGTGAGGAGTGATGAGTCTTGAAAAGTGACATCGGGACAGTAGCATTTCGCCCGATATTTATAGACGAAAAGGACTCCCGCTACCGCACAGGATTTAGCCCCTCATATTCCGTCCTTTGATACCTTTCACCCTCAGATATGGTCTCCTCTCACTCCATCACGTCTTTGAGTTATCTCACTTTCAGCTATTACCACCGCTCTATCGCCACCTGATCGGGTATGGCGCCATAGGTAGTGTGCAGCAACCACTTCAATCGCTCGCAGGATCCTGACTCGATGATGTGAAGGGGGTTCGATACCGGCGGAAAACCCGATACCCTCAATCAGTTGTTGCGTTACGTAACAAAAGGGTTAAATTCCCTATCCGGAATGTCACGGACGGGTGTGGTATTGACCTTAGAGTAACGCTTGGATTTGACACGGACTTCAGAGACGGGACAGGATGATGACTTAGACAGATGAACGAAGGTGGACTTGAACCACTTGGCTATATTTCAATCGCACGTGATTTATAGCTTTGACATACGAACTAGCCCTGAGGAGAAAAACGGAATACCACAGGTGAATACAGTCTGGGAGCTCGCTATATATATCTAACGGGCTAACCACAGTCGGGAGAAGTGATACTCGTGCGAGTACTTCGATTGCAGATAGTTTGATTGACACGTGACACTAATCACGCGCGTGATCAAAGCTCTGATGGTAACTAACGCAACTGATGCCCACATCACGGCCAGCCGTGTAAGCCGAAGGAGCTTGATCAGCTGATGACCTGACATCAGCTGATACCTAGAAGTCAGGTGATGCTTGCTAGGACCTAAGTCATTCATGACAAATTCCGAAGCTACTGAGTGCAAGGCTTTCTCAGGATTAGTTACCTCCCGTCTTCCACTTCAGTAAAAATCATGAGCTCTGTCTTGAATAACAAGAGTACCTCGCTTGCGCTAAATCCCTTAATAACGGCGGTGCTATAGGAGAAAGCCAGATAGACCGCTTGGCCGCGCGACAATTCCCCTCGGTTTACGCAATCTGTGGTGCTCTAGCTACAGCCCTTAGTCTCCCTTCCCCCCAGCTGTTTCAAGTTCATGAGGGATCTTCTACGGAAATTGTCGTTGTCAAAATGTTCTTTCCTGTAGAGGGGAGAACCCGCGACTAATTTCACATCAGATGCGCACTTTAATTCGTCCGATTTGCACTGTCGTAGACAAGATGGCACCCGTGCGCCGCAAGGTAGCTCTGCAGTTCCGGAGGGTAGTAGCACAGCGATGTACCATATTACGCCACGCGGAACCTCCGATATATACCGAGGTAGAAGACGAATGGTAGCTAATCCTGAGAAAGTCTTGCAGTCAAGGTAGCTTCGGAATGGAGGGTGAATTGCAATGGTCTTGACTTTCACCATTTGCTAAGCTTCTTCTTCTTTAGGTAGTTCGTTTACTGTACTCATATATCAACTCAATGCTACTTTGATTTGATAGTAAGCAAGTCTCTAATGTTGTACTCGAGTAGCTGGACTGTTCGAGATTGTGACCATCTCACCTTGTAGATCAGTAACCGGCTTACTTGACGTTGTGTCTTAGTCGCGACTCTCTTGTGATGGTCATAGTGCTGCTCTGCTACTTTCAGTGTGCTCCAGTAACTCCTGAGATGTTTCGAGAGCAAGTGGCATGGGTTATCTCACGTGAGTCTCAGTTTAGCGACCGAAGACAGAAGCTATGTCACTTGACAGAACCTGTGCAACGCGTTGACAGAACCTCGATCGCGTCCCTGTTATAGCGCCTGTAGAAAACAGAACCTCTGTCACTTCTGTACAGCGGGTCCAGTTCTCCCCTAGGGCTCCCCTAGGGAGCCCTTGGAAGCGATCATATTCGCCACCCGTTCCATTCGTCTATATAAGGAAGCCCAAGTTGTACCCTTTTACGGCTCAGGAATAGGAAATCACAGTTGATCTCCGCCTAATAGCTGGCAACAGTCCTTGACTATCTGCCCTATCCCCTACTTTCCATCCTACTCTACTAACTTACCTGATCGTGATAAGCATAATACTTCACTCGCCCACATCAAAGATAAATTCCTGTAGCTGTTAGTCGCACTCGATCCTATGTCATATTGTCGATCTGCCACAACGGTATTGCGACTCTTACAGCAACAGTCAATTCTTGCTTCTTAAACGCAAACCACGGCTGATTCCCCGACTTCCTCGACGTCAGCCGCATAACCTGCTCCTTGTCATTCCTCGGTATCTTTTTGAGACCTTTGTAAGCGTCCTTTCTTTGCAGCTGAAGGTTGAGGATCTCCAACTTGTAGCGGGGTCGAGGAAGGAATGGCTTGGAGGTTAAAGGCGAATTCGAGATACCATCTTTGGGTAAGTCCATGACGAAGGCAGAGACTTGCGGTTACTGTTGCTGGACCACGTCGAAGGACTCCTCTGGGTGCAGCACTTCTAATGTATTACCAATGACGATATTTCTGTAGGAAGAACTATACCAGATGTGATGTGACAAACCCAACGTGGAACAATATCGAATGCGACCTAGTCTATTCGCAAACAAAACCAACGCCTTGTTGAGTTCTTGAATGCTGGCTGCCTTGAGCTTGAGCGTTTGGATGACGAGACCATCGGAGATCGTGTTACGCAACTGGGATGCACGCGCCACTGCGGGCTATCATTCACGGCGTCCACAACAAATCCGTCCGACGATGATCCCAATCAGGGCGGATAGGCTGCGTGCTTGCCAGCTTGAGGGCTGGCTCCAGTCGCTTGAGAACCCCGCAGCGATGCCGGCTGGTCTTGGGGATGCGCGTAATCTTCTTTACGGCTCCAATAATGACGGCGGAGTTGTTTCCACAGTCTCCATCGCGTGTGACATATATCGATGACCTTTGAACAAGGTACATACCTACTGCCACTGTCGAGCCGCACCGAAGGCAATGATTTCGAGTAGCTCGAGTGGGAGTAGGGTGAGGGTTGACTCCGCGACGCGCACCATCGGTCGTTGGGGAAGAGGGTCGTTCGTCCTTCCGCGAAGAGAGTCCATGTTGCTGGATGCAGGAGAATATCCTTCGCCGTTCTCATTGCCACTAGACGATATCCGCAGGGCCAATCAGAGCAACTGTCATCCGCATTGTGCTGACGGGTGTGACACCGTCCACCACGGACTGCAGACACTTGTCCTCCGTAGTCATCCTCCCTCTGACTTTGATTCCGAGACATTGAGCATCTGTGATTACCGCTGGTCATCGTATTCGACAAGCAAAACCTCTTTCTTCATGCGATCTGTCAGCCGTGCCATCCATTCCATTCCCAGCATTCTCCTGTATCGATGGACAGCCCATACGTCCATCTCGGAACAACACTACAGGGCTACGTCAGCAGCCGCGATCCGGGATACCAATGTCATACACGTCCGGACATTGTCAACTCGAACATGGCGCTTTGCTGACCTCGCTATTGTATGGCTGCAATCAGTCTTCGCTCGACTCGACAAGTCCGCCGTACTTCAGTCGTCGGTTGGTCTGTGACTTGTACTCAAATACCTGTCGCCAGGCCAATCAACTCTGGTCGCCCGCAGTCGTGATTTCGCTTCCACCATGTTCATGGATACGCGATCAGCCGGCACTTTACTCGCCTCTTTGACCTCGCTCGTATACGCCTTACCAGTCGCGCGGAACAACTTCGACGCAAGGTCGATCAACTGGATCTCGCCTGACCGCTTCGAATTCTGTTGGGAAGTCGAGAAGGAGGGATACGAGTTTGCGAGCGGTCAAGCTCTAGGCGTGTAAGCCAGGTACAACGTGTTCTTTGAGGGTTACCGCTTATCCGTACAGTCTTGCAGAGCGGCATGCGACGACTCCCCCTCTCAACAATTCATCTACACCACTGGTGCCACCTCGATCCAACTCGCGAACGCCAACTTGTGCGTCGAATCCGATCCCGGGCTGGCAAAGTACGGTACACCACTCAAACTCGAAAAGTGCCGCACGAAAGGCGCTCCCGGTCAACACTTGTTCTTCAACGAAGACCACCACGTCGTTGGAGACCGGGACTTTGTACCGACGTCAAAGATGGCGCCGTGGTTGACGGGGTGGGAGAATTAGAGCTGGCGATGCGCGGCGGACAACGTCAATCAGGTGAGTTCACTGGTCCTGCAGCTTTATCTCAAGCTGATGCGTTTCCTCGGTTTCGACAGATCTTCCTCGGTAAACGGCTCAAAGTGATCGCCAATGCCGTCCGACCCTCTGCCGACCAGTCGCTCTGCCCTCGTGCATACTAGATAAACCGGGCTCGACTCGTAAGCCTTCCTCCTCCCGACGTCACCTGCATCAACGCTGACACCTCCTGTGTCACCAGCGAGGCAAGCGACACGGTCGATCCCACCGCCACGCGATTCGTCTCCCGCACGGTCAACGATACCATCCGATACTTCTGGGAGAGCACCGGACAACTCCTCACCTGCTCCCAGGAAGTCGTCGAATACCCCGGATTTACCAACTACCTCCAAGTGTTCATCGACAACTCGCCGCTCGAAGACGTCTCTGTAACACCGGGCCAGAGAGAGTTCGATGGTCCGCTCAGTTTCAGGAACGAAACGTCAGGGATTATGCGTGACGCTCTTATCGTTGACGGCCGAAGCGGGCGTTCCCGAATGTGACGTGGGACGACATTGGATGCAGCGCAAGTGAGTCGCCTCGAACGTCGAGCCGTGTCAGCGCGAGGGATCTGATCTCGTCTTCCCGTCGCAGACTCCATGTCAAGCCCATTCAGGAACTCAAGTAGGCGCAGTCGATATTTGTAGTTGCTTCGCGGGGCGTGGAGACGTGTTGCGGAATGGCGCTCATTGTGGCAGATGTACGACCTGCATATGCATCCTTTCCTCACATGCTGAACAGTGGACAAGGACTCCCTCGACCATCGACTTGGGCTTGCTGAGCCAGTGAGCCTACCAAAGGTTCCCGCCATTCTACGTGCAGTCGACGAATTCGAGTCATACGCGACGTCTCAACGCACGAAGACTCGCTGCATGAAAACTTTCGAATTCTGGATGTCAAGTTCTGAATTCATATGTCCATGCACAACATTCTCTTTCACTATCTTACAGCATCCTACATCCTGTCACGTCGTCACGACTCATCACGAGAGCCTACTCGACCATCAAACGGGAAACGCCGCGAATGTAAAGTACTAGAAACGTGGCAGTCTCAGCGTATGGCCACCGTAAAGCCCACCCACAACTCACCTGCAGCGGCTCCGATTCATTGCACGTATTCAAGAATACATAATTAAACTCCTCTCGCGAGAAGGGGGACTCTGCCTCGATACACAGATCGGCAAACGTATTCCGCAAGCGAACGCTCCCGCTGAACTCGCCCTCGCCGGCCTCTGGCACGAAGCGCGAGAAGGGATCTCCTTGCGTATCGCCGTACTCGCCGGGGTCGCCGATCACGGGGTTGCCTCCAACCTCGAGGATATCTGCCTCCAACGTCCAATCAATGTCGGACCCGTCGGGCCGCTGCCTGATCCCAACTTGACCGATCTCGAAGAAGAATCGTTTCTCGGGCGGTGTCCCTTCTACGTCGCACGGCCGGCTGAGTGGGGAATGAGCGGAAGGTAAGGGGCGGCATGCGTGTCAGGGTATATCACGTACATTGCGTAAGGTCCCTGCAGTTCCGAAAAGCCAAAGAGTTTGATGAAGCATAGGGATCCATCGAGGAAGGGGCTGAGGGTGACGCCTTCCGAGGGGGACGGCTGGGGTGGTACGGGCGGTTCGCCAAAGAAGATCTGCGAGGAATCGTCAGAGACGAAGTCAAAGACCGCAAAGAATTCCCCACTTGATTGGTGTTCTCCGCGAAGCACCGCCAGCTCTGCAATTGCGCCGACTCGTCTCCATCCGTCTCGTCCGCGCATTGCCCGGGGCCATTCTGCAGCGAAATGTGATCATCGTCCGTGATGAAAAGCCGCTGACCAGGTGCTCCGTTCCGTCGACAGTTCTGCACGCGCAGGGGTCTTCCGTTGACGCCGAGTCCTGGACCGAACTCGACGCAGAGGTTCGTGCTGCCAGCGACTTGGATGGTGGTGGCCCCGGTGTTGTAGATGAATCGCTGGGCTTGCGAGTTGTCGCATGCGGCGCTGCGCGAGGAGTTGACAATGTCAGCTTCCAAATGTGATTCGATTTCGAGACTTACACGACCAGAATCTCGTTTGCTCGGATGTTCCCGTTATCAACCTGCCAGCATCGCGGGTTGCCTTCCGGGGAGATCCAGGTAATAGGTCGGGACCCATCGTTGTCCCTCGCGACGGGAGAGGAACGGACGACGGATGCGAGGGGCGTAAAGAGTAACGCGCCAAGGATGGATGTACGCATGTTGCGTGGCTGTTCTGCTTGTCTGCGTATCAGTGTCCGAGGAGCAGTCGGAGCTTATGTATCTCCTCACAGGCTGTCATATCGAGCAGGGCGACGTGAGGCGTCCAAACCGGCGATGCGATGGGTATTTCCAGGTTGCTGACATGACCGCTGACACGGGACGCAGAATAGTCAGCCGTTGCCCCAGATCTAGATCCCAGGGGATCTCACACGTACCGAGCCGAGGAGATCGGTCGATCTGTACCGACTTGAGGGATCGCTTGAGGGATTGCCAGATAGATGGGCAAGAGCAGCTGAAGCTGAAGGAGCAAGACAAGTAGAGCGTCCGGTTTTTCGAAAATACTAAAAGCTCATGTCTCACTCGATCGAGAAGGTGCAGTTCGCGCGACGACTTGGTGTCATGTGGCTGCTCATTCCCTTTGCTCTTCCACCATCAATCAACCTTTCCTGCGCAACACATCGCCGCCACATCCTCAATGGTCTCATGCATGGTATCGAAGGACGACGGTCTCGCTGAGCAACCCGGGGAACATCGGCAGTGAGTCAGGCCACCGACAACTCCGTGCAATCGCGTCTGCTTTGTTTGCGTATCCTCTGATCCTTCCTCGTTTTAGGGTCCTCGCCAATCTGACCGAACCGTCGCGCCCTGGTCACTATCCTCTACGGGTAACATGCACATCACTCACGGCAGGACCTTGACCTCGCGACGATGGAGCGGGCTTCGTACTCGCATGACCTACGCTATCGGCGTCTTCGTAATCGCCTTCAACAAGAATTCGACTCTCCTTCAACCTCAGCATCGTTCATCACACTTTTCCCTCCCTACATTGCCTACCATCATCCTCCATCCGATCTACGACATTTCATTTGTCTCTCGAACGAGGGATTCCACCACGCTGCTGAACGAGACACGGCGTCAGTGGCTGGCGATGATTGGCGTGGGATTGCAAAAGCAGGTGCGGTGTACGTTCCGATGGATGGAATACGGTCGGCCCAGCTGCTCATGGCGGGGGGGGGGGGGAGAGGCGATCGCTGTCGTCGCGAGTGTAACGAGGTGAGATATTCGTCCTTACGTATGCTCTGCTTGATGCTGATCCATTTACTTCCAGGCTCCGCAAACACGCTGTGGTGCCAAATCCTCGCAATGATGTATCGGCTCTACGACGGCACCCTTCGCTCGGACCTAGGTCAGCGTTCGTCGACATTGCCGCAAGCTTGATAGGAGGTGCTGGAGCATCACGGGGGGCTTGGGATGCGGGCTAGGGACAGATGAAGCCGTTCCGTATGGAATCGGAGTACGAGACGGCGGGAGAAGAAACGTGGGCGTCTGCTCGGGAATTGGGTGACGAGGTGAGCGCGCATTCCCATTTTCCTGGATATTCACGTTGGGCGCTGATCTTCCAACAAGCGGTTCCAATCGTGCAGGACGGAGGACTGGAGAGTGCCGTCAACGTGACATTTCGCGGATGGCGGGACTCCTTTCGGAGAATATTGGGGTTGGCGACATGATCAAACTCGCTTGCGTTGTCATTCATGAAATTGGATGAGAATCGCATGTCGCTCCTATTCGACACATACGGTCTAACACAGTGCCCATCTGTCATCATCAGCCGCAACAACTCTGGCTGGATCATGATCGGATATGTCAGGCGTGTCCTTTCGAGGTCGACACGTATTAAGCCAATCTTGTCTCTTACGGAAGGCGTCAAATAGTGATAATGTCCATAAATTATAGTCTACGTGATTCACCGGACGATAGCCAACGTCTGTTTCTGTGATACCCATGACCTCTGTGGGTGCCTAACATGCTCCTTGTATCTTGCATCGGTGTCAGCAGCAAACATCCACCGCTGTGTGCAAGTTGGGAATATATTCATCGCTCCGGCTTTTTCGCAAACAATGCATTCTTATGAAGCGCATTACTCTTTCATCTGAGCTGTATATGCGCCCAGAGGAATTACAAGACAGCAACACCTCGAGCTAGACTAGCTCTGTTCATACCTCTGTCGTGCCTAATCGAAGCACGAATCAGCACGGCCACACACGGTGCCAGCGCACGACTCACCCCATCCTTGACCAACTTTGCGTACCCCTCGGGTCCCTGATACTTTGTCGGATCCCTCCCCTTGGTAGCGCCCAATCCTACACGCTCGCCATACAGTAGCGCCTCGACAGGCGCGACCCGTCCCTCACCCTCGAGACCCAATCCGCTACCCGCCGCCCAACCCATCTTCTTCAACAGCTGGTTCCCCTTGTTCGACTCGTCCTTGGCCGGCTCCACGGCCGGTTCCAGTTTCGGCGGAGCAACAGGCGCATCGATGGCTTTGCGTTTGGTGGTTTCACGTGCGGCTTCGGGGAGAGGAACAGCAGGCTGATTGAACACGCTTCGACGCTCAGCCGCTCTATCGCGGTACGCGGGTGCTCCTCCGCCTATCGAGCTGTCCACCGCCTGTTTCCGCGCCTGGCCTGCTTGACACACCGCACTGTCCAAAAGGTTCTTCTGTTGTCGCAAATCCGTAATCGACAAGGCATCGGGGAGGGACGGGTTAGCCTTGATAGTTCACGACGCATCATCCGACGTCACCGTAATGCCGGATGTATGCGTATACTAGAAAGAGAAGAGATGCGAGCCTTGTGTAGATCTGATTCATTGCAGTGCCGTCCGAGAATGTCCATAGACTTGAATTGCCGCTGGCAGAGGAGACACGCCATCTTGTCCGTATCGCGGTAATCGAATTCTTGCGGAGCGGATACCGGGGATGCCTAGACGTCGGGAAATTGTACGATCTATAAGCATGGGCAAGCGAGATGCGAAAGAGTCCGTGGCAAGAATGTACTCTTGATTCCACGGGTTTGTGGGAAAAAGTGGCGTTGGCCGCGGATACCCCGGCTGGGGGTCCGCTGGGTACCGGGGCCTTGAGTTCTTCTTGCTTGTTGTTCCACTTGGAGATGAAACCTGCGGCCTGCGTGGCGTGCGAGGATATTAGACGCTGGTTTCCAATCCGGAGACGGATGAAGCCGTTGCAAGCACCACGCCTGCTTTACCTTTTTGTTGGCGCTGCCCAGTGCAACGCCCTGCTTGCTCCGTCCGGGATAGGCTGCGAAACGAAATGTCAGCAAGAGCCTCGGCAGGAAATGAAGAACCTACTCTTGGAAGGCAACGCCGCGGGCTCATCATCCTCCTGCCCAAACACATTACTCGCTGCGCCGGATCAGCACCAATCAACAACCTCGCACACCACCTACCGCTCGACAAAGGCTTCTCCGCGCCCGCGACCGGCAACGCGACCATCCCCTCCTCCTTCTTCTTCCCAATCTTGAGCGGGACCATCTTGATACCCCCGACAAGGCCCGCCGCAAGCGGTGTCCCTGCCCCACTCCCGGGCGCAGACGGCGTCTCCTTGAGGACAGCGGCATCCGACGCCGCCAAGCTATCCAGGAATGCCTGGAGCGCCGGTTCGCGCGGATGCGCGTCGCTGTCCAGGCTCACGGCCAAGTCGGACGCGCCGCACGTATCGTCCCAGTACTTGACCCACGACACGCCCTCCCCCGCGCCCTCCGGCGCCGGTCCCGCGATCCCTCCGGGATCCCGATCCGCATTGCGCACGGGGAAACACCAGGGCTCGGCGATCCCGCCGGGGACGTCGACGAACGCGTGCGGGTTCGCAAAGGCGCATGCGACGGGTCGGGCGTTGATGATGAACCCGACGGGCTGGGCGGTGCGGCTGAGCAGGTGGCCGAGGAGCGCCGTGGCCAGCTGAGGGGTGGCGAGTTGGATGAACCCGAATCCGAGGCAGGATTTGGTGTACTTGTTCCGGATGAGGATGACGCGTTGGATCGCGTACCGGCCGTCCGTTATAGGGTGAGAAGGAGAGGCGAGACGGACGATCTCGGCGCCGAGGCGGTCGCGGATCTCTTCTTGCGTCGAGTCGGGTGCAAGGCCGCGCATCAGCAAGACGCGATTTCCATTTCCAGGAGGGGCTGCGTGACCTTTAGCGCGTGTACCATGGTGGAAAAGAGAGAACGCACTGATATCCCGCATTCCGTCGTTTCCCCCGAGTGCAACCGCCCGTGATTCCTGCCAGGACGGTCCTGCGCCGCCGGCCGTCGTTCCTGCGTAGTCGATCTTGACGTTGGCCGGCGGATCGTTCGGGTACATCGCGGGGAGGGTCATGTGTGGATAGCTACGACGGGTCAGCGAGCACTCCTAGGGAAGAACGGCTCGACCTACTGTGTTTGGATAAAGTGGTCCGCCGCGGTTTGACTCGAGAATGAAGCGAAGCCGAATCCGCGTGATTCGCCGGACGCTCGATCGCGGACGATGGTGGTCTTGTCGACTTGTGCTGCACACTGCGTCCGAAGGAACTCGAGCATCTGCAACGAGGGGTGAGAAAGGATCGCGAACAATGGAGAAAGGACGTACGGCTTGTTCCGTGTACGTCGGTTCGAGGCCGAGAAAGATGACGTCCCGACTCGGTGCATTCGTTTGCCCTTTGCCGCCTGCGGTGTACGATTCCTTCGCACGAGGTTCTTGATACTCGGCGTAGGAAGTATCGTAAGGAAGTCCTACAGCCTCCGCGGAAGGATACGCCGCGGTGTAGGCGTACTGCTGCGCGTACCCGTACGGATCTTGCTGCGCCGAGTGGTCCCATCGCTGTCCGGCGTACTGCGCTGATCCTCCTCCGCGTCCCGGAGCGTAGGGGTCGTTCGACTCCCAGCGCTGACCGCGTACGGGAGAACGGGACCGATCTCGTGCGGTCCCGCGTGCCGAGTGACCTCTGCGTTCGTCGTAGGGTTGGTTTCTGTCGAGTGAGCGGTCGTATCCGCCTTGGGGTGGGTACGACATGATGGTTTTTGCGGTGTTCCTTCAGAATAAGTCTGGCCCCGAGACGAACTGCCTTTGATATGCAAGATTGAGCTAATTACATGTAATGCAAGGATGACCTGATGTGACCCGCAAGAAACTGCCACCCGCTTACCTAATCCTGCCTTTGAAAACAGATCGAGACCGTCTCATTCGTCGTGCAGGACAAAGTCGGTCGTCCTTGCCTCTTCCCTCCCATCTTTCGCTGCTTCACAAATACCTCCTCGAACGATACGTACACAATGGGCGGACACGGCGGATTCCGTGAGTACCTCGTTCTCGATGCGGGAATGTCGCTGACACTCTTCGGATAGAACCTGTCAAGGTACGTTTACATTACGATTCGTTTTGGAGCGAGGTCGGGAGACAACACGAGCACGACAGAGCGGCAGCAGGGGTCCGGCGGTGCGGAAAGAGGGGTCGGGACGAGCGTGGGATTGCCAAGGACGGGATGTCAGGCGATAAACGAGACCTGTGCTCGATGACCACAAGGCAACGAATCGGACGTCAGTTCCCGGAATGGTCGACGGGGAACACGGCTGCGCAACGGCAACACCGGCAAAACGGACCATTCAGTCCGCATGGTCATACCGTCGGGGCAGTCGGAACACACCCCCGCGAACATCATCCCTATCACCGTCGAGGTTCCTCGCGGACTCACACCTCGGACGATTCACCACAGTGGATTTGGCCTGCGTCGTCGGTGACGGCTCGCGCGCGAAAATTCGAAGGACGACACAGTATCGGAGAATCTGTGAGGGGGATGACCGGTGCGCACCGTTGGGTCATCTTCGTCCCGCCGAACCTCGCCCGCAGTGCGGCCCATCGCATGCCCCTCATTCGCTCTGTGCTCCTTGACTTGTCGTGCGGTGTCGTCTACCGCAGGATCGCTCACTCTTTCCTTCTTCCGCAGATCGACCCCTCTATCGAGCGATGGAACGCGATGCGTGAAAACGTCTACAAGACGTTCCGTTTCACGTCGACCACCAGCCGTCAAGTGCTCGTCTTTGGCGCTGTCGTACCGGCGCTGATTGGCGCTGCGTGCTACTTTAACGATGTGAGTCCCCCTATGATGTTCCTGGGATGGGGCTGATACCGTGATGATAGGCTACAATGGACTGGGCAGGCAAGAAGCGCGGGGAGAGTTTGAGGGCCGAGGAGGTCAAAGCATAGTTGTAGCAGGACTATGAATCATGCCATTCTGCCGATCGCGAGGCATTCTGGAATAGTACAATAGACGACCTTGAGCAGCGATGGCTTATCCTGAGGTGACGGTCAAGCTTCCATCACGTCGACCCAAGTACCCCGTTTCAGCTTTCTCCTACCCCTTTTCCCAGTTAAGAGGGGACTCAGGCTTGTTCTTCGGCGGCCGATGTCACTCATTCATCATTTGGATCCGCGCTTACCATAATTTTGGCAGAGGCGACATGCAAGATGGGTTCATGTTGGCGAATCGAGTCGTGTTCAGCCCGAAACTATACCCAACATCCACCACCATGGCCGACGATGAGCCGCCAAGGAAGCGGTATAGAGTGCGTTCCTTGTTCCCTCTTTTGTTCCGCGCTGATCCCCCCGGAGTACGAGTCGTACAGCAAACAACTCACCCATCTGAAGATCGACACGGCAAAGACCAAGGGTTCATCATGGGACGAGATCACGGACGATCACGATGCGCAGACACCGCTCACCACGGCGTTGGATGATTTGGCATTACTGCACTTGACGATACCGTATACGGCCCTCACAAAGCAACTCATCCCGCTCACACGGACTCTGCCGTTGACGCTGCACAACCTCGAGCCAACGCAACGCCTCTTCCACGAATTCTTTGCGGGGATCACACCGGCGTCGACAACCGAATCCTCCGGACTCGACGGCGTCCTCGTCCTCTACTCGAAATGGTTCGAAACAATCTCGGAGGAAGGCCTGCCGTACCTCGTCCCCGCCGCGCGGGATCTCTTGCGCATCGGCGCACTCAACGGCCTACAAGCGGTGCTGATCGAAAAGACGTATTCGACGCTCTCCGCAATCTTTAAAACCATGGCTCCATCCCTCGTTGCCACCACCGCACCCCGTCAGACAATCGACAACCTGTGGACCGAATGCGCGCCGTACCTCGTCACCACGCCCTCGGTAAAACCGCACGTCCGCGCGTGCGTCGCGCAAGCGTGGGCCGTCATCTTGCGCAGGGCGAGGGGCGACGTCGCAAAGCACTTGATCGGGGTGATGGTCCGCGGGATGGAACACGTCGGGGAACGGGGCGTGGCGAGTACGCTGTCCGAGGGGATGAAGGGTGCGCAGCACCTGTTGCATTCCCGCGCGACGCAGATCTACGCGCTGTTGATGGAGCATCTCGGGGAGAACGAGGCCGTACTCGGGTGTATGGTATTCTTGACGACATCGCTCATCCACCATGCCTCGGCGACGGCGATGGCGCCGATACACGCGCTCGTTATTCGGCAACTACAGACGAAGACGGTCTCGACGGCGACGCTTCGACTCGCGGCGACGCTCGTCTCGGTCAGAAAAGGAATGCGTCTTCCCCCCGCCGCGACAGGAGAACAGTCGGCATTACAACAGTACATGCACGCCCTCGTTTCGCTCCTCCCTCAACTCGCCACACAGGACCGCCCATGGCGCACCGAATTCCTCCGCCTCCTCACGGCCTCCCTCGTCGCCGGCAAACTCGGCGACTGGCTTTCGCCCGGCGTCAAGCTCATCGACGCCGTCTGGGACGCCCTCCCGATCGACGAAAAGTTTGCGTGGACGGCCGCGCTCGTCCGCCTAAAGTGGAAGGGCGTCGAGCAGTTCCTCCTGCACCATGTCGCCAAGACATCCATCTCCAGCCTCGAAACACATCGCCTCGAAACGATCAGTCTGTTGGCGACGCTGGCCAAGGCTGGGTTCTTGGACAAGGGGCTGGGCAACGTCCAAGGTGGACGGTGGAAGGAGTTGCTCGGCAAGGCGGTGGCGGACCTGTTCACGCGCTGGGCGGGCGAAACGCTGTCCGAGGACGAGTACAAGTGCGTCGCGCGGATATTCACGCTCTGCGCGGCGCTGGCGGGCGGCGCAAAGACGTTCCTCGACCCGATGCGCGTGTTGCTCGTCAAACTGCGGGAGATCGCCGTCGCCATGACACCCGTCGAGGCGCGGGCGGCGTTCGCGGCGGGGCCGTTCACCGTTGGACATGTTCTTGCGTGCGGGCTTGACTGTCTCGCGAAGATGGATGACGCTGGCGTGCAGGTGGACGAGGTGGTCAGGGATGTCGTTGGGGATGGATTGGCGTTGGTGGGAACGTGGGGATGGCATCGGCAGGTGTTGCAGGGATTGGCGGGCGTACGGACGCACTGGGTTGACGCGGAGAGGTGAGTTTATTTTCGCAGTGTGATTTCGGGCGCTGACGCCTCGTAGTATCGACGTCACGCACGCTCTGCAAGACGCCTTGTCGGGCCTGCTCATGTCCCAGGACTCGCTCATTCGCACATCCGCTCTCGAGCTCCTCTCTGCCGCCAAAACACCCGTCATCCCGCGCCACGAAGGCGCCGACACGACGGAACACGACCTGTACGAGCTCTGTCTGCATGTAGAAGAGGCCGGGATGTCGCTGCAGAATGTGCGGGAAAAGACGACCAAGATCCGAAAGATTGAGATTGCGCTTCGAGGGATGGATTTGCGCGGCGAGGGGGAGAGGCCGTTGTTGAACAACTTGATGGGTTACCTCATGAGTGCGTATACCTGGTCTTCTTTAGAAAACTCGGGCTGACGTCCCTGCAGGTCAGCTCAAGGTGAATTTCCGGCCGCTCTATCCCGACACGATCGACGTGCTTGCGACGTTTGCGCAAAAGTACGCCGAGCCGTTCTGGCACCTCGCGTTTGGCGAGCTCGAAAAGTGCAGCAAAAACGACCCGAGTCTGCTCGTCACAGTGGACAAGCCCGAGTGGGTCACCGAGGCCGAGGCGTCGCGTACAGAGGAGACGGATGACGATGTCGACAAGTCGCTGCATTGTCCGAATGCCAACAAGCTTGATCGGCTGTTGAACTTGGCCATGAATGGAGAGGACACGAATAGCGGGGATCCGGAGGAGCTCGAGGTACGTCTTTCCTCGTATTAGTTGGCCGCGGCTGACCCCTCGCAGGAACAAATCTTCGAGGAACATTTCGACGCGCTCAACTACGAGACCCAAACCCTCAAACTGCTCGAAAAGGTCCCAACGCTCGTGGAAAAGCACGGCCGACAGGTCGTCCCGCTCTACCTCGCCATTGTCAACTATGATCCCGAAAGCGAACAGATCAAGCTCAGTCTTCGGGTCGCGCAAACCAAGCTGGCCAACTATCTCGAGCTGTTTGGGCACTTTACGAACCCCAAGGCGCTCTACCAGAGCCAGGAAGCGCTCGCTGCGCATCTCGACATTTTGGCCAAAGGAGAAAGCAAGTTGCAGTCTTTGGCCTTGACTTGCGTGGCGACATACCGACAGCCCGGCATCCTCCCGTACGAAGAACGTCTGCAGAACCTCCTCATCGACAGCAAGTTCCGGGACACGCTCTCCAGCTTTCCCCTCGGCGTGCACAGCGAACTCATCGAGCCGAGCCATCGACAAGAGTTGATGCCGGTTTTGCTTCGGATTTTGTATGGGATCATGATCGCCCGGCGCGGTCGAAACAGCTCCAACCAGGGTCCGGCGGCGCGAAAGCACGCGATTCTCGCCGCACTCGCTGGTTGCACCGCCGAAGACTTGAGCACGCTCGTGCACCTCATGCTGCAACCGTTCCAGCCGCTGCTGCAGGAACCCGAATCGTCCAACAAGTTTGCCATCAGCAACGACGTCCTCGACCTGGTCGACCACATTCCGCGAAGGGCTCAGTCTGGTTTCCTCTCCATGCTGGCCGATGTTCTCAAGCACCTTTCGAAACAGACCGTTCCGCTCTGGCCGAGTCTTTTGTCCACCACCGTTCGACTGGTCGCGGCTGCCCAACGTGCGATCGACAAGGAATCCCACGTCGAAGAAGACGAGGAAGAAGGCGAGACCCACTCGGGTTCCGTCCGAAGCATCAGGACGATCGGCGTTCGTCGCCTCGCCGACTTTTTCAAGGCGCCAGTCGAGTTTGATTTCGGGTTCTACATGCCGGCCATCTTTGCGTCGATCATCTCGCCGCGATTGCCCAACTTGCCGCAGGAGAACACTCAATCTCCATCAGCGCTGATGGACATCTTCGCCACATGGAGCGCTCGACCGGAAATGACCATGTACTTGGTTCAGTACGACGAGTCCTTGTTGCCCCAGCTGTTTGACTGCCTTGCGCAGCCCAAGGTCAAGCCGGCCGTCGTCACCCACATAATGGACTTGGCAGATCGGCTGTTGGCCTATGCGCGAGAGGACGGCGAGCAGAGTCCGATCGTGCTGCGGGTCATCCGCCCGCACGTCGGTGCGCTTTTGAACGGCTTGGTCGCCTACATGGCATCTGCCGCGTCGAAAAACAATTCGGGACGGGATGAAATCATCAAGCGCCAGATCTCCATCCTATCTCAGATCGCACACTACGTCGATACCAGCGACCAAGCTCGACAGATCGCAGAGATGCTTTTGCCGCTCTTGCGCAGACCCGGAAAGCAAGTACCGGAAAGGGTCAAGGCAGACATCCTCGCCACCATGCAAGCTCTGCTACCGACCGTGGCAGACTTTGCAGACGTGGAGTCGTCCTTTCATCGAGGCATCTACAACAGCCTTGCCTCGCTATTCCGATCGCTGTACACCCGTGCGGCCAGGGAATCGCTCGTCAAGGCGTTCCGAACGTTTGGCATTGCCTCGCCTCGTTTGTCACCGGTGCTCGATGTGATTGCCGAAATCAACGCATTCTCCGTGAAGCGAATGGATGAACCCGACTTTGACCGGCGACTTTCCGGTTACGCTCACATCAACAATGTCCATGCAAGCTACACGCTGGCAGACTGGATTCCCTTGCTGCATAATTTCATGTTCTACATCCAGGATGCCGAGGAGCTTACCATTCGGTCTAACGCGTCGAGTTGCCTCAAACTCTTTGTGGATTTCGTCGTCCGCGATGGAACGGACCAAGACAACGACAACGTTCTCTTAAACCTCGTCTATCCCGGTCTGCGAAACGTCTTGAACAACAAGAGCGAACTCGTCCGATCCGAAGCTCTCGGCGTCCTCGCCTACGCCATCTCCAAGTGCTCGCACATTGATGTATTCGCCGAAATGCAGCCGCTGCTAGCTGAAGACGACGAGTCCAACGTGTTCAACAACATCTACCATCTGCAGATCCATCGAAGGGCCAGAGCGCTGCGCAGACTGGTCGAGTGTTGTACGGGGTCCGCTATTCGCGAAGCATCCATCAACGGGATCTTTATCCCCATCGTCGGCCACATTGTCTCCGGAGCGACGGACAAGACGGACGACAACTTGATCAACGAAGCAGTCAGAACCCTCGGCAGTCTATCCCTCGGTCTCGGCTGGTCAAAATACCAAAGCCTGATGCTGACCTATCTCAGACTGGCGACTGTCAAGGGCGGAAACCAGAAGCACTATGTCCGTGCCATCTCAGCCATCCTGGACAATTTCCACTTTGCGATGGACGACAGTGTCGCCGACGAGGAAGAGGAGCGACCTGTTCAGGAGGACGAGGAGATGCCAGCCGAGGAGGACAAGGTCGACACCACTCTCGATTTCAAGCGCAAGGAAGCCAAGCGTATAGCCGACTATGTGACTGGCAGACTGCTGCCCGCCCTCATCAAATTTGTCGAGCAAAAGGACGAAACCGAGGATTCGATTCGAATTCCCGTCGCCGTCGGAGTCGTCAAGGTGGCTCGTGCTCTCCCGGAAGAAACTCGAGATGCAGAGGTGACGAGAACGATCACCGTACTCAGCCAGATCCTTCGTAGCAAGGATTACAACGTCCGAAAGTTGGTCAAGAAGACCCTGTCCAGCATCGCCCAGCTTCTCGGCCCCGAATGGCTCGCTTCGATGTTCAAGGAGCTTCGAGGAGCGCTCCAGCGGGGACCGCAACTACACGTCCTTGCGTTTGTCATTCACGCCATTCTCGTCGACTGCACCAGCAATGCGCCCCTACGCTTCACCAACCTGGACGACGCCGTGGCCGACGTAGTCACCGTGTCAGCCGAAGTCATCTGGGGTCAGTCAGGTCGCGACGTAGACGCAGAAGGATTCAAGACGAAGATGCCCGAAGTCAATGGCGCTGCCAAAGCGGCGTACCACAGCTTTGAGCTGATTTCCAGTTTGATCTCGCCGACAAAGATCAGTCAAGTTTTGGTCCCTCTGCGAAATATTCTGCACGAAACCCAGGCAGCGAAACCGATGCTGCAGGTCGACGATGTGCTCAAGAGTATCTCTATCGGTCTCAAGTCCAACAAGAGTATGGGCGCCACCGAGATTCTTCGGCTGTGCCACACATTGATCAACTCGAATTCGACCTTCTTGCAAGCCGACAAAGGTGGAAAGACTGCCGCGGACGATGCCAAGGGTGCCTTCAAGGTGCAGATGAAGAGAAAGGCGACGTCCGACGTCGACTTTTACGAATCAAATTCGTACAAGTTTGTCGCCTTTGGTCTGGAACTGTTCGTCAAGGCTTTTACCGCCCAAAAGTTTGATTTCGCCGACGCAACGATTCTCGGTCGCTTGACCCCACTCGTCAAGGTGATTGGCAACACGCTGTATTCCAAGAACGATCACGTTCTTTCTTGGGGTCTTCGTGCAATGACCGCGATTTGCAAGACGCCGGTACCTGCTGTCACTAACGCTATGCCTGTCGTCCTGGAGCAAATCATCAAGGTCATCAAGCAGCACGGGGGCACCATTTCAGTGGAAATCAACCAGGTTGCCATCAAGTCGCTCACCAATATTATCCGACACGTCAAGACGGCCGAAGTCAAAGAGTCCCAGCTCAAGTACATTCTCGAGGTCATCAGCCCGGATCTGGAAGAGCATGAGACGCAAAGCATCGCGTTCGACTTGCTCCGTGCCATCATCTCTCGACGCTTCGTCGTTGCCGAAATCTACGACTTGATGGAGCGCGTCTCCGCGATCATGGTCACCAGTCAGTCCAAGCAGGTACAAGAGACTTGTCGATCTGCACTCCTTGCCTTTATGCTCGACTACCCTCAAGGCAAAGGTCGACTCAAGACACAGATGACCTTCCTCGCGCAGAATCTGTCCTACGTCTACGAAAGCGGTCGTCTATCGGACATGGAGTTGCTCGAACACGTTTTCCAGAAATTCTCCGAAGGCCTCGTCGCCGAGTACACCGACATGTTCTTCCTCGCGCTGGTCATCGTCAACGCGAATGACGACTCGGAAAAGTGTCGAAACAAGGCGGGCACTTTGCTCCAGATCTTGATCTCTCGCTACGACGACAACAAGTTGCAGGAGCTCGTTTCGACGCTCGGCAAATGGGTCGCAAAGAGAGCCGAAGATCCAGCTCTTGCGCGTTCCGCCGCCATTGTTGCTGGTCTCACTTTGCAGGCTGCCGATGCCGATCAACGACAGTCGATCGTTGCTTCTATCCGACAGTCGATGAATGACATCGTTATCGACTCGGCGGAAAATCTCCGTCGAGCGGAAGAAGTAGCCGAGGAGCAGCAAGAGTCGGCATTCGAGCCCGAGGTCGACCTGGATCACAGTCTACCTTTCCAGGCGCTTACTACACTTGCTCGATGTCTCGATTCCGGCAATCTCGACCAGATTTCCTGGAACGACGTCGTTGCGCTGCTCCTCTTCCCGCACGACTGGGTCCGACTTGCCGCTGCCAAAACCATTGGCGCAGGCTTGGCCAAGGACGCGAGTCTGCTGGATTCGGAGCAACTGGGCGATGTGGCCAGAAAGTGCTGTTTGATCTTGACCGGTCATCGAAGCAAGGACGGATCGAGAACGATTGCCAACGAAAAGCTGTGTACTCAGGTGGTCAAGCTGCTCTTCTTTATTGGCAAAGCCTGGGCTGTTAGTAGTTTGTTTGCAGAGATGGACCTCGACTGATCTGTTCCTGTGTTAGGCAAATGCCGAGATCGAGGACGATGTCAATGAAGACGCGCAGGACAACGAGGGCAAGAGCAAGAGCAGTCTGCCTTGGCTCATGTCGCGAATGTCGTTCGTCGCGCGTAACTTGATCCTCAACCGTCCGGCTGCACATGAGCAAGTCCGTATACCCGTGAGTCTCTTCTAGTCTAAATCTCCGGTCATGGCTGACTCCCTTTTGTAGATCCAATGGACACCACCGTTGGCGGCAGTATTCCAGTTCTTCGCTCTCATGATCAACCATCTACCGGTCGAGCGAGTCGAGCGATATCTCAAGCATGTTCTCAGCCCGATCTACAGGATTGCCGATGATGAGGGGGATGTCAGAATTACTCCGGGTGATGAGCAACTTGGTGAGTTGGACGTTTCCTGTCCGCGAAGCGACCGCTGACTCTTGGACCACTCAAGAACGTCTTTACGAGCTCTCCATCGAAGCTCGAGACCTCGTCCAGAGCAAGGTTGGTACTACCGCCTTCTCCACCGTATGGGAGCAGTTGCGCAAGCGTTCCGTCGAGAAACGGGGGAACCGAAAGGCCGAGCAGCATCGAATGGTGAGTAATTGTGCAGAGTCTGCGCGAGTACCGGTAGCTCATCGTTCGCTCCTGAAGGCTGTTGCGGATCCCGAGGCGTATGGCCGGCGAAGAGAACAGCGGTCAAGCATGAAGCAAGAGTCGAAGAAACGAAAGGCAAAGAGCTTTGCGTAAGTCTGCGTGTTTCGCACGAAAAGTTAGAGCTGACATCCGCGCTTCGGAATGGAATGCAGGGACGCCAAGCTTCGTGAACGACCTGTCAAGCGACGGGCATAGGAAATGAACACAGTGTCTTAGGAAGTAGTTGAGTCTGTATCATCTTGAGTGTAGCAATATGTAGTAAACGGGGTTTTCATATCGTATTAAATTTGGTCTCAGTCGGCGCTCCGTCCCGGTCCACTCAGGGACGAACAAGCGTTGAGTAAGAGCGCTCTTAGTATGGTACTTGTCGAGTCGAATGTGAGCGCCGCCCTTTACTCCATCTCCAAGTCGGGACCGTATCGAGGAGGGAAGTCGGAGTCGGTGTAGGGAAGTCGGGTCCGGTCGTCCTTGGAAAGCTGCAAGGACACAGGTGGCGTGTGACCTCACGCCTAAAGCCTGACTACTGTGAGTCCGTGACAGCTTCCGGGTCACTGGCATGGATCAAATCAACGGTTGTTCGGAACCGAAATAGTGATGTACGTATAGTGATCGCCCAAATGTCTCAGCTTTGGTCGAACGCTTTATGGTGTTCTCCTTTCCACCATGGGCTGAAAAATGGGCGAGACCTGTCAAACCTCCAGCAGCCGTGAAAACATCTCGACCGTCAACCCAAAGTCAATCACGACTCCACTCAACCCATTTCGCTGGTCTTGGGGACGGGCATGTCATTCCACGCCGGCGGATCGCTGGCGGGTCCCTTGCCAAACCTTTCGGTCAAGATGAATCTCAGCGAAAGACATTGTGCGGGAGGTCGGTGAGCGGTGCTCGCGGAGATCATATCCTTTTGTAAGGGCTCTTGTAAGTCATGTTACCCGTCGAGAACGATGATGGAACTCGCCCAATACGTATAACCATCAATCATCCATCACTCGTGCAACATCGACCCATCACCCGCTCATCACGGACGTGATCAATCAGCTCATCAATGCACTCTACCGCTGCAGATCTTGCCTCGAAACCTTTCAACATCATCCGCCATTAGGATGTTGGGGCATCGCCTGATTGACCAGCATATATGGCGAGCGGAGATGCGGTGTCATCAGTGGATGCCCCTTTTCACCTCAATCATTCGACACTCCAATGACATCCTCCACCCTTCTTCTCCGCTCTCTCACCCTCGTCTTTGGCTTCCTGTCGCTCCTACCAACGAGTTCCGCCAGAGTCCTCCCAAAAGTCAAGCGAGATAACGCGACATGCTGTGGCTTCAAGCTCACCAATCGAAACAATATCCGCTACCTCTACGAACACATCATCGACTTTAGTGCGGTATGTCCTTCTGCACTGATTTCTGACCTACGCGCTGATTCCTCGTCGGCAGTTGAATACCCTGGACGATGTCACCAAGGCCGGTTGGGGAATCTCGAACGGTTGGCAAACCGGTGGAACGAATCCCGCCACGGGGCAGGTCGCGTGGGCAGACGAGAGGAACGTCAAGCTTTTTCCTGGCGTTGGCTTGATGATGGTTGTTCCCGGTGGTGAGTTCCTCATCGAGTACCGTGCATCCGACTGACCTCGCTCACCTTCCGACCAGGCCAATCTAGCACATCGCCCCGTTTCTCCGCCGCGGAAATCTCCTTCCCGTGGGTGATCCAAGGCGGATACATCGAGGTCGAGGCGATGCTGTCCAACATGCCCGGCACGGCCTTTGAAATGTTTACGATCCACGGTGATTCGTGGGCGCTCGGGTGGCAGGATCAGCAGGCGTTCAAGGTCACGTCCAGGGATCCGCTGAAGGCGTATCTCATGAACGCACATCCGAGGTATGTCGCATTCCACTTGTGCAGTCCCGAAACCATGCTGAACGTGGCCTTTTCAGCACGGGTGCCATGTCGCGAACGACTCCCTTTTTGAGTTCTCCCTCTTCGGAAGGTTATCACACTGTGAGTTGTATCCTAATCGTTCATGCAAACCGTGCTGAAGCCCGTCGTATAGTTCTCGATGGAATGGGTGCCAAATCTGTCGTGTCCGGCACTCAATCAGCCCGGGTCACCTACCATATACCGTTATGACGGAACGACCCTTCCAGGTCCTGCAACCGGCTTTTCTGCGAATCCATCGCAATTCATCATCGCCCACCTCACCAACGGCGAGCCTGATTTCATGGCCGGACCACCGGTAAAGGACTCGGTGCTCATTATCAAGCGGGTCAGGGCGTATTTCGACAGGCCGAACAAGATCGCGGCCGGTGCGTGTCCCATGAAGGGGGCGGTAGACTGTCCCGTACAGTATTCCTGCGGAGCGCAATTGAATTAGACTGGCGTTGTAGTCGTAGCGCTGATTATAGATGGCGTTTGCTTGAAGGTCGCCTTCGGGAGTTCATGCCGGCCGTCCCTTTGACATGGTCACACACATCGTTGATACTTGGTCGCGACGAAGTTGCGCTCTCGGGCTATGGACATGGTATGTATGATGCGTGGTATACGTGTACATGTGAGGTGGTCGATGACTATGGATACAGTTGCAGATATGAACGAAGCTGACATCGGGCGGACGGGTCGGGATACAGTAGTGGGATCATGTCCTTTCGTAGCAGTCTTGGCAGTATGGTTTACGGTTGATGGGCACAAAGTATTCGGAGGGAATCGGTTGTTGGCAGGACTAGAACAGGTCGTCAGTGTCGAACCTGTCGGGCGAGGAGCGAAGCGACTCACAGCGCACTTGAAGCACTTTTGATGCCATTTCCCCTTGAGCGCCTCCAGCGCCTCCTCTTCATCCCTGATAGGCATCTTGCATCCTTTGCACTTGGTCCGATGTAACTTGATATCGCATTCGGGGCAGAAAGCGTGGCGCCCGTGGATGACATACGCGGCGGTTTGATCGTCTTCCCCTCCATCCCAGGACTTGCGGCGGGTTTCGGTACCGGCAGAGGAGGAGCGAGAAGGATCAAGAAACGGCGTGCCGCATTCGCCGCAGAAAAAGTGCAGCTCATGGTAGAACCGCTGTCCGAGGGACGGGTCGTCGATCGCGATATACCGTTGATCCATGATGGGCGTCTTGCAATGATGACACTTTCTCCCGAATTGCTACGACCACTAGTCAGCTCGTGGAACGGGCACGCAAGAGAGAGACGCACCTCGAAGTAATCCATATGACAGTAAGGCTTCCCCTCGTGTTCGTACCGACTGACGTGCTCCAACCCAACTTGACAGGTCGTGCAGCGCAAGCAGTCCGGGTGCCAGCGGGAACCGGCGGCGTTGATCACGGAGCCGAGGATGGGGAGGCGGCAGCCGGAGCAGAATATGCCGGGGCCAATCGGTTGAGGGGCTGGTGGTGCCGCCTTGATGTCGGGTTCCGTTGCGTCCGGAAAGGAAATGACGGGTATGGAGATGACGGAGTTCGCGCTTTCCGCTCCTCTCGGCGCGCATATCGCCGGCGATGCTGCTGTCGGCTCCTGAACATCTTGCGGGATGTTGATCTCGATTGATGGTACATTTGCACATCCACTCGGCGGTGGAAGAGGCAACGGCGATCTTGCGCGAGGGATGGGAAGGTCCGCGTCACCGTCATCTGTTGCGCCAGGAAAGGAGATTGTTGGAATTGCCGGAATCTCGCTGTCTCCGATCGCGCTGATAGACGGCGAGGGGGAATGCGTGGCTGAGGGCGGACCGATCGGTGTGCTCGTACAATCTTGGCCCAGTTGCGTATGCGTTGATCCCTTCGGCGTACCGACTGCGAACGTCACTGGTGAACCGACTACCGGAACGGCTGCGCCGTTCCCCATTCCCGTTTCTGCGGTCAACCCCTCGACACCGCATCTCTCCCCGACACCTCCTTCCTGCATCGTCCCGCTTTCCGAGATCCTCATCACACCTCCTCTCCTCTCTTCACGATCCATACTCCTCTCCGATACCACTCCTCCGCCGCCATTCCGCCCGACCCCCGGCGGCGGAGGCAACGGCCGTCCCCGCACATTCCCCGACGTCGTAGACGCCAACCTCGGCGAACACTGCGGTTGAGTCGAGTGCGCCAGGATGTACCGGTCGAGAGATTTGACGCTGCTTGCCGTGTTGGAACGATCGAGGAGGCCGTAGTCGCTTGATAAAGGCGGAACGGCGGAGGGCGCAGTCGATGAGGGCGGAAAAGGAGCGGGGTGAGTTGCTGATGATGGGATGGAGGAGAGCGTTGGACGTCCGGAAGGCGTCGGAAGTGGTCTGGCGTTCCGTCCGGACAACGGTGGCGTCGAGATCTGCCGTGATAGCGACTTGTCCGATGATCCGTACGTGAAGGACGCGTTCGATAGGGGTAACGGCGGAACTTGGTGGTCGACGCGCTGTTGCATCTGCGGAAGGGACGGCATCGAGCGAAGGGGAGCGGACGGCTGCGGAAGACTCCGCTGGCGGTCACGAGCGAGATTCGCATGGCTGGCGAAATGATGGAGCGAGCGGGGAGCGGATACCGTCTGCGGTAGAGATGGGCTGTGGATAGGGGTTGTTGCGCGGTTGATTTGGTGTGCGTGGACGGGTTGAGGAAGCGGTCGGCGGTTGATGTTGTTGTTCGAAGCTATTGTCAAGGAGAAGGAGGAGGGAGAAGGAGGTATGGTGTATCAGTGAACGGTCAAGTGCCGAAAAGGCAGAACAGGAAAGCAGAGTGCGTGTTCGAAACTCACGATTGTCGATTACCGGGCCAAATGGTGGCCGATCCCAGGGCGGTCGCGGAGGTGCTGCATTGTTGGGCGAGGCCACTGATGGCAGCGGAAAGGGCGAGCTTGAGGAGCTGTCGGAAAGGGCAATGCGATCAGCTCAGACGTCCATGGACGACAACGCGAAAAGACGGCGGTTTCATGCTAGACGATAAGAACAATGACTAGGGAAACTCACGAAGGCATGTGATATGTCGCATTTTCCGCACCACCTAAACAATATGAAATGAGCAAATCATCCCCATGTCAGCCGCGATATCAATAAGCTACTCACCTGTCCCATCATCCGCGACATCCTTTCCCGCGGCGATCGCCAACTGCCGCTCTTTTTCCGCCTTACGTTCCGCATACGTCGGCAGCCGTGGTGGGCGATACTCGTGTGGCGGTGCCTGGATCATCTTACTGGAAGAGATGGAGGCGAGGAGCAGGTAGGGGATAAAGGATGGGAATAAGGGTGCAAAGTGGAAATTGCTTCAACTTGGCAAAGACAAGGCGACGCGTCGAAGCATGAACAAAAAGTAAACATAATGACACGTCAGATCATCTTGAGGCTGTCGACTGTCGAGTGCTGGTAGCCTGATAACAACATTCTAGACTGCGTCTCCGCTACTTGAATCGGTCTGGTGCTTCCCAGGTTGGAGTGCTGGGAATCTTACAGCGCATACGGTAACAAGCGCGTATATGTCTCAACAAAAGTAAAGCGGGAGCTGCCGAGTAGGGATTGAACGAAGAGGACGTTTCAAGCTTACTCCTGGTTGCCAACAAGCTGCGGTAGCTAGACTCGGAATGAGGGCGGTGAGGTGGATTTCGTGAGCCGACGCGTGGTTAAATAAACTATAGGGGCTCTACAACTCAGGCGAGCGGCCTTTTATACCTATTTCCCGGCTTCCAACCGGCTCACTTGAATGTCTTGTTCAGCGTGAACACGATGAACATGACGCACAAGGAGAACACCTTGTTCACGCTGACTACTCCCGCGCCCACAGTCTCACTGCACACCCCCCTCCTCCGTCCGACGCTCGCCCCGGAGCGCTGCTACTCCTCTTCCACCACCGCCTCAGGCGCGGTCCACGTCCAGAGCAACTGTATCTGTTCGAACAGCAGCAGCCTTCGCTACTCGTACCGACCCATTTGGGGCCAAAGACGACTGTCCCATTTGTATCCATACCGTCATTAATAAGATATAAACGAGGCTGTTCTCGATTCGGAATTGTGTGACGAACTGTCTGATGAAGCCAGTATAGTCGGAGGATCTGATCGACGTTCAAGAACCCGCGCTCGGCTGAGACTCGGTTCGCAAACTGTAACAGGTCAGCTGTCTCGGCCCCCGGTTTACTTATCACGTTTCAACATCGTGCCAGACGCGACATCGATATCGACTCTCACTCGATATCGATATCGACTCACACTCGTTATCGATCTCCTCTTCGCCATCAACGCCCTCGCTCTTCGCCTCCGCTCGGTAGTAGGATGCTGGACATCCGTGGAAGGCAGTGGGGAAGGTAGAGACAGAGAGGTATACAAGTAACGTCTGAACGTTGTATAACCCTTCCCTTTTCTTAGTTCACGCAACATTGTATCAACTTGTCTGTTTGCTTGCTGGCCTAAGCTATCTTCCTCACCCCTCTTACCACCGGCCTCAGGACTAGCTACCCTGAGCACTCGACCATGGTCCCTCTAGCTTCAGTTACTGCGCCTCAGCTGAATCGACATTGAATACCGACGTGACAGGGATCCTGATATCCTGCTAAGTCATAAGCCTTTAGTTTCCTACTCTAGCCTTATCTGTCTCATAGCTGTGACACAAACCCATCCGCGCGACGCGGTAAACGAAAGTGCGATTGTTGTTCACGATGGCGTGGGAGATGATGCGGTCGAGATCGCGGACCGGGACGGCGTCGAGCACGCAGGGGGCGCGTCGTCGATGGGGCCGGCGCCCCTAGGGCTTCATGCGCAAGAGCGTCATGCATACTCGCCGAACGCACCGACTGAGAGGACCACATTGACTGGAACAGATCCTCCACGTGGTCTCCAGGTGAGCGTGCAATACGCGGGGTACTCGCATGAGCGCCTGTATCGCCTTGTCTGCAAGCGGGAGGCGTGTTTCCCAAGCTGAACCGTTATCCGCACCAGGCTGATCTCTCCAGCTGGCCCCTCAGTCAGTTCTGTCTGCATTGTTTTGATATCGACCTACATGCTTCCAATTATTAACCAGGTGGAGCAAGTACATCTAGGAAGCGAATGGACTTCGGTGCCACTTTCGGATAAGGCCGTAAAGAGAAAGAGGGATCGTTTCGCGCGGGCAAGTGGTCTATCAGGCATACCGTCGTTGTTGAGGGATCTAGCACAAGCGACGTACTCTTGTTACTCAAGACAGAGCTGATGATGGTTACTGAAGTGGAACACACAGAGCAGCTAATCCCTGAAAAGATCTTGCACTCAGCAGCTCCGGAATTATCGTATATCGACGGGTGCTTGATAAGTCATGAAAGCTATTGCGAAGGGCAAGTGCCCGCTATATATACTTATCTCGAGAGTCCGTCTGATGTCACAGAAACAAATTCCCTATGGTACCGCTCCTCTTTCTTAGAAACATGCTCCTTCTACAGCAGCATAAGCGTTGTTCGTTGCGCCTTTAGCTGTACACACTTTCCCATACGCCAATTGGCAAATCCTTTCGCTCCTCACACGCTGCCCACAGCTTCACCAGTCACTCGGTCCCGATCGCCAAATCGCTCTTCGCGCTAGTAAACGAGTCAGAATGGAAGAAGTGTCCGGATAAGAGTAACGTTGCCAACTATCATTCTTGTAGAGTACGTCTCTTCGCTTCGTGAGCTGCTTCATTTGCATGCATGGCTTTCACCGCTTGCGCGGATGCAATTGCGCGGATATACTTTCTCTATAGCAAACTCGAGGCTGATGGAGATCTTACGGTTCGCCGTGGCGCATGGTATGATCCACTTTCAGCGGTACTCACTCCATCGGCCCAGCTTCATTGACATGTCCTCCCTGCACATGATATTGTCAACATATATCGACCGAAGTCGAACGACATGGAAGTTCCGCGTGAGTGGTGGCCGTAATATCTGATAGTTGATCATTCCCACGTCTGACGCCCTGTCGTTTGTGAACCGAACAGTCGGAAGTCAAATCCCATCAGCAGGCAGTGTACCCGCGTCATCATCTTCCACGTAGCTCGTATCTTTTAGTAGGGGATCCACCTTCTGCCCCACTTACCGTCCATGTATTACTGTCCTATCGAATCATCTTTCCCGACCGCTACATCTTTCACCTTTTACGACCTTAGAGCAAACACCCGCGTATTCGCCGACTCTCCGCTACATATTCGCTTACTGTAGAACCATTCCCAAATCGTGCACTACAAAGTAACAAGGTATATTGGCAGTGTAGAACTTTCTACTTGCAACGGTCGCCAGTATTGCCATTGTTCATATTCGTCATCAATCCAGCCTCTCCACCCTCCTCTCCTTCCCACTATCTCGTCTCGTTGTTTTATCGTCGATATACAAATACCAAAAACATACGACTCCGTTCTCGTCTCTCGTCTCGATCCGATTAATAGGCTATGTCAGTGTGAAAGGGAGGATAGAGTAGGACAGGAGGTACAGGGATGGACAGAGCGCAGGTCTGGTGCGCTTCTGTCACTCCGCAGCGAGTTAGGCATCGAGGGACAGGAGTGACATAAACTGACATGTCCTCCGGATGCAAAGGTACTTTTGTCACTTTATGTCACCCTAGTTGTACCCAAGGTTCCCCTAGGGAGCTCTTGGAAAGGTCGCCACTTCCACACTGGAGTGACGTCTATATAAGGGAACCCAAATCTTGTAATAGTTTGCCACCTGCTTTATGAATCACGCTTTACCTGCTCTCAAAGCGTCTTGACTGCCTCAAGCCTCTACTGAGTAGCTTCGTCTTCGACACTCGTCTTCGACTATCACCTTGGCTATATTCGGCATCGCTTATTGTTGCCACCTACGCTTACAACGATCGTGAGGCATAATACCCTGTGACTGGCCCTCAGCAAAGCTCGTACTGTAGGACGATAATCGTATTCTATTCCGTTGCGACGATCTACTTACAACGCTACGCACGCCTCTTACACTACTGCAAATTCTTGCAGAATCACTAACTGTAATGCAGTGTGAGGTTTTCTGCAAGAATAAACACTAACTGCAAACCGAGGACTGCAATGCAGTACCATGATTTCTGATTCCTTTTGCAGTCAGGCAATACTTTCGCCTGCCTGCTGTGATGACTATATATAGCTGGCCATCTGGCTGTTGTAATAGTTAATTCCTTATGCTTTGACCTTCGTCGTAAGGTATTTCCACAACAACGACTCTCATTCGACACCTGTTTGGGAATCATGCAGACATGAAGTTGAAGCCTGCGGTCAAAGCTGTATGGTTTGCAGAAAAGATATCGGATCCGGCCCGCCACGAGGGCGAGTATCGGGATTACACCTTTTATCCGCGCAGCCATCGAACGTAAAGGTCAAGCCCACTGTTCCAGGAGCAATTTGACCAATCAGGTGAAAAAGGCGGCAGAAGGGCAATGGGTTGAGCTTGACGAGGGTCTTTGGATCTCATGGGATTGGGGCGAATATATGGATTGCCAAAAGCGGCACTATCGAGTCATCGGGTCGGGAGGAGAAGTCCTTCATAGCCACTTGACGCGAACCGAGGTCGCTGCAGTCTTGGGCCTGAATGAAACTACAGTATGGCGGGCGATCAAAGACAAACACGGAGAAGTCTACCGCAGGGCGCCGGAACAGCTTCATATTGAGGTCGAGGAAGTTGTATGAGGCTGCTAAACAGGCGTAGTGTCAAATATCAAAGCTTCTGTTCACTGTGTAGCTGGAAACGGTGATACAAGCTGGCTGTGATGCGAATGACAGACAGAGGTACGATGAAGGATACTGGTAGGACAGTAGATGAAGGTTGTACCAGTCACCATCCATATCCATCAAGTCTGGTCATACTCTTCTGCAGATTAACAATCTTCGACTGAGCCTCGCTTCGCTATAACCCAAGTGAGACTGTCAAGTCAGACTGAAACAAAATGAAAATACATCTAGAGCAGGATCATAATATACACGTTTTCAAAGGCAAGGTTTTCCGGTGAAACGAGAAGGCCAGAATGACACCGTTGCTTTATTGGCTTTGCATCGGGTCTAGAAGCCTCCTATATGAGGCTCCAATCCGCATTACGCTTGTCGGCAGAGACCCGTGATCTCCATTCTCCGCGGAGAATTCTTGGGCTGCAAGTCCCATATCTTTGCGGCAATGATGTCCGTTCCACTACAAGGTGTAATGCTACACTGTTTTTGTCCGCGGATTGAAACCCGCGATGTGTTCTTCGACGTGACACTCACCACGTTTCATGCGCTTGGTCCAGGCTCTTTGTTCCTTCGCGAATGCCGTTGAGCTTTTCTTGGCGGCGGATTGCGCCCCGAACGACCTCCGAAGCATGGAGAAACTGTCACCCGCCTCGTTCTTGCAGTCCTCGTTGAGTTAATCGAACAGGGGCTTGCATGACCGCCCTAGGAAGCCTAACAGATATCTATATATTTATATATATATTATATATATATATATATAGACAGCTAAGTTGTACCCCTTCTTCCCTCAATGCTTTTATGAATTACGCTTGATCACACCTCCTATCCCTTCATACCCCGTCTTATCCCCCTTCCCCTGCCTTCCCCTTAGATCTATTTCTATCCCATCCATCAAGCGTCCTTGCCTAGTGATCCACCCTCTGCATCTGAAACGATCGTAAGCCTAACATCGGTTGACAGAACCCACAAACGAACTCGCTCTGTACTCGTTAGCAGAGAGTCGCTTCGATAACCTATCGTATACAACACAGCTAGTCTCTTACCTTCGCCACCAGCTCAGCCGCGGTCCACTTCCAGAGCAGCTGCATCTGCTCCGACAGCAGCAGCCTTCGGTACTCGTACCGATCCGTTTGGGGTCAGAGAAGCCTGTCCCATCTTTTATCCATACCGTTATTGATAAGGTACAAACGAGGTTGTTCTCGATTCGGAATTATGTGACGAATTGTTTGATGAAGCCAGTATTGTCGGAGGATCAGGTCGACGTTCACGAGCTCGCGCTGGAGCTGAGTGCCGGCCCGCAAACCCACTCACGTGTCGGGGTAAGGAAAGTGCAATGCTTGTTAACGACGGCGTGTGAGATCACGCGGTCGAGGTCGAGAACCGGGACGGCGTCGAGCACTCTGTCAGGGACGGGTGTGGCGTTGACCTGAAAGTCAACGCTTGGAGTTGACACGGATTTCAGACACGGGGCAGGATAATGAGTAAGAATGCTGAACGAAGGTGGACTTGAAGTTCTTGGCTATAATTTAACTGCACGTGATTTATAGCTTTGACATACGAACTAGCTCTGAGGGCAAAACGAAATACAAGAGGGGAATCGAGTCTGGAGGCTCGCTATACATATCTAACAGGCTAACCAGAGTTGAGAGAAACAATACTCGTACGAGTATTTCGATTGCAAATAGCTTGATTGACGCGTGACACTAATCGCGCGCGCGATCAAATCTCTGATCGGAACTGACTGAACTGATGGCGGACGTCACTGCCAGCCGTGTAAGCCGAAGGAGCTGGATCAGCTGAGGATCTGACATCAGCTGATACCTAGAAGTCAGGCGATGCTTGCTAGGACCTAAGTCATTCATGACACTCCTTTCTCTTCATACTCATCAGTTATAGGGGCTTCGATGAAGCGCGCTCATCGAAGGCTTCAAAAAGGTGGAGCAGCGCAGCGAGGGGATGATCGAGCCTAGGGCCGGGGCTACACTCCAGACAGTCAGCCCTCTTACAGAGCGCCAGGGGCAAGTGAAGCGTCCGGAGCTGCTCTTGAGGCGCTCCTCAGATCAGAACCTCACAAGGGCGTCTCCGATACCACCTTGACCCCTACAAACTCAACCGAATTTCCTATATCCGTGTCGAAACCTTAGAAGAACAGTCCGTCCGAAGACAACCTCCTCTTTTTCAATAATCGTCCCCATGTATCGGACGACCACAAGATCAAGCTCGAGATGTACATGCAACGCCATGACTCTTGATCGTTACTCGTGCTTTCGCCATGACATATGTTTCAAGCTGTGAGACCTGTCATTGTTAAGCGGCAAGTCATTTTCCCTGAGAGGAACGCAACTCGATCGCAAGATGAGAGATTTACAAGTTCAACTCGCAGAGGTCCGGGATATTTGCTGCTTGACGTGTCTTTTGTCGAGGGACTACGCAGTGGTTATGTAATACTCACCTGTTTCAGCGACTTTGCCAGTTGCTTGATGACTAAAGCTCAAGGAGTCAAGGATAGCTAGTTCTTGATCTGAGAGGCCTAAGGTATTGTCAATCAAATCTCGTATTAATTTGCATGTCTGAGAAGTTACAATTCAGTGGCAACAGAACTGGCTCTTTTTATATGTGTTTGGCTTATCAGGGGAACGCTACGCTACCAAGAGAATCTGTTCATATCAGTATGGGTCAAACCCGCCTGCGGTCGCTCACCGCAGCAGGCGTTGTCCATTGCACCATTGATGTCGTTCACCGCAGCAGTGGTGTCGTACACCGCACTTGCAGAGTCGTGACCCAAGGAAACGGGAAGCTGCCCAGAGTCGGCCAGAGCTCTGCTTATGTCATCATTTTCGCAGACCTTACCAGTCTCATAACAGTCACCGGAACAAGACGCCCCGTCACAAATCCATCGGACTTTTACAACTCCTACCGATTCCGACTGGTTCTTGACGCATTTGTGGAGCATCCCCCGTCAAAGAACTTCGATTCAATAAGTTTCATTGTCTGCCGCCCCATCAAGATGGCTCACTTCTTGACATACAGGAGGAAACTTTCCCCTCGGAGCATCTAGCAAGGATGTTCCAGTCCATCTTCCGCCTTCAGAGTTCACGGAATTCCCAAAGATACCGTTTCCGATCGCAAACCGATTATCGCCTCCAAGCTTTGGCGTTTCTTCACCGCGCAGACCTCCATTGATGAGGTTTGCATAAATTATGTCCTTTGAGCGTTTATTCTGCGTTTTTTGCTTTCCAGATCATGTCCGCATTTTCAGGTTGACTGTTCTTCGTCCCAGGGCTGCTGAGACGCTAGTTTGAGGCGTGTCGACACATGTAGCAGTTGCACGATCAGGACATCAAGCACGGTAATATTCTACTCAAGACCCCACATCGTCCCTTCCCCTCGCAATATTCCGTCCAGAATGCCCAATCCAGGCATCGCAGAGGAAATGCATGCCGCCACCTTTCGCGGAAAACTCCGGACCACACCCTTCTAGATGTAAGGTTCCAATCTGTGAGCTTTCCGGGTAACCTCCCCTTGCATGCCTCCGAGTTCCTGTTTCCTTGCGCTTTCTTGTTTTCTCAAGGTCTCGGAGGGATTCATCCTTGCATGCTGTCTTGAGCATAGGAAGCGATTGGAAACCACAGGAGCCTCGCTTTCGATACATCCCTCGAGGAATGACCAAACTGCCTGACCCGAACGACACAAGGGACCACCAAGCGGCCCGACTCTCCAGGGCAGACTGAGCAGCGTGACGACTTGAGCGATGGTGAATCATCCCATCTGGACTATCACGCAAGATCTCGCGATCCATCTTTAAACCATCCAGTCATATCTCGGACCATTCAGGACGGCAAGGCAGACCTTGTGTTGCGCATGGGGAATATGATGAAAGCAGTCGATGTTTCTGGACGATATTGGACGATAGCTCCAAGATGAACGAAACTGTTGCAAGACTTGCGGTTGGGGTAAAAGGGGAGAGGATGCCGTGATTCAAGCATCTCTCGAATGCGGGGATCGGTAAGCAGCTCTGCAACAGTTTTTTCGGCAGCATGTCCTGAGCCTGGTTCGTTCGACAGTATCAGAAATAGCATCCTTACAGCGATGGCTTGAGAGGGGTATGTGACGCTGGCTATCATCCTGGGTTCCGTGAACAAGGAAATGACTATTGATTTCTTGAAACTTTGGTTGGTGAGTTGATTGCAAGGCATATCATAGCGACATGGCGAGAGCTGATGTGTCTTATCGGTAGTTCTCGTCGAGGGACCCTTTTCGTGGCATACGCTCAGTCTTCGGCCTCGATAATCGTGAAATACACCAAGGTGTCGAAATAGAGCAGTTGTTCAAGGAACGCCGCAGGTCCATACTCCGCGTGATGACCACTGAACGACGGACTAATCTCTACATATTTACAATCTGGGCCGCAAGCTTTCGACTGAGATACTTCCCCTATACCCTTCCGGTTGCAATGCCATTGAAGAGTCATTATCTTGCTTCAAGGAGCGGCGACATAGTTTCGGCGGCGCAAGAATGCATAACCTCCAGGAAAGCGATCACATTGATCATGCATTCGAGTTACGCGATGTGACCGGGATCACCAAGGAGCAGGATGGCGGGAACAAGGCGAACACAAGAATAGACCTTGTCAGGAATGGGGCAAGGGCTTGGAGGCTGATCGCCACCTCGCAAGGACAGGACAAGGACTAAGATGATACGGCCGTGGGTTCGAAGCACGTGATAAGTAAGGTAAATGTTATTTAATACTAAAGTTAACATATGACCTTGCTCTGAGCAAGATGAAATACACATGTGGCAAAGGGCAGAATCCCTTTCAGAGTTTGCCATCGACTTACCACCCACTTCCCAAAGGAAAAATCTTTCCCCGGGGGAACGAGAATCATCAGGCTCGCAACAATGCGCAACATGGCGGAAATGGCGGAGGAGTGACTCAAGTTATGTCACCGCGACAAAAGCGCGTGCTATAATCAGCGCAGGATGACAAAAGCGCCGCGGAGTTGGCGGAACCGGCGAAGCGGGCGGGTGAGGCCTTCTCGCTTCTCTTCGGCAGCGAGGATAGAACAGAGTTGACGATATACAGTACATATTCGGCGGATAGTACTGGAAAGACGGCGGAGGCGATAACTAGACGGATAACGAAGCTACGGAGTCCGTTGGCGACGGATATTGATCGGAGAAGTCCGCTCAAGCTATAGACTTAGGCCAAACAGAGATAACTAGAGGCCGTTCATGACAGTGGGAGCTCTTGATGGGGCTGTTGCCAAGATTGAACATAGATCGATGACGACAAGATACCACTTATTTAAGATCTCTTTGCTGATGACGGACAGAAAGGTTTCGGATTACCGATCTCACTTTCCATGACAAGGCAATACACAATATTACGAAAAGGACAAAGCTTCAATTCCTGTCTCAGATCTTTCACTTTCTTCCCCACATCCGCACTTAACTGTCGAGGGGGCATGTCCAAAACGTGATAATCGCTAACTTCGAGGAGGTTGTTGCCGCGTAGCGAAGAGATACTCTATCACTTCCAGACCGACTACGCTCCTGAATACTCTGCCTCTGTCAATCACAACTCATTTGAAACGTCAGAAATCGAAAACCGGTGACGCCGTTCAAGCGTTATCTGTGTTTCCGTCGGATCCAGCTATCTTTCTAGGTTGCCCTGTTCTGGTCTTCGTCTATGCTCTCTTATGCAAAGTCATCCTTCAGGGTCAATAGTATGACCTCCTTTCATCGCTGATCGCGAGTGCTTGAGCCCACTGCCTTTGCCTTTACCCTCCGTGCTTTGCCGTTGACAAGGTGGCTACTCCATCTGCTAACTTGGTATCCATTCCCGAAATCACTCACACTGTAGCGCAAGATGGAGGAATCATAGTCCGGGTCCGGCGGAGAGACGGAAGACTTACGTCACAATACGAGACGATCTACTAGGTAACCAGCAGTGAAGGGAAGTTCTTTTTGGTCAAACCACGTAATCCGTTTATAGCGCCTTACAGTCCTTTCACCTCCTTTACGCAGGACCTGAAACGACATTACCACCCCTTTGACGGGCTTGGCAGAGGTCTGAGAGGTTGTAGTACTTATAGCTATGACAATGTTGCTGAGCATCTGGGAGAGGACTGATCCTTGCTATCAGCTTGCATCATGAGGCTTCCATCTCTGCCTTATATCTACTTAGCGACGAGTCTCTTCGGAGCCTGGTCAGCACGTACGTATTCGGACACGAGCCCAGCGCGGCATGCTGACAGCATTTGATTCTGCGCAGAACTTCTGACTCAAGCCGCTGACGAATGTAAGCATTGGAAGCTGAAGCCATCCGACCACCCTCTCGACGAGGTAAGGGCCTACCAAAAACGATTTCCCGCGAAAGAAGATGGTCTGTACCCCGCGATCGCGTACATGTAGGTCTGTGAAGCGACGCCGATAGACATTAAAACTTATTCTTTCTTTGCCTGTTCAGAATGGCTTACAAGGGCGAAGGGCCTCTGAAGGACTGGCTTGGAGGTCTCTTTGATCTTGAACAAACAATCACTACGTGCGACAGCGACCGAGGAGCATCGATCAAGGTGAAAGCATCCGGAGAAGATAAAAAGAGGCTTCGGGAACCCTTTGATATCCACTTGACAAGCGCGGATGTAAAGTTCGCCATGGAAGACTCGGAGGGACGGATCTGGCCCGTCATGCTGCGCAAAGCCACTGAGAAGATGCAGGAAAGGATCGATTACAATGCCGGAAATCGCCAGAATCTCTTACTGAAGGCCGATGGGAAACAATTCCAATGCAAGGTAACGGGAATGAATGAGAACATAAGATATAAGCAAAAGTATCTTTGCATTTTGGGGGACCTCTTAACACAACTTACCAACATAAGACTGGAGACAACCGAGGTGGTCGACGGCAAAGCTGACTTTTTACCGGTCCTCACTGAAGTCCTCAAGGGCGATAAGCCTGTCATAGTCTTCGACAAATGGGCACCGAAATACTTGATTGACTCGATAGACCCACTATCATCCTCCGATAATGCCAAATCTGACGGGAAGAAATCCTGTACGACAGAACTCTTATCGCGGTACGACAAAATCAAAGATGAACTCAAAGAGACCGACTGGAAAGACGTTCCGTCGGCCTTCAAGGATTTCAACCTCGAAGTCGGGGAATGCGATATTACAAAACTTCTTCCCAACTTCAAGGTCCTCAAACTTGATGTCCAGAAAAAAGGCTCCAGCAAGGAAATCTTTTACGAATTCACGGGAGACGGGGAAGAAGCCCATCCACTGGAAATTGCAGAAATTCTCCGATCCCGAGCAAAGGACGCAACAGTGCGTTTTCTCTACCCGGCTTGAGCGAGTGAAGTAGCGGGACTATGCGCCGTGTAGTATGTTCCTGTAATTGTATTTTCAACAATACCCGCACATTCAGTCTATCCGTAGCTGATGCAAATATGGCACTGCTGCGTGTGATTCATAAGTCCTGCTTGGTGGTGGTTAAGGTCGCACGATTTGCGACGGCGAGAGCGTGCGATATGACGGCGTGATTTGGCAATTTGTAATATGACAAGGGGATACATTGCTGACTGCTCACTTCGGAGGCTAACTCCTACAAACCTCGGTTGAATCGAGCTCACAAGGCTTAGCGGAATACCAGCATGTATGTCAACGACGATGTGAAAAGAGAGATCACAGTATGGGGAAGAGCAAAAGGCTTTTTATATGTGGTGCGAATCATCGAAGCTACGAGCTGGAGGTGAAATGCTCTGGGCTACACAGCAGTTTCGGCGTTAACACTTTGACACCAAACGATCGTTGCAGTGCTGATACTGCTGACAATGGGTCCTTTCTAATGTTGAAGGGTCGCCTGGCATAGGATTTGTGATCTCCAAGTGAACTGATACTGATATCTTTCCGTCTCGAACGAGTCTTGAGAAAGCTGATGCGCTGATTCAGAGACTTTACTGGGCTGATGTTGGAGTAGCTGTATGTCATGCAGAAACTCGCCGTTATGAATGCTGATTGTTGGGGGAAACTATGCTCGATCTGTCAACAACACATGCCGCTGTCGAGCGAGATTTTGCACACATTGGTGTCAGATGGTGCCGACCTGCCTGCGAACTATCGTTATCTTTATTCGAAGAGCCAACAGCAGGTAATCGTGTACTGATGGCTTGAGGAGGAATGCTTCGGAGTTGTGAGCAAATGAAAGGGTGGAATAAAAGTCATGCCTGGTCTACAAGTATGGTTTCGATGACCAGCTAGAGACAAGTATCGAGCATACGGTTTGTCAAAGATGTCTCACTCGTCCCTCCGGTAAGACGTTGGGCCAGCAGCTGGACAACTGCCCCCAAAGAATTTGCGGCAGAGAATGTGAGGAATCCGCCTTGCACATGTCCTTCTATCAGCTTCAATGACTGCCGATTCCCCGCCGACTCGACCGCTACTCTTTGATATACTAGTCGGCTTCTCCAGCAAGTTTTCCAACGATCATTGGGACTTCGCAGGTTAGTCTCCGGAGACACCAAACCCTCTTTTGTTGGGCTAGTCCGACCATAATTATCGTCTTCGGTTTCGCCGGTGCCTCCTTTCCCCGTCTCCGATAGAGCTGCGCTGTATGGTATCCGGATATTGTATAGCACGAAGAGCGAGACTAATATGATTATGCGGCAATATAATGGACGTAATGGCATATGTGAAAGAGGTCATCGTCGACCGCCTGACATAACGAAGTTTCCTGAAGCTTGCTTCCTGCATCAGGGCAGCACCGCGATGGCTCACCTCCGCACCAAGAAATAGCTGTATGTCCTTGTGATGAAAGGTACATGTCCGCCCAGCGTATGCATTTCGGAATGATTGGGGCGGGCCGTCCCGGTTCGAAGCCTTGTCGAGCGCAGAATAGCTGGAGCTGGTCACGATTGTGCTAGAGAGTCTAAGTGGATGTTGGTACGCAGGATGGCTACAACAGATCCGAATCCTTCGAATGTCCTACGCAAGTCACGTCCGGCTGACATTGCCAGTCTTTCAATATCGTTCAACGACTGCGAAGAAGTGACGCAA
The DNA here is from genome assembly GCA_022813745.1 of Naganishia kalamii. Taxonomy (NCBI): domain Eukaryota; kingdom Fungi; phylum Basidiomycota; class Tremellomycetes; order Filobasidiales; family Filobasidiaceae; genus Naganishia; species Naganishia kalamii. The sequence continues at coordinate 4,210 of JAKLLX010000127.1, read as the reverse complement.
TCGTTCTTTCTCGTCGTGCGAAAGTGTTTCGTTTGCCATCTATATGCGGTGGGTAGCGAACAAGAACCTGACTGCCGCCATGAATTGCTCCATGTCATTTGATGGATCGGAGGATTCGGCTCACCCATCAGACACAAGCACTGACGCCGTACAATAGCGCATCACTTAGACTTACTGGGACCCTAGGCATAATAGGGGAAAAGAGCAGACGGCCTGATATTGCATTTTGACGCGTCTCGCCCTGCGATGAATCGGGCTCGATCCGCGTATGAAGCAGGCCAGTCACTGGAATGGCCCGAGAACTGTAGTGACTGATTCTTGATAAGGAGATGTAACAGGGGTTGTTCGCCTGTCAAGTGCGAATTAGCGAAGGCGCAAATCATCGAGAAAGGGACTGACAGCGGGACACCCGGAATATCACAATCGGTCAACCATTCCCGGACATGCCTATACTTGATCCTTCCCCGACTCGCAAAGAGTTTGAGGGCGTGTCGATGGAGCAGGCCGTATATGTATTGAAGCGGCGTTGTACCGTGATCCTGGTGGGACCATATCTGGGCGATTTGAGCTATCTCTCCGCCTGGAATATCGATCGTCAGCAGACTTCCGAAATAGAATGCGATACGAGATGCTCACTTGTAAATCCTTTGTCCTAGTCCAGGAGATCGTCTTGAATGTCTTAACACCCGTCCGTGACAGAGATCACTTTGTCGCCCGAAAGTATGTAGTGGAAACCATACCATTCCCCGCAGCAGCGATTGAATTCCCAAGCAAGCTCTTGACGCGCTGTAAGCAAGTCCGTTTTCTGCTTTGCTGAACTAAACCGAGTGCTGGATTGATTTGAAGGTTTCTTTCTGGTGGCCGCCAGGGCACGTGACGGACCAGCCTGTGCTGTGACGGAAAGTTGCGGGCGTGTACTCTTTTCACTCAAACACTACTTCTGTAAGACTTCTCAGAAGTCGTTCGGATAGGGTATTGGCATGGTACTTCATCATGATCACATGTGGAGAGACACAGGTACAGATACAGATACAGATACAGATACAGATACAGATACAGATACAGATACAGATACAGATACAGACAACGCCTACCACCGACTTGTTCTACCTCGTGCGCATTTTCTAATGCTTTAATTCAATGTTGTAGCGCAAACCCAACTAGCTCTAGGGATTTTGCTATTGGGAATGTCCCATTGTGAGCCCATTCGTTGCATTTGGCATTATCATAACCCGCTGATTCCGCCTCATCGTAGTCATCCACATTTGAGCTGGTTTCAGGCAATACAAATTGGGCCCTCTCCTTGAGTATTGCACACTCTGTTGCTTGACGTGCCATATGTCTGGGATCATCTGAGAGATACATCATGGACTTCGCAGGTTCTTTCTTTCAGGCCAACATGACGGTAAAGTGGTATGCTGGCCTTGGTGAAGCAGTGAAGTAAGCTTCTGTTGTCATGAACGGCACCTGGTCCTCCTGTTCGACCTTATCCATAGCTTAAGCTATGTTCTCCGAGCAATATTCATCCTCAAATGTCCAGCTAGCTTCTGTATTCGTCTCACTATCGCCTCCGCCGTCTTTCCAGTTCTATCAGCCAACTCTGAACTTGCTATAATACCAACTCTGTTCTACTGGAGCTGCCCATCTCCTCCCAACTCCTCGCAGCGCACCCCCGCACTAACCCTCTTCCCAACTCCTCGCAGCGCACCCCCGCATGCGATGCGGTGCAGTAGGCCTCAGCCCACCGCGCACTGCGGTGAGCTGAGCCTCTGCACACTGCGGTGAGCCTCCTCACAGCTTGCTCATGTATCGGTCAGCTCCCTAGGCAACCTCGATTCGCCATTATAATCTGATGAGTATATATAGCTAGCTATCTACCCCTTTTGCCACTTATAATATCTTGCCCAGAGCAAGATCATATGTCCACTTCAGTATACGATCATCGTCCTTACTGATGACGTGGTTTGAACCCACAGCCATATCCTCTTCGCCTTGTCCTCTCCTTGCGAGGTGGCGATAAGCCTCCAAGCCCTGCCCCATTCCTGACATCTGTCGACAAGCAAATGCCGTTGGTTTCCAAGGAACGATCGGTTATGCATTAACTCTTGGGATGGCTGGCCCGGGAAGCGGACTGAGTGCCGAGGCTGTAATATTCGCTGACGAGACTTGTCATACATCTTCCAATGTCCATTTTCACCCGATGAGCGGTGTAGTTCGAGGAGGTTTTCCCAACTCTTCGCATTCTGGGGAGCGCTACAAGCTTTATTTGGGCGAGACTTGCCAGTATACCGTATCCAGGTCAAGGCAGTATTCAAGCTGTGTTCTAGTACATCATCATTCTATGAGGCTATTAAAACATCGACCAAGCGGTGTTCCCTGTAATCGTAAAACCAGATGGCTTCAAATGTCGCATTTCCGCTGGCTCCAGGCCATAGAGCGATAAATTGCTCATAGTCCGTCACGGAGCCTCGGGAGGAAGATGGCATTCCTTGCACTACAACGCCGACAGCGCTGTAAGCGTCTCGTACGGCGTCTCCAAGATTGTGAAGCTCTTTATAAGCGACTTGACACTTCTCGACGTCGGGGTATATTTGAGGGATTTCTCCTGTATGTTGTCGATAGTTCCATAACGACCTCGCAAACTCTCTTCCTTGGGTGTATTGGACGAAATGGACGTAGGCTCCAACGATGGCGGGATGTATATCTCCCGATAGAAGTGTATAACTTACGTAGTTTTCGCATGTCAGAGCCTTTTGTAGCTTGGCGCCCTTTTCTCGAAAGACTGGAAGCTCTGCAAGTCTCGTGCAACTACATATAGCTAGAGCAATGTCTTTCAAGCACCTTTGCAGATTTGCGATAGCATTCTGTTATTGTTTTGCGGCTTTTGCGATTAACGCCATAGCTGAAGTCTCCAATTCGTCCTTTGCTGCGGCCTTTGAGTTTGAAAGCGCCTGTACGTTCTGGTCAAGAGACATTTCTTTCAACGAGGGGAAAGAAATGCGGGAAACGTTCATGCCTCGATCAAGAGGGGCTGTCCTCACGCTCCGCGTCCTATTTATATGTCCCACCAGAGCGTTTGCATATTGCTGATATCAGGAAAGGAATGCTGGACACTCCTTTATACGAACAGTCGTCATGAATGACCTGGATCTTCCCAAGCATCCACGTCACTGGCAGGCGTCCGCCCATTCAGGACACCAGCCGCTCAGGATGCCTCGGTTTACACGGCTGGCCGTGCTGTCTGCTATCTCCGCCGTGCGTCCCGTGGTTGGTCCCAGTTGGAACTGCCATCGCGCACGCAATTGCTGCCACGCGTCGTTCAAGATATGGCTTTGGTTTCGAATCTGGTGATCAGGAATGATGATGATCGTACACTGGAGTTGACACATGTTCTTGCTTCGGACAAAGATAGTACAAGGACCGTAAAAGGGGCTGAATTCTAGCTGATACATTCATCAGTTTACAGTAGCGAATCGAGGTTACCTAGCAAGCTGAACGGAACGATACGTCAGCAAGCTGTGAAGAGGCTCGCCGTCGGGGATGCACAGAGACGGATGGAAGAAACGAGGAGGAGGCGAAGTCTCTGGGCGCTCCGAAGATGTCTCGGGTCGCTACACTCTTCGGACGCTACACATGAAATTGGTGTAAAGTCTGATAGTAGCCGTGGTAGCACGATAGTATATAGTAGTATTGTACATGCTCGTATAGAGACTGTCTAACTACATCTGAATCGACTCCATGCCATCAGATTGCCCTTAAAGACGATACTCGTTGACGGAGTCTCGGAGCAGAAACCACCGCGCGCCCTTCCGGAGCGAAAGGCGATGCATGGAGAAGAAAGCGGGGCGGACGATCCTTCAGCAATCATATAGGTCCGTTCTCGAGAATGTCCGCCCTGGATGCTGATGTATAGTTTGTCAACGGCCGCCCCAGGACATCGCGTCCCCATATAGCGTCAATAACGTCTTGCTCGGCTGTGGGCTAGAGCAGCTATAATATTGACTCCTGATTCTAGAAACAAGCGAAGCCTCACATCAGGCGGATACTCAAATGTCCCTTAACAGACTGTTTGCAGCCCATACCAGACACTTTGCATTCAAACCGCTCTAAACCCGTCGTTTCTAGGCGTAGCGTCCGGAGAGTGTAGCGTCCGAAGACTTCGTCGTAGCGCCGAAAGACTTAGGGGTTAGGGGTTAGGGGTTAGGGGTTA
>JAKLLX010000126.1:0-52103 GCA_022813745.1 Naganishia kalamii | reverse complement strand
GTGTACATCGCTGTGCTAGTACCCTCTACAACGGCAGAGCTACCTTGCGAAGCAAGGGTGACCTCTTGCCCACGACAACTTGCGACGCTCAGGCTGCTGTTTCGAGGCCGCCATATCGCCCAGTCGACCGCTGAGGTCGGCAGACGTACTAAGTGACATCTCATTAGGCTTCTGCCTTGCATCATCCTTTGATTTTGCGTCCTCTGAACCTAACATTTTACCCAATAGGAAACATTGATATATGCGTCGCATGCTTCGGTTTACCGCCTTCAAGGTATTTGCAACTCGATTAATCTAGCTGCTACGCGGTCTCCCTCATCTGGACACATTCCGCCGCATCGTCCCATCTCCAGAAACTCGCACCGACGCAAACTTTGATCAGGGCGAGAGTGTCGCATTTCGGGTTCTCCATCCACTCTTCTTGTCTCGCCATCAGGCTTTAAAAGAGCGCGAACTCCAAATCACCTGCCCAATGGCAGATAGGCAAGTAGAAAGCTGTCTTCTGCTGTGTAGTAAGCGGTAAGCATGTGACCGCCATGTTAGATTGTGAATGGAACACCTCGATCATATGACCCAGACATGTAGACATGATACTCGCACGACCCTGCCTCAGTCCTATGCGTGACATGGGCGCTCCTATATGCCGTAGAAGTCTCCTCGGGTGTCAGGATGATACATATATGATGGCCAATATCGAATCTCTGGAGTGCCTCCAGGCGAGGAGTCTTCAGTCCCACTACGCAAATTCACGCGATATCGAGAGCACTCTAGATGTTTCGAGACTTGAGGAAACCTCAACACTGCGGGAACGTCCTAGATAAGTACATCAGAGATCGCAGGGGTCAGCGTAGGGGATACACATTGCTAAAGACAGGCTTCGTACATTTATTTGACCGAGAACCGAGCGATTGATGCTGAAAGTGTTCTAGCTACTCGGGTGTGCTTCGTAATATAGCTCAATCATCACGCGGTGGTCACCGCTCGCTAGCGATCTGTCCTGCTCAATCTTCGGTAGCCTTCTGGAGATCGGCGGATGCCCAAAGGGATCGGCGCGAAGGCATGGACAATGTCTTTTATGGCCAGAATCTTAGGCTATCGAACATCTTGCATGGATCTGACTCGTTCCGGTGATCTAAGAATGAAGAAATACCGCTGATACTTTGGTAGATGACAGAACCCTCACGATATTGACAGAAGGCTCGCGAAGCCCATAGCGAATGAAAGATCTCCGAAGGCCAGCGACGCCAGCCTTTCTTCCTACTTGGCAAAGAAACAGAAGCCTCAAGTGGAAGCAACTAACGTCCGAATGGCGTAATCCTTTCTGAGTGTTGACGCATCTCCGTACAAACGCTCGCAATCGCCCTCTCTTTATGCGATGTCACCATCTTTATCTTGTTCCCCTCTCCCCTTTCGTCTTCTCTGGGCCCCCTCCTTTCTAGCTGATCATCCATGAATCACTCGTCTCTGCCCATGTTTTGCAGTATAAAATGTCACCCAATTGCCATGAAAGACAAGTGTAGTGCATTCCTCGAAACACTACTAGTCTATCATCTAGTCTTGAGACTGAGACTGAAGACCAGATCTTGATATCAACAAGACAGAAGCATTCTAACACTCCAATCTCCGACATGACCGACTCCCCCGAGGCACAGAAAGGGCACTCACTTCCGTTAGAGTTTCCGGGTCCGGCGCCGACGCCGTTGACGGACGCACAGGTCGAGGCAGAAAGAAAGCTATGCGAGCTTGTTCCCCTCAACAGGGAACGACAGGAAGCCTTGTTCGAGAAGGTCAAGGATATCTGCACTACACTTGAACATCTCAATATTCAAGCAGAGCAGAAGGGCTTCCAAGCAATAGCAGACCTCTTCTGCAAGCTCGAAACCTCGGATGGCCCGTCCCTTGCGGCCAGACTGCGAGGAATCCTGGCGACAGCCGAGGAGGCCGAAAACGGCAAGGCGACCCTAAACACACTGTGGAAACTTGAGCTTGAGCTGGTCGACGCCTATGACCATCTGGCCGATTTCAGGCCGCAAGTTTCGGCTGCTTCTGACGAAGAGTATCAGGTCAAATTTGAGCGATTACAGACCCTTCTCAAAGGTCTTATACACGAGCTATGCATGTTGCCTTCGCCTAAGCACGTTAGCCGAATCTGTCTGATATTCAAACCTGATGTGGCAAGCACGACGAGGGGCCGCGATGATGATACGGAATTCGATCTGACCTATGAATTACCCTCGACCGTCATCACTGACAAGGAAGGTGACCGAGAACACGAAAGATTGGAGCTAGTACACTGGAGAGGTGCGGGCTTGTCCCTCGCCTCCACCTCAGAGGACATGTCTGTCGAGCTTCGGAAGCTCCTTCGCTCTGTGCCCTGGACGGCTCGGTTCTCGCAAACGCGAAAGGACGCGACTGTTGTCCGTTTCACAGCGATGTCAACGGCACTCTCGGGCGATGACTTTAGGTCTGACAAATCGCTTCCCCGGAGAGAAAGGGAGAAGGTTAGTTCCTATACTTTAGAGACTCGTTTGGAACCGTATGACGATGCTGATCAACATCTCATCCAATCAAAGCTGAGTATCTATACGCCAGAACAGAGGAAAGGCGTCAAAGCCCGACTCGACGCAGCCATCAGAGCTATTGAAGCTTCTCCTTGGGTTGCCGACGAAAGTCTATCGAACTTCTCACTGGAAAGGCGAGAGTTCCTCGAGCCGAGACCTGGAAGTTCAACTTGCACAACCTCCACCCGACCTATCAAACTGTGAAATGCGCCGGATATGTCTGCTGCATGCGCCATCGTAGTCTCGGTTGATCGGCATGGACGTTCTCAAGCATCCGTTGTTTTGTGTGGTTAGTCTGTACTGTCTTTGTAGTGTTGTTGTTGTAGAATAGTTCCTGAGGCCAGTCGGGAGGAAGAAGAATCTGTATGCCAAACAATTATTTTCAGCGATGTGCGATCGCGTGCCCTCAGTCATGGTACACGGTAGGAGGCTTGGAAACGCTGTTGCCAATCCTGTTTCATCATATGCTTTCTCGCTTGTCAGCTTGTCGGTATACGCATACCGGCAGTCAGCCGGCAGTCATGAGTCAGTCATGCTGCATTTTGAGATCGCGTTCGGCTCGAATGAAATTCCCATTACATAAGCGTTTCTCGCTTCCGCGGCAATCTCGCCCAAGTGCGCCCAAATTCACCTAGCTTTTGCACGCCCGTCCGAACGACCTCTTCATCGATTCATGACGCACTCTTCCTCATCTCCTATAGTTTCCCCACATACACCAACCCCTACACACATCCACCATGGTCAAAGTCGAAGAAGTCCGAGACGCCGCTTACGCCGAAAAGGAGTACCGCGAGTCCGACTACGCCACCACGGATGACGAGGATGGGTTCGAGACCGAATCCGTCTCCTCGGTCGATTCCCAAGAACTCGCGCTCGACGACGAAACCCTCCTGGACCGGGTGTACGCGTTGAAGGACATGGTCGCGCCCACGACGCGCTCCAAGATCGTCAGCCAGTGGGAGAGGACGGCGAGTTGGGTCAAGACGGGTGGCGTGTGGGCCGGAAACGCGGTTTGGGTGATCACGACGAGTGCGCTGTTGGTCGGGTTGCCGTTGGCGTTGGCGATGGAGGATGAGGCTAGGATCGTGCAGCAGGAGAAGGAGATTCAGATGCAGCAGAGCGGACAGCAGTCGGTGAGCACATGACCCTCGTATTCCTCATTGCGCAAAGGCTGATGGCTTCGCAGCTTCTCGGTGCACCGCCGCAACAGCCCCAGGGCGTCGTTCCTCCCGGATTCTAAGCCCCCGCAAGAACGCCATCGCCGCAGTAGTAGAGGAGGATGTGGGTTCGGAGAAACGCAACATCTGTACAATGTATCATGCTAGACGTATTGGACGACCGACATTGCTCAGCCGTGCCTTTGCCCCGTCGCTTAAGGCGTTCTATGTCGCCGCACCGTGATCTTATCGTGGAATGGGACAACGGAATATACAAGCTTGTTCTCCCTCATCACGGCAGCAGCCCGGCGGAAACCTCGAACGCCCCATTCCATCCCCGTTCCCTCAAGCCCTTCAGCCAAAGCAAAACCTTGACCGCTTCTGCACGAGCATCCATCCCCCATTCCACAAACCGCAGTCCGCTATAACGAAATGTCAGTCAAACTAGATCACCGAGGAAGGGCCGGGGTGGACGTACGTGTAGAACCAGTGGAAGTTGTACCACTCTTTGACGTAATCCACGATCCAGTCCGTCGTGAGGCCTTCCCGTGCACGACGTTCCCGCAGGAGGCGCTGGTCGTCTTCGTGTACTGCGTAGGAGCAGAATCGGGCGACGATGATGAAGATTCGGGACTGCGAGGGGGGTGAGCCTTGTGTGCAAGACGGGAAATTCGGGGTCACTTACTGCGCCGTGCGTTGTAGCGAGTGAGATGTCAAGTGCTCGTTGCAGGTCGTTCAGCTTGAGGATCATGACCAGACGTCTGCGGGGGATGCGTTAGACCCCATCGAACCAACGATACATAAGGGAAACGTACCGAGGTGCATTCCGCAAGAGGGAGAAGATAGAGGCGATCAAGCCCTCCCGCTCGACCATGGCGTTTCGGATCGTATCGAGCTCGTCATTGCTCACTACGACCCACAGCGGATCAGCATGTCACTGCCGTACGGAACCGCAAAACTCACTCTTCTTAAGATGAAGCAGACTCTTCCCCTTTTGTCCAGCGGCCGCCTCATCCGTACCTTCTAATCCTGCTCGACCAGTGATGGCGGTCTCCAGAATCGGGTACTACCGCAAGGCATTAGCAGCTGCGCATCTCTTTCCCACCCACAGGACTCACGAGATCATCACTGATATTAGCCACCAACCGCGCATACTTTCTCCTCTGCGCCAACACCTCGGGCGAGTTACCCGCGATCAACGAGAGCCAGAACCTGGCGTAATTCACGCGCAGGTCGTCCGGGATGTCAAAGTACTGTCCGTGGTCGAGGAGGACGACGTCGAATTTGTAGGGGCTGCTGCTTTTGGGTGCTTTCGGGCGGATGAGGAGGTTACCGTGGTGTGGGTCGGCGTGGAAGTCTGCGAGGGGTCAGCTTGTAGTCTTGGCGGGTGCGTGGAGTACTCACATCCGTTGATGTACACCATCTGCGAAAAGATCTTGGACAGCTCCTGCGAAACCTGGTTTCTGTCGATGCCATGTTCCTTGAGGTACTTGAGATCGTCCACTCGGGCTCCATCGATGACTACGGCCCCAATCAGTTCCTGCAGATTTTGTGATCGGAGAAGATACGTACACTCCATGACGAGACACCGTCGTTCGGCCCACAGCACCTCGGGAACATACAGCGACGTCTTGCCCTTCAAATGGGCAAAGTCATCGCGGACTTTATCTGCGTTCCAGGCTTCATGGGCAAAGTCCTACGTTGATCGGCGAGTCAGCGAAGGCGTTGCTAATGCATCATATGATGGGCTCACCATTTCAAGCGGCAGCATACTATGGACAGAGGGTAAGCCAAAGCACTTTCCAATGTCGGCTTTGTTACGTACTGTGTCATCTCGTCGCCCAACCACGAGAATTCGCTACATCATCAAAAGGTGAACATCCGCCCTCTTCGAATTGCGCGGTAACTTACAAGTCCGGGAACACCGATTTCACAAACCACATCGACCACCGCACCGTAGCGATACTTGACACTCGATCAGCACCAAAACCTCGTAGGTGGGAACGTAACCCGCAACTCACTCGATCTGCACAAACTCCTCGAGATGCGGATGCTGCAGCTTCACCGCCACTTTCTTCCCCGTCCGACGATCGGTCGCACGATGTACTTGCGCGAGCTACCCCACCAACATAAGCCACCGCACATCACACCGCACGGAAGGAACGTACCGACGCAACACCGATCGGCTCCGGGTCAAAGTCGGAGAAGAGGTCGTCCATGCTCATGGCCATGTCTTTGCGCAGCATTTCGTCCAGTTTCGGGAGAGGGGTCGGGTAGCATTGGTCTTGCAGGGGTCGCATGGCTTCGGTCCATCTGCGGGAAGGAGGGTGTTAGCTCGTGTGATGGTAGGGGAAGGCTCGTTGCCCGATCGTGCGGAATAGTGGAGTTATGGTCGAAGTCTGATGAATCGTCCGACGTGACGGTTTGCTTCTCGTCCACCAGTGACGGTATTTAACCTCCGAACCTGCCCTTCGGTAGAGACAGTTCTCTTCTGGATCCCGAGATGCCTTAACTCCAAACTTTCCCCATCGCTCCTGCAGTCCTCGAAGAGCTGCGGCGACGTTCCGATCAACCTCAAGTTCTCCCTTCGTCCCTAACGGGTTCGCTTCCCCGTCCTGCGACGAACGCGGAAAAGTAGAACCTCGCTCCCGCTTCGACCGAGTCTCTGTTTCGAACCGCAGACTCGCTCCCCTCCGTGTCCTGGCTCCGATCCCTGACACCACAACGCCTGCCGAGATCGTTCCCCCATCTCCGCTTCTCCGTCGTTCTCCCAATCCGTCCGAAGCCACACACGACCACGCCGGTACTCACTCCTTCGGCAGCGCCTGTATACTCGAAATATGTTGCCCCAACTTGACGTAAATCCCGGCATTCCGCTTCAACGCCTCGAACAGCCGCCCGGCGCTCCGTTTATGACATTCCCTCCGGTCGGCGCGGCGGAACTCTTTGATCTCTTCCTCGGTGTACACGGCGGGGTCGTAGTGCTTGGCGAACATCCATTTGTAGTCGATGATGTTGAGGGTGACGGCGCTCATGAGCCGGGTGCAACGGATGAGAGCGACGAGCAGGTGCCGCGCGGGCGGGATGTATTCGTACGAGATGTAGGTGATCCCGAGGAAGGCGAGGAGGTAGGCGAGGCGGCGGCGGTATCGAGCGGCGCCGGCGGTACGCGGTGCGCGAGGAGTACGTTTCGGCGATGGTGGGGTCGGGATCTCGTTTTTCGCTGTTTCCGAGACGGAGGCGGAGATGCTGAATGACCGTTGGGTGGAACGTATCACGTCCAGCGTCGTCGGCTTGAACCCTGGACTACTCTTCGCCAATCGATTCCGATCCACGCTTCGCGCGAGGGCAACGATCCCCCGTCCGGCAACGGGACGAAGGATGCCCCGTGCGCATGTGGCTCTCACGAGCGGCCTTGAGACGACGGCGAACATGGCTTGCTTGACTTCAGTAGTGGCGACACCGACGCCGTGAAGAAACGAAGAAATGCCGTTCTGCATGGTCGTCCGATCGTCGGATTTGATTCCGCCTTGGCTCCGGTAAAAGGGTATACTATGACTATCTCCTCACTGACTATATCGTTGTACACTCCCGCACGATCAACGCGCCGTATAGCTATACTTGTCCTCTCGCACCGGCTCACCCGCGTACCCTGGTGGCGGCGCGGCGTACCCCTGCTGCTGATGAGCGGGATACCCATTCCCCGCTCCAGCCTCGTCATACTGCGGATACCCCTGCGCGGGATACTCCTGCCCGTGAGCGTTCCGCTGCTGATCCTCCATATGCTGCATGTACTCCCTGTACTCGGCCTCGCTCGCAAACTCGTCCGGATGGGGCGGCGCGTACCCCTGCTGCCGCGGGTGACCTTGGTCTTCCGCGTACGCGTCCGGATGGGCCTGGTAGGTTCCGCCGGCGTCGATGACTGCGTTCGAGGTGTAGCCTTGTCCCCCGTCGGCTTGGGAATCAAGGGACATGCGGTGGTCCCATGCGTCGCCCGGGACGCCGTATCTACGAGACGGAAGCTCAGTATAAGCACGACGGGGTGGGGAAAAAGGGGCGCACCGCTGCATCTGCTCGACCATGGCGAATTCCTCGGCGTTGGCGTCGTAGATGCTCTTGTACCGCTGATGCTCGTCCTTCTGGTTCGAGGCGTACACGCGGGTGATACTATCGCAAATCCATCAGCCAACCTTCCTCGTGCAACGGGAAAGGGGACTCACAAGCATAGGTATGTTTGCACCACGAGCAACAATAACCACAGGCCCGCCATCACGCCCAGATCAACCCACGCAAACGCATCGCACACCTGCTTCCCTTCCGACGTCGTCGACGACCCCTCACCATAATACGCCTCCTACATCCCACCAATCAGCCATCCACCCATCATTCCACGGAGGCAAGGGGTACTTACGAGACACCGGTCGACGGCCTGGGAGTGGCGCGCGCCGCTGACCCCGATCAGGGCGCCGGCGAGGATAAAGGCGCAGCCGAAGAGGAGGGTGTTGAGGATCGCGTAGGTCTTGTACGTGCGGCGTTGTTCCTGCGCGAAGAGGGAGTTAGCGTCGGGTGTGGGAAAGAGTGCGATCGGGCGTTTTTGGACGCTATATTGTTGTCGGTGGCCAGTTCGCGAATGCACTCCGGTTGCGGATCTTGAGGAAAGCGGTCCGAACTTCGCATGCCTCACGGAATCATCACTTCGTGACCGTGCTCAGCCTTGAGGCGTAGAGTCTTCGTTTCCCAGGCGTCCTTGACAAACCGTGATTCGTCCGGAAGCCTATGTTTCTGACGGTCACTGCCTTTCTCTCCCCATATGGTGCGACGTCCGTTCCACCTTTCATTCATCTCGACCAACGTTCTTGCCTCCATCCGTGCGTTCCGTACGCCCCTTCCCATTCCCTCGCCTCGGCCCACATGTATTCCGACAGCCCAACGCTCTGGATTCGTCCTCCCGCGGAACGCCCGATCTCCCCTTTTCGCCAGCGTCCAGCGACGCCTCGTCCTTTCGCCCAGCCGATTCACAGCAATCCGTAGATGTCCTCACTCCGGCGCCGACCAGCCTCGCTCCCGCTCGTGCTCACCTTGAAAACACCATAGAACCCGATCATCTGCACGGCCGCGATCAGGAAGGAGACGGCGGCGAGGATGTAGGGCGTGTATGTCGGGACGAAGGAGCCGACGACTGTGACGGGAAAGGGATGGGTCAGCTCGGGAGGAAAGAGGGTGATTGGGGGGACGCGAAAGGGAGGGAGGGGTGAAAGTGGAGGGAAGGACGTACTGGTTGGTGTCGAGATCGCTAGAACGCCCGCCAACATCGCCAACGCCTGTCAGAAGAAGCATTCCACCCCATCAGTACTTCGCTGCTGACTCCTTGATGCATGGAACGCACGAATTGTTCACTGAGCAACGCATAAATACCGGCGTTTACCAGCGGAATAGCTAAACCAAACGGATCAGCACGGGAATTTCGAGCAGGAGGAGGGATAACGTACCACAGCAACAGAACTGAGGATTAAACATCGTATGTCGAGTCCTGCAGTAGGACGATGAGGAAAAGGGAAGAAAGGTATGGGATATGAATGATGGTGGAATGTTTCAGTGTTGTGGAGACGGAACGCGTTCGGCTGTGCGGGGGTTCGCGGCGCGTCTGATCGAGTGATCGAGGGGGTTTGTAGGCGGTACTGCTGCGATTGCTGCGCGCGGTATACGAGCTGGTATGCAATCCATCACACATCTTCTGAAACTTGCGATGTTCACTCCTTCAGTCTTTGTGGTCGTTTGTCTAGCAAAGCATCCTCGTAATTATCAAGCTAATGGTTCCCGAGGGCAGACTCTGTGTGGAAGACAGAGAATGATCGAACCGGTCTCTGTCATCTTCACATAGGCTATCAGCCTCGGCATAGACGATGTTCGAGGCAAATCGAATTGCATGCGGCCTTCGATCGCTCTTCTCATCGTTAGGCATCATTCATCGGCGCCATTATCGCCTGCATCGCCCTTTGACCCATCGGTGGTGAACATAGCCGAAAAGCAGAGAAAGTTTCAGAAGCGAGGCGTTCCTTTGTACCGGGAGGGGGGGATCTGTAACGCAGTCTGGCATCGCATATACTACATATACGTTACGGATATGCGTGATGTGTTTCTGTCACTGGCATATACTATCGACCGACTTGAGCGCCGCATAAACATACATGCCACATTGTCCAGGAAAGGAACGCCGCTACCTAGCGGACCCAGGATCAAGATCTAATTTCCAGAGCACATCGACACCGGCGGGGCGACCTCCACCAGCAATGAAGGCGGGACAATATGATAGGCAGCCCTCATTGTTAGGTTCCCCCGAGGACCAGGGCGCATCTAATTCAACAACTATTTAATTCGCCGGAGGGAATCAGCCCATACCGCCAGCATGCTCAGTGATGACCGAGTCATCTGAGCCCCGTCCCTCGTTGAGCAGTGTACATACTGCAGGGTACTCTTATTCGTGCTCAAGTAGACCCAGCAACCCTCGGCCCAGCTATGAGCTCCATCGTAACACTTCCTTCCACAGTCATTACAGCGGAAGCCCCCCAACTTCCCAGAGCGAGGAGGAGATTAAACAAAATTTGAGCAGACCGCGCTCATCACGGGAGCAACAGCAGGCGGGCTGGAATCAAGTGAAGGAGGGTTTGAAAACTAAATTTTTCGCGAAGGGGGACGGTTGCTATGCTTATCCAAGGCCACCGAGCGAGCATGTGGATATGGGACAGACTCCTTCAGTGGACAAGGACCGGTCGAGGGGTATGGACCGTTGAGGAAGCCTTTTGTATGCATCCCAGATGCACTCCCACATCAAATACTGGCGTATTGTCAGAGAGGAGGGCAGTAATGGGACACAACTTGTATCAGTAGCTACATGGTTCTGGCTGCAGCAGTCCTTCCTGGGTGTTGTGATACCCCTTGAGGAATTTTCAAACAAGCTCATTGGGAGAGGGGACACTAGTGCCCTAAAGCATGTTCTTCTTGATCACTCCACTGAATTCTGCGACAGCCCCCAGGGTTGGTGTAACCATCCTCGGAAACTGCTGCCCACATAGACCATTTGTCAATATCCCTCGCGCGTTTCTCCTAACTCCTGTGTCTTGCGTCACCCAGCCTGATGCATACTAGACCGTTCGGCAATCCATTCTTGGGTTGCCTTATACATTGAGAGACCTTCCGCAATTTCTCCAGCAGAGACGCCTTATACCTCTCACCTCATGACTTCGCGGCTTTTTAAGATTTAATTCAGCTATAGAGCTCGTAGAAAGCCGACCGACATAAATCTGACTGGCATTTAAATTGAATTCATTTACAGCCCGTAAAGACCCTGCACCCCTTGCACCAACGTTCGAGTGTCCACGCTGTGTTTGGCCCTATATCTGACCGGGAGATCCCGAATACGGTAATGCTATGATTATTGCATTATGTCCAAGAATTATTTCAGCTCCGGTATTGTTCCGGTGCAAGTTTCCCGGCTGATGGATTTTCTCGCCTGGTTAAAAAAGCTAGCCTGCTTTCCACAGGTAGGTTCGCGCCATCGGTTCTCACCCCATGGGACCTTTCTCGGCGCCGGAAGGGCTATGTCGCGCAGCATATTGTCTCTTCCACGCGACGACTGAGGGGCAAACTGAGAGACAATGACTCATCACTCATTTGCGATTCATGGCTTCTTAAAGCAAAGCTTGATTCGGACTCGTTCGCTCACCGTACGGATACGGAGACTCGAGCTCGAGCCTTCTACTCTCGTCATCTCTGTGAAGTCACGCACCACCTATACAATGATTGAGAACATTGACTTTGTCAGGGCCGGAAGGAAGAATAAGCTGGGAATTACGGAGTGGACGAGCGACGTTCTCAATGACGAAACAAGATGGAACGATGGACTGAGGTAGTGGGCTGGAACCACTAGCCATCAGTGTTGAGAGAATCTAACACAATTGATCCCGACGTGTGATCTTGCTCGAGGGAGGACAGATGGATTACGAGAGAGGGGAAAGACAGAAATCAGCTAGCTTTATATACCCATTCTGAACTGTCTACCATTCTAGTCATTGAGTGCGCTTCACGAAGTCTTCCTGACACAGCTCCGCAACAAAGTCTTCCTGCCTGGCGAAGTCTGCTTGACGAAGTCTTCTTTGCGAAGTTTGATCTGATGGACTGTTGGAATGTGCGACGACGTATAACTGATCGATTGATTGATGGATTGACGGTTGCGATACTTCTTGACGAAGTCTTGCTGACGGAGTGTTCTACTTAGAGACAGTTCTCGACAAAGTATGAGTGTTATTCATGACACTTGCTGTAGTCGGAGAATTATGGCAAAGCTATGGAGATAACGAGAGAGGAACCGTCGCAGATTTCATATGGGGTATGATCGGACATGTGAATTGAAGACTTGTGCTGCTTTGCTGTGCAGTCATTGCGCTGCAGTCATTGCGTTGCAGTCATTGCGTTGCAGTCATTGCGTTGCAGTCATTGCGGTGTCACACCATTTGAAATAGGGGAAGAGGCATCATCTTTGTGAAACCACTTGAGAACAGACTGGACGAAGCTTACAGTAACAAAGAGAATTTCGAGGGTTGTATCACTAGAGGTAAAAACTATCCTTCCAGTTGTCTTTGAACGAGTCCCAAAGGTAACCCTGACTTTCGATGAGCATTGAGGTTCGGGGCATCACCAGCCTGATGTACTAGCGAGGGTGCTTTAGCATATAGCCGGGCGCGGTTATGTAAGCAGTTGCTCGGCGGCTGTCGATATCGAACGAACGATGGATATCCCTGGTTGAGCGACCTCTTGTGTTCTTTCCTTGTATTTTCCCTTTCGTCATATACTTGTTCCTTTGGTCTACAGCCCCTAAACCCCCTGAAGGAAGCATTGTTGAATGCCGATCAAAGATACCAACATGATATAGGGCAATCATGTCCAGGCTAAAGGTTCTATGTCTTTGGCTTATCACTCCCTTAGACGAGACCCTACCGTTTTTCATAGCACTGCAAATTCGCGCCTCGGACCGTACAACTCCTCCAGTCAGTGTCTTGTTTGTCTTGGGACGCGTGACTGAGAATATCACCTCGCAGACTATGGCCGTGATCGAAGAAATCTACAAAGATCTGAACGAGCTTTGCAATGCCATCGATGAGGTCAACCTGATCCTTGAGAATGCCGAACTGGTAGCTTCCCTCATTCCAGGGGCCGGGGGGTCGAACTTTGCGATGGCTATCGGTATGGAGCGTGGTGTTCGCGAAAAAACCAACGCCCTAATATCAAAGGTCATCAAAGCTGGGAAGGATTTGGACGTGGCAGAATTGCGTCAGCTCGCGGATCATGAGGATTTTGTACAATTACCTGAAGAAGCTAAGAATCACATCTGCAAGCTAATCCGAGCAGACCTGAACAGTCCGGCGCAGGATTTTGTCAGTCAGAAGGCTTCGTTGAAAAGTGGCGCGACGGATACTGCCTCAGTCAATGTAGATGAAGCTGCGGGGACCATGCAATCATCTGCGGAAGTTCCCGAGGAGGACAGCACTGGGTCTCTAAAGAGCTCAACCATTTGTTCCGCCCTCGAAAGGTGCGTCGTTTCGTGAGGGAAGGAGCGCTTCTCAATATGATTGTCGAAGATGACTGTCTTTCTATAACAATTGCGTATAGTGCCGGCGAGGATGATGTTGTATTCCTTGAATACCTCTATGGAATCCCTTAGCTTGAAACTCGGTCGCTTGGTCTAATTTGTGCGCTTGGTGATGATACGCTCCGGACACGTCATAGAGTACAATGGCAGAGGTCTGTGCCCTAGTAAAGAGGCCCGAGACGTTGTCTCTTCAGGAGAGATTGTGAGATCCGAAGGCTGAGCTACAAAGGCTGGCTGCATTTTTACTTTAACCTCTTGTGATTCCCGAAATGATCGTGCTTGGGCTGCTGTTCTTCAGCGTTTTAGCCCAAGAGGCCATATCTGTGATGAGTGGAAGATCCCAGTGGTCTAGGGTAGAGCCACTGGGCAAAGTCTCTCCCCACTCTAGTTTTCCTGTGACCATGCAAACAGGGTCTCCGTTGGGATACACCCATGTGGCATTCTCAGCCTCCGAGGGCATGAAGACCTGCACTTCCACTTCGTCTGGAACTCCCCAAGATCCCGTTGCCGTTCGGATCCACGCCTGCCACAATTTCGTAAGATGCTCCACAAGCCAGGTACAGCGGTCGCTCTTTGTTTTGGTGTCAAATGCTGCAGTATTCACAACAGCAAAGTGAGATGCCGCAGATGCAAATTGGTAGGCGTAATTGTGGAGATTTTCGTTATCGGGGTCATGCGAGTACATCAGAACCTTGCTACAGGCGGTGTATCCCTTCCGCCCCTCGAAGTCTCGCACGCTTTGACACGGCTCACAGTCATCCATATGTACTTCGATTTCATCGGCAAGGCGGCTGCATCCAATGACTTCGTCGGAGGGTACTTTCTCACTTTGTGACATGGCGGCCGCAGCTTTGATCAGAACAGAAGGGTGCTTTGACTGATACAGGATGAGGCCATCTCGTGCGAGACAACCTTCGCCTCTTTCCCGCCTGTAAAGCTTATTGACGAATGCCGCCGTGAATGCTGAAACGCACATCCTTTCAAGAACGGCCTATAAGTAGTACTCCATTTTGCAAGACGCAATATATCCCTTGAATGGTGCGATGCTGCATTGTCACTTGTCCAATTTGCGCCGCCTTTGTTTCCACCGGTGTATTTCGTTAGCGGAGGGACTGAGGTTCGCGTCACGGGCGCGCAAATGCATTTCCCAAGAGATCATCGGTTCGAGCTATCCCTGGCATTATTCCCAACCGTTTTGGACTCCATATTGCTAAAAGCCACACTGGTGCCCTGTGCCATGCGCTTCGCCGTCTATTTAGTAGATTTACGCATTTCTTTCTTCTCCGTTCCAAGCGTTCGGCTGGGATCTGTGTCTTCCTTCGTTCTGACCACGCTATGATCTCAACGCATGGGCCGACTCTGATTTTACTTAGATAAGTGGTAGCTCACCCAACGTCTAGGGTGTACCGCTAGATGCTTGCTGCTGGACTGATGCGTCAAGACGTGCACTGCTATAGGGTGATTTGAATTGCCGCCCTGAATTCCCGCTTGCGGGCCTTTGGTTTCTCCAGTCATCATTTGCCTTCCAGTCTGACTTTGTTCAGCCTTAGTGATCCATTCCTTAAGTGCTCCTCCGGATAATCTCGGATAGAGCTTTTTTAGCAGCATTGGGTCCTCCATTATAAGTACGTCACCGACTGACTACTCGGATCACACTGACAAAGGAACGAGTTTCAAAGGTACGTATTCAGCACTGGGATATAAGTGTACTGGTATTCAGAGCTCGGAAGTGGCCAATGGTAAAGCCTAAACCCTCTTCCAGTGTGCCTCCAGTTCCTGTGCTTTTTGCAGCAGTACACCGCTTTCAACTACTATCAAGGGAGGCAACGAGTGACAAGATGTCTAGCATCGAAAGATGGCTATCGCAGCAGGACGAAAACAAGCAGCGTAATCCTGGGGTTCCAGACTTCTCTCTCAACAGCAGTGGTCAAACTCAAACTGCAGAAGATCTAGAACAAACGCCTTCTACCGGTATCCCAAACATCGACGACGGCCTGATCAAAGCACAGTGTGAAGTTATGAAAGACGAATGGTGGAACATCACCACGAAAGACGCGAAAACCTTTCACATGTCTCATTTCCAGTATGCGGTAGACGACGTGAAATTCGAGTTATCTGGGAAATCCCCCGATGACCCGGGATTTCAGAAAGACCTGTATGCGAAGCTGCAACAGGCTTTCAAATGGAAACCGGGTCCGGGCTCCAACGCACCGAAAAAGAAGATCAAGGACACAGTCATCGAAATGATTAATGCATTCAACGCCAGCCAGTCGTGAGGAGAACGCGAAATTGAACCTCACCCTGCCTGACCGCGTTTCAGAGCGTTGATCCGCATTCCTCCCGTTATGGTAGTAGTCTCAGATGTGACGTATAAGCTCGCAATGCTTTATGTATCTCGTGTCGCATCAATCTTGAGATCTCAACCTTCCTCTACAACCCCTTTTGCGGTTGCATATTAAGTGAGGGACTTGCACTTCGGTACAAGGTTGCTGGGTCGGAAAGTACAGCACCACGGACTCGCCTGCTTGGGCAGCGCCCTAAATGTAGCTTGGGCGACCTTCAAGATCGCCGGTATCAATTACTGCAAGGTGAAAGCGCATCACGATCAGCTTGTGATCGCCGTCACTGCTGTTTTGAGCCCTGGGACGAAGTACAGATGTACTTTCCCCTGATACAAGGTCATTTCCCTGCTCAAGAAGCGCAGTCAGCTAGACGACAGGTGATGATATCATAGTCTAGGCTCGATTCCGCGACAAAAGGCAGCGGGCGCTGAATACCCGGCCGAATGTCTCTTCTTGATAGTAGTCTCTGAGTATAACGTCTCGGGTCGTGGGTTGAACTGGTTGAACTTGCTCCCAACGGTGCCGGGTTTGGAGTTTGCCAACTTCGCGTTTGGGGCGCACCATTACGTTTCTCAAGACATCAACAGCCAGCTGATCATCAACCAAAAGTTGTTCATCTTTCCTTGCTCAGGCAGTTCATCTTGTTTCCCTAGTCTAATCCAGTAATCTACCGCGATGGAGGAATCCACCGCCGCCAAGGTAATCAATACCCTCGCAGATGGAATCGAAGAGCAAGATGATGTAAGTTTCCCGGAGTCCTCGTCGTTCCGACGCTAACCGCATCATCTCATTCAGACCGATCAACTACTTCCCGCCGACGTGTTCGCCCTCGTTGCACAATACCTAATCCGCCTCCGTAAATTCCGGACATGCGCCAACCTGAACGAAACCTCCCATGCGATATACGATACGACCCTCCCCGTGTTGTGGAAGACGGTGTGGATTGGGAAGGAGAAGATGCAGGGGATGATGGTTGCGCTGCGGAAGAAGGGGAAGGGTGTGAAGCATGTTCAGTGAGTTTAGCGTCTTCTATGGGATGTGTCGTTGACGAGTGGGTAGGTATATCATACATCCCGACCCGACCGGAGACCCGCAGGGACTCTGCATCGCCGCCATCAACCGCGCCCTCAACCCAAAAGCCTGTCTCGCCGGCCCCGTCCCCCTCGGCGGCGGCACTTACGGCGCCACTGTCTCCCGTATCATCGTGCACCTCTTTGACGGGTTCTACAAACACGGTTCGGCGGACTTGGTGGATCTGTGGGAAGCGATGGGGCTATTGCG
The DNA here is from genome assembly GCA_022813745.1 of Naganishia kalamii. Taxonomy (NCBI): domain Eukaryota; kingdom Fungi; phylum Basidiomycota; class Tremellomycetes; order Filobasidiales; family Filobasidiaceae; genus Naganishia; species Naganishia kalamii. The sequence continues at coordinate 35,116 of JAKLLX010000126.1, read as the reverse complement.
GCGGCATCTGCCCGTCAAGAACGATAATGACGGACTCAACATCAACGTTGTCGTGCAAATGCACTCGCAGCAAGTAAAGGAGGAATGGAAGGTCCCGCACAAGCCCGTCAAAGTACGCCTGCCCAACCTCGATCCGCTCCGGTTCCAGAAATTCGACTTTTACCACAACGCGACGCTCGTCGAGTCGCCCCGGTTGACGGCGTTCCTCACCGACGTCGGGACGATACAGGGAAAGCAGTCGGCCATCAGTAAAGTCAGCAGCGAGAGGCCGCCGAGGATCCCGGGGTATAATGTTGAGGCGATGTGGTCGCATTATGATGCGGAGATGAGGTTCTTCGGGTGTAATCAGCAAAATATGGGGATCATTCTGCCAGCGGTACGTCCGGGATCGTCTTCAGTCGTCGCACCGGAAGCTGACCTACTCGCCGAAAGCTCGAACGATCATTCAAGACAAGCCGCCACAACGTCCTCGGCGCCGTCGAAATCTCCTTCCGTCCAAACCCTACTCTTCCCGCACAAGGACTCACCTCCCTAGTGAACACCTACCTCACCTCCCTCGCACCGACATTCGCCGCAGGGTTCGACCAACAGTGGCTACTCCGTCCGCTGGTCATTTCGCGCGGGGTGACGATCACCGTCGAGCCGGAGAAGAGGGTGGTGGGCGTGTTGAAGTTTACGACGGGCGCGAAGATTAGGGCGCTGGTCAGTGTGACCGAGGGTGGGCGGGTTGTGCATCAAAAGTTCTTTGGAGATGGCGCGGCGGTGGCGACGGGGTCGAAGTGGGGTTATGGAAGTTAAGAATCTGTTTTGGGTGGCGAAGCGACGATATCGCATATCAGCGTATTCGGGGTAATCGCATTATCTGGTCGGACATCAAAGCGACTCCAGAGCCTTCGTTGTCAATCCGACACGGTCTACAGTCTTGCGTACTCCTTTTCACCGATGTCGGGCCGCAAATGACGGTTATTTCTGTTCCTCGGTCGGCGCGGGACCCAGGACGCTCTGTTGCTCGCCTATGGCATCCAGTGTCAGTGCGCCTGTTGCGACACTATGATTTCGGAGCAAAACACCAGGAACTCGACGTTATACCCCGCACATCGTACAAGTCACGTCGCATAGTTGCTCAGTGTCGAAAAGCGTCGCACTATTCCGGCCATTGGAGTATACTACCAGCCGTACAACAGTGTGGTCGCACCTTCATGGCAAGTGTGCCATCGGTCAGTATGTATCAGCTGGTGCGAAAGCTCATGGAAGCCTAGGGATTGCGATCAGGACGGAACTCATACGAAAACGCCTTTAGTCGCACTATGCGATGGGTTCGCAGTTACAAGGGTCCTGAGATCAGACACTTCGACGTGACTGAAAGGTCATTTATACCTATAAGCATGACGAAGCCTGGATAACTACGTCATTCTCGACCTCCTGCCAACTTCCGTCCAAATCGTCAGTGCCTTGTGCCGTGTCGGGAAGGAGATGGCTATCATTCTCCGAGGGTACATCCCTCTGGTCTCCGCCTGTTCTACTGGAGTCTTCGGCGTCCGCGTTACTAGAGTCAGCGCTTTTTCCTTCGGTACGGATCGTCAAACTATCCAGCTTCCTGGTGAGAATGCTCATCTCTTCCTCCTCCGCTTGCGTCCGATCTGCGTTGTCAAGCTTCTTGAACAACTTCATGACCTCTTCCCGCGTAGCCTTGGTGCGAGCGGCGGTTTTCTTCGGCTGAGGCTGTAGTACCCTCGCTTGGGTTAGGTCATCATAACCTGAGGTCAGGCCCCTTGCGAGTACGTCTTTCTGGGCTGAGGCGTCTTTGACAGTCTCTTCGCCGGATGACATGATCGACAGGCTGATGTGCCTCGACTGACTAATTGAATGAACTTTGAGTATCGGAGAAGTCACAATCGCAGGACAACCAGAAGGTATCGTTGACGTGAATCGCATGTACTTTGTATCTTCGATACAACCGATAGCCTATGCCCTCACGAACAGCACCTTGCGGACTTTCAGGAAGGCGACAAGTAGAAAAGAAGCTTCGTTCGCTTGTTTCCAATGGCTCAATCATCTGCTGTCTATATTCCTACTGTCAGTAAACCCGCAAGTAAACTCTTCTGCCGAAAATGGGCGTGGAACTATCTCCCTTCGTTTCGGCCCGTCTACATGCACGTAAGCTCGCATTACGACTATGAGCATAATGGTAGACGGACTTTGGTGACTAAGGATACATGTCCAGCTTGTCCGAATGAACTATATGAATGTGCTTAGATGAGGACGAAGCGCCAGGTAGTGTGCAGCAGCGCAGCTTCAGACCTGGTGCCAGCTGTCATCAAGGCCTTCAAGGGTGTCGCCTCTGCTTCTGCTTCTCTTCGACCAGGGATGCTGCGTGTCTGTATCCAGATCCGGGTCGGAGACAGAACCGCTACCCTCAAGGTCCACGCCCTCGAAGGTTTCCGGATCATCTTTATTTTGCTGATCCTGCGCCTCCAGCTGTTTGAACAGGCGTTCGAGCTCGTCCGCCTTATTGGGCGGCTCTAATTGCTCCGGCGTCTTGGACTGCTCTTTCGATGTCCCAGACGCCTTTAGCTGGCTTTGCGCCGAGTGATAAACGCCACACGACAAATCTGACCCTTTTCGTTTGACCGGGTCAATCTTCTCTTCGCCCTTATCGGCAGAGTGTGAAGGATTGTGCGCGGAAGACATGATCGAGATCAGTAGGATTCGAAAGAACTTGTGGGTGTTGTGGTGTTGCGAGTAGCCGGTAAGGGCAGAAGGTGCGATCTGGAGAGGAGAAGCCGATGGAAGTTACATACAGTTCGTGACAAGTCATATGTAAACTCCAGGCTTGATCGAAAGTTCACGCTTCGTTTCGGTCGAAGGCGCAGCGGAGTTCCTCGAGGCAAGCTAAAGGGGATGGACCTGAAAAGAGATCGTAATCTAGGGGTGTCTTTCCAGAAGGGATGCCTTGGAAGGGCCTGCCCCTGTATCACAAGCGACGTCAGGGTTGAGATCCTGGCGAAAGAGATCTCGCAAAATGTGCAGTCCTTCTGCTCCACTCGCTTCGAGTGGCTCCACTCGCTCCACTCGAAGCGAGTTGCGACGAAGCGACTGCGATTACAGAAGGAGCAACGAGTATGAAACGCAAAACTGGATGCAGATGAAACGTTGGCATGGAACAGTTCTAGGGGGTCAATGTTACGAGCAGGCGATGTATAACAGCGCGAGTTGGGGTCTTCCCGTCGGCCCTTGTCGTGTATGGGGGATGGCTCGAGCGCTACTGAATCGATGAGGCTGCACACTCATGCATTTCACCGCATCGCTCCTCGCAGTCATTCAATAGCATAATCTGTGCACGAATTCAGCTAGCAAGTACAGCGACCATCTATCACAGCCTATAGGCACACCTTGAAGCTGAAAGAATCATTCTCGTGTTCTGGGCGACGGATCAAGTTGAATCGGTTCCGTTGTGAGTTGAAGGATCTGCTGAGGCAGTAGTCGTTGTAGTCCTTTGTAAGCTGTTCGGAGTAGCGCTAGAGAGTAAGCCGCTCGCCAACGACCCATGAATCTGCACCCCATGATTCGCATCTGCGAGGACCTGGGTGGCTTCTAGTCGAACTAAGACGGCATAGGCGCTAGTATCGTCATTCACTCGGCCCCCACCGCCTCGGCCGATGTTCCCCGCTCCATTGATAGGGACACCGTTCGTCTGGGGTGAAGTACCGGGAACGCCATTTGCATTGTTGGACGTCGAGTGGACATTGGTGGTCGACGGGGTTTGGTCAGACGGCATAGCGATAGCGGAACAGCAGCGTTGTTGCAGACTTCACGAGAGGGCAAGGTCGGTAATTACTGGCGGGAATGGACGCCAATGCAAGTATCAGATGTGAGATCCCCCTCAAATACAGTGAATCTTGTACTCACTTGCTAGAACAGGCCAGCCTCGATCACCCGCTGAAACCATGCTTCAGGCAACTTGCCACGATTGGGAGGGCGGCCTAATTTTATCAGAGCTGGAGTTATGAAGGCTCCTCCATAGGCCTTCTCCACGATTCTAAGTCTTCGCTGATAGCGTCCGATTGGCTAACCGACAAAGACGATCAACAAGCACTCTCAAGTGGATATCGAACCCGAAAACGCACCTGAAGCATTCTTCGCAAAGCCTTCCCCCCTTCATCTAACCCCACTCAAACCCCACCCCAATCACTCCCTCCCTAGCGCCTCCTTTGTCCGGTTCTCCAACCCCCTCTGCAGTTCATCGCCATCATCGGCACGCCACCGGCCCCAGAAACCGTGCCAGACTGCTGCAAAGGGACGCCATTTTTCGCGCGGTTCCCAGGGTGAGATCGAGTGGAAGGAACCTGAGGGGAGGATGCTGTGCGTCGGGCGGACGAGGACAGTAGAGAAGATTGGCGAAGAGGGAAGACGGAAGAAAACATGGTAAATTAGCGAAGACACGAAGTCACAGACATTTGGGACGTACAGAACGTCGCCGACCCTGATCGGTTCCTTCAGATGCAAGATCTCCCGCGGATGGAAACCCCACCGCGCGAGAAGATATCGGTATACGCAGTCTGTGAAGACGCCGGGTCCTGTCCATTCTACGCAAGATAATTAGAAGGTGCTCAACTTGCACAGTAGGGGAACATACCGAGTGCGCTCGGGGGACTGAACGGTTCTCCGGTTTCCTTCGCTAGTCGTTCCTGCGCAGCTAGTTCTTCCGTTTTGCGTAACGTCCGTCCAATAGCATCCAAAAACACCGGATGACCCGGCCGCGCCTATCGCACAACAGATCAGCAAGTCACCCAAGACAGCAAGGGGATGCGTACCGCCATCGTCCATTGGACGATCTGTACCGCCCGCACGAGGCCCACGTCACGCCAGTCGTCCCATTTGAATTCGATGGCGTCGCTTTCCACGGAGATGATCAGGGATGGTTCGTCCTCTGAGTCCTCGGAAGGAATCGAAGATGTGGAGAGGAGGGAGGTGAGGCAGGCGAGGAGTGGGTCTGTCCGCGTGGTGTATGGATGGCCCCATTCGGTAATGGGCGTGACGGGTGCAGTGTCGGTGTCTGTGTAAATCCCGCCTTTGAGGAGGAGCGCCATGTACCTGCCCACACGGATTAGCCAAGTTGTAGCGAGGGACAAGAGAGACGGACCTGAATACGTCGGTCTTCAGTACCGCACGAGGTAGCGAATCCCACACCTCCTTCCCCCTCGTCCCGCCGAACGCGGCGTCAACCCACTGAGCCATCCGCTCGTCGTCGAAGATTCGGAGCTGGCATCCCCGATGTAAAGAGCGCCATCGTTGGAACGGCTTTGGTAACGGCATTTCCTTGGTCGTCGTCAGGATTTGGCGTGGTCTTTCCGGATAGGCTTTCGTTTGGCGAAGAGCGAGTCTTGAGGAGACGAGGTTCATGTATTCCGGTAGTGCCGAGTCATTGGAGAGGTACCGCTCATAGGTCTCCACCAGCTCTTGCCGATATGTGGGTAAGTCCCACACTCCGAGGTCGATCCCGAGCCATTCCTTGTCCGCTTGTGGGTCAAAGTGTGCTTGTTTCGCTTGCAAGTGTTGCGCGACGTATTCCTCGACATTCGAGGTGCGTATACGGTCGTCCTCGCCGCTGGAGACTCCGGCGTATCGGCCGAGATTGCTGTCGCTGGGACATGGTGGTATCCCGTCGGACGAGATGTAGTTCGGTAATACCGTCGGCGGGGAGAGGTATCCGGAAGCGAGTTCTTCCGCGTACTCCGGTGTGGTCGCCGGCGAGGTCCATTCTGTGAGGAAGTAGAAGCAGGCCGAGGTGATGAGGACGAGACTGACGAATCCGACGAAGCGCACGCCACGCCTTGTGAAGGACATGACGACGACATTTTAACCCGGAAGATGACAGACGACAACGTTCAAGATGAAGTTGACCCGTCCAAAAAACGTTTCGTCATCAACAGCGCGGCCGCCGCGCCGTCTCGCCACCATTTCATGCCATGGTGCTATGTGTCCTAGCACTCCTGCAGGGGGAACCACGAATCTGGAATTCAGGATCCACAAGGCAGTGCTCAAGCCCCATGAAAAGCGACTCTGATCGTGCCGAGTTGGATAGATTCCATGTATAGGCCCAGTGCAATGCAATGACTGGCATGATAGTGGTACAACCGCGAAAGAGACCGTCAATAATGTCCATAGATCTTCCACTCCTCGCAAAGACGATGATGCGCTCAGAAATCTGTGCAAAAGTCAGCATCGGCAAAGTATTTGGATTGTTGTCACACACAGTAATCCGGCTTCCTGCCGTCGACCCCATGGTCACCCAATGCCCTCCCCAAGTCATCCATCGTCATTGTCAACCGCCCCGCTTCGCCCTCGGCGCTGCTCCCACCGGTTCCCGCGGCAGCCGACGTCCGCAGTTTGGCGTAGTGGAAGGCGTCCTGCGTGATGTCCGAGACGAACTTTTGCGCCGCGAGCGAGAGGAGGCGTTTGAGGCGCGGGTCTTGGCAGTCGAACCCGGATTTCTGGAGGTAGTGATCGGTCACCTCGTCCGGGATCTGGAGGGAGAGGTGTTAGCCGAGCCGTGCGAGGAACAGGCATAGTGTCCCGCAGTTCGTAGTCCTCGACTCGAACGTGGAGAGGTTTCGCGTGCGCCGATATCGAGGGATGCTCGTCTCGCAGGTTCCACGACCAGTCCAGGAGCTCTTCTCAACGACATCATCGGCTGCCGTCGGAGGCCATCAGGGAGAACTCTAGACGCCTCCGCCGTGGATAATTTACGATGCCTTTGTTTCTTCGCGCATCCAACGACCTGTTCAAAGGTTCGCTCCTAGCTTTGGTCTCCGCGCTTCCCTTGTCGATGATTCTCTGTTTGCCCGGAGTCATGGCTATATGGCACGTTCGGTAACGCCCTCGAACGCCTCTGCGATCGCTCGAGTCACAGTTGTCCGACTTGCTCCATGAGTGGATCTCGGTCCCCACATTGGGAGATGTCCTCTTGGGCAGGGAGGTGACATAGGGCGACACTGACATTTCGCGCGTCCTACGACACGCCCGAAGAACTTGCTGCGGGAGGCGGCCATCCTCCTCGTACCTGGAGGCATTTTCGATAACTTGGACAGGTCGTTGCCCTGCCACCGGCGACGGCATCGGTCCTCTCCGCATGGGAGCGCCGGATCCATGCCTCCCCCTCTTGCGCCGGTCACTTTGAAAAGAATCGCCCGTTCAAGTCTGATCTCTCCTGTCCCGGAACTCGAGCGAGCGACGCGAAAGACACCTCGCACGTCCTACGACGCGGACAAGAGGACAGTGGTCGTTGCGTCTCCTCACTCAAAGGATACGATACGATGGTTGGCCTCCTCTCGGATGCATTCTTCTCGCATCGCAATCACCTGCTTCTCGCGGTGCTCCATCCTCCTTCCCTGACACCGCTCAACAACGGCATTCCCGCCTTCGGCCCCCCAGGACCACCGATTGACTGCTCGCGGCCGTGCCGTCGTCGTCGTTGTATCTCGCTTTCGTGCGGGAAACAAGATCTTCTCGCTCCGTCCGCGGAACCGGTGTTCTCGCTGCGCGCGCGCGGGAGACGGGCTTCCTTCTCGCTCCGCTCGTGGGATTGCCTGCGATGCTCGACAACGTTCTCGCGCGCGTCCTACGACGCCAATCGTGTCTCGTTCTCCGTTCGCTCTCCGCCGCCAAAGGGAATCCTAGACCTCGTTGATGATTCTCCTTTCCGGGAGAGGGGAGCATCTCGCGCGTCCTACGACGCACTCGGGAGGATCCTCACTGCGCTCGACGAGACACTTGATTCTCGCTCCGCTCGGGGGCTTGTCTGCGACGCTGGGGAGCATCTCGCGCGTCCTACCACGCACTCGGAGGGATCCTCGCTGCGCTCGACGAGACACTTGATTCTCGCTCCGCTCGGGGGATTGTCTGCGACGCCGGGGAAGTGCTCGCGCGTCCTACAACGCACTCGGAGGGATCCTCGCTGCGCTCGACGAGACACTTGATGCTCGCTGCGCTCGGGAGACGCTTTCTTCTCGCTGCGCTCGGGAGACAATTTCTTCTCGCTTCGCTCGGCGCCGCTCAGGGCGGCCCTCGCGCGTCGTCTCATCGCTCCGCGCCTCAACTCGCACTCACCAGCGGCCGATAGTCGTCCAAAAGAGCCATTAGCTCGCCAATGCCCCCATCACGCCTCCGGACCCACTCCTCACGCTCCCTCCGCTTCTCCTCCCTGCGGCGGCGGCGCTCCTCCTCTTCCCGCCGCCGGTGTTCGGTGCTCTGTGCGTTGGAGGCGGCGTGTGCGTGGGCGATGGTCGCCATCAGGCGGGACATTGCCGGGGGTGCGGAGGGGTCGGTGGTGGAGACGGGGGCGGCGGGGGTGGGCGTTGGTGGGTTTGGAGCGTCCATCTTGATTGAGAGAGGGTTGTGTGGGAGGAGCGGTGAGGAGGTTGAGTTCTGAATGATGGCCCGGCTCAATTGATGCCAGGCTGTAGTTCGGCCGCCGGCGAAGCTGCAGCTGGCTTAAATTTTGGGGATTACAGCGAGATTTACAGTAAAAGCCAAAGTAGGAATGATAATCCCTTGAGCTCTTGCCCTCGCTGTTGGTTTGGATGTTTGCAGCCCTGGAAGGACGAATTGTAGCTGGCAATGGCATCGCTCCTCTGCTCAGATGAAGCTGGACCCGTCTGCTGAACGTACAAAGAAACAGTTGGGAATCTTCTTTTTCCGCCAAGATTACCCCCCATAATACCCCCGAAAAGCAGCCGTAAATCACTACTTCCCCGTTGCATCCGCGTCGCCCAACCTGACCTATAACCACCTTCCCCTCCTCTTCCCCTCCTCCTCCCTGTGGGAACCAACCACCGCCGCCATGCAACTCGACTACCAACGCGACCCGGCAGAAGCCACCCCGGGCGCATTCACCTGCGACGGGATACAGTTCTGGGTCAACAAGCGCAACCTCACGAGCGGGAACCCGCGGGACCCGACGCCGGCCGACAACGACGAGGGCGCGGCGCCGGGGAACGGGGCGAGCAGTATCGTTATTTCCTCCCTGGACGCGACGACACCGACATGGCGCCTCCGGTCCCGGTTGAAAACGTTTGCGGCCGCTCTGGTGTTGTGTTTGAACCTCGGTGTCGATCCGCCCGACGTGGTCAAGACGACCCCCTGTGCCCGACTCGAGTGCTGGGTCGATCCGGTGCCGTTACCCCCGAACAAGGCGCTCGAGGGCATCGGCAGGAACCTGCAGCAGCAGTATGAGACCCTCAGTCCGAAAGTGAGGTACAAGCAGCACCTGGACCCGAGTGTGGAGGAGACCAAGAAGTTTTGCGTCAACTTGCGGAGGAGCGCAAAGGATGAGCGCGTGCTGATGCATTATAATGGGCATGGGGTGCCCAAGCCGACGACGAGCGGCGAGATTTGGGTGTTTAATAAGAGTGAGTGGGGTGGCGGGGTGGGGTGCGAGCGCTGATAAGGGGTAGATTATACGCAGTATATTCCGATTAGTTTGTATGATTTGCAGTCGTGGCTCGGGAGGTGAGTCGGTTCTGCGTGCGGAGATCTAATCTAACGTCTCTTCTCTCTCCACTCTTTTACGTCAACGTCGCTCTCACTCACCGCTCTTCCCCGTCCGCTGTCTTCCTCGCTCCCTTAACCTCGCTCGAACCACTCGCTCTTCGCTCGCTCGCCTCCCTCGCTCCGCTCGACCGGCTCGCCTCGCTCGGCAGCCCCTGCATCTTCGTCTGGGAATGCTCCGCCGCGGGCAACATCGTCGCCAACTTTAACCGCATGGCCGAGCGCCGGGACAAGGACTACGCGGAGAACGGCGCGCCGCAGTCGTCCGCGCCGGAGGGGAGCGAAGGGTACGCGGCCGTGAACGGCCAGGCTACGCCGTCGGGGGACCCCGCGCCGACGCCAACGCCAGGGAATGGGACGTATACGCCCTACCTCGAGTGTATACACCTCGCCGCGTGCCAGGCGGACCAGATACTGCCGATGACGCCCGAGCTCCCGGCGGATCTGTTTACGTGCTGTTTGACGTCGCCGATCGAGATCGCGTTGCGGTTCTTTGTGCTTCAGGATCCGCTGCGGATCAACGTCCAGCCGGGGGATCCGAAGAGCAAGATCACGCTCGAGATGGTGATGAAGATCCCGGGGGATTTGAAGGACCGGAGGACGCCGCTCGGCGAGTTGAATTGGATCTTTACCGCCGTCACGGACACGATCGCGTGGCTCGTCTTTCCGCGCGACGTGTTCAAGCGCCTCTTTCGGCAAGACCTGCTCGTCGCCGCGCTCTTCCGGAACTTTTTGTTGGCGGAACGCGTCATGCGCGCGTACCACTGCACGCCGATCTCCCATCCGGCCCTGCCGGCGACACACAACCACCCGCTCTGGAACTCGTGGGACCTCGCCGTCGAGGCGTGTCTGGATCAATTACCATCGCTGCTGGACGCCGTCGCGCGCACGCGGGAACACGGGGAACCCGCCGCGCCGCAGCCGACGCCGTACACGTACGAGCCCTCGCGCTTCTTCGCCGAGCACTTGCAGGCGTTCGAGATCTGGCTCCAGCACGGCGGCGCCGTCTCCTCGTCCCACCTCGTCCCTGGGGCCGGCGCGGACCTCGCCCTCGCCCGTCGTCCGCCCGACCAGCTCCCGATCGTCCTTCAAGTCCTGCTCAGCCAGACGCACCGGCTGCGCGCGTTGATCCTTCTCTCGAAATTCGTCGACCTCGGGCCGTGGGCGGTCAACCTCGCGCTCAGCATCGGCATCTTTCCGTATGTTCAGAAACTGCTGCAGAGTCCCGCGGTGGACTTGAAGCCGGTCTTGATCTTCATCTGGACGCGGATCCTCGCCGTCGATCGGTCCTGTCAGGTCGACTTGCTCAAGGACAGCGGGTTCACCTATTTCAGTCGTGTTCTCGCGCCGCCGTCGCCTCAAACGCCGCCCCTCCTCATTCCGAACGCCTCGGAGCACCGCGCCATGTGCGCATTCATCCTCAGCATGGTCTGCCGCGGCTTCCGCCAGGGACAGGTCGCGTGCATGGGCAACGACGTCTTCAAATCGTGCTTTACGCGCGTCGAATCCGACGACTGGCTCCTCAAGCAGTGGAGCGCGCTGTGTATTGCGCAAATGTGGGCGGACGGGTACGATGCCGCCAAGATGGTCGCCATCAAGGAAGGGTACCAGGATCAGTTGATTTTCATGCTCAAGGACGAGTCGGCCGAGGTCCGTGCGGCCGCCATGTACGCTATCGGGACCCTCCTCGGTGCCTCCGGCATGCCTGCCGGATCAGGAGAAAAAGGCGCGGACCCCAAGGGCGGCGGCGGGACAGGCGCCCAAGTCGAAATGACGGAACGCCAGCAACTCAAACTCGAAACGGGCGTCGCACAGGCGTGCGTCCTCCAAGCCAAGGAAGACGCCTCGCCGCTCGTCCGCAAGGAACTCGTCGTCGTCCTCTCCTGCGTCGCGCGTGAATGGCGCGGCTGGTTCGTCTGCGCCGCGTGGATCTACCACGAGGAAGACGCACGCCAGGCCCGGGCCGAGATGGGTGCGCGTGAGCAGCCGGGGACACACGTCGCGAATGCCATGCGTGAATGGAGCAAGCGTGCGGATATCAGCCAAGAGGAACACCACGAGAACAGCATGATGATGTTCATCTTCAAGTTGATGTATACGACGCTGCTCGACTTGTCGGTCGATCCGCATCCGGAAGTGGCGTCGCTCGCGTGTACCGTCCTCGACTACCTGACGGCGCTGCTCCTCGACTCGGCATTCACGCGCGCGAATGGTTCGACACTTCGCATCAAGCAGTACAAACAGCGCACCAGTCGATTCGAGACGCAGATCCCGATGCCCGCCATCGATTCGCCGTCCTTGAGCGCCTCTGGCATGCTCGGCTCCAGCACCACGCCCTCTTCGCCGGAAATCCCATCGTCGCAACTCAAGCGGACGGATACCGCCTCCACAGCCTCGCGCATGACCGGCGTGCTCAAACGCAACAGCTCGATCGCGAATGCCCTGAAAAACTTTGCGTCCATGACCGGCTACGGCACGCCGCAAGAAGACACACAGTCGGTCGCCTCGGAAGATAGCGTTCCTGTGCGTCCGGCCCCTCTGAACCAGTCCCAGTCTCAGCTCCACGTCCAGCCGTACGTCCCGCCGTACCCGATGGCAAGAACGGAGACGTCGTCTTCGCTGAAACGAGCCAAGAGCCAGGACCGGGTCCCGCGAACAGCCTCGCTTGGATCCCTCCTTCATTCGTCGTCTCGCACCGAATTCGGTTTCTCGAGCTTGCACGAAGAAGACAAACCTCGAACCGATTTCAGCGCCGCCGATGTCGTTCACGCCCTCACTGAAGAAGACATGGAACGCCTGCGCATCCGCCGATTCGCGCGAACAGAAACAGGAGGCGTCGAGTTGACATCCAACAACAAGGGCATGCCGAAACCAAACGAGCTCGGCCTCGGCATGGTCGCCAACGAAGTCAAGGACGACGTCTTGCCCCTCCGGAGCGAATTCTACGACTACAGCTTGGAGTACTTTAAAGAGCCGCAGATGAAGATTCCCGATGCTGATGAGCCGGGGAACGTCAAGTATAATGAACAGATCTGGAGGTCGCAGCGGAATCAGAAACTGCTGGAGACGACGCGGACGGAGGATGCGCCTGCTAGTGAGTACCCGGGGCTGTGTTCGACTGGTGCTGACCCTTGGTAGTCGTACAACCGTGGACAAAGAGTCTTGGGATGCTGCACAACGATTCGTGGCCGTCAATACTGCAGTTCCATGCGTTTGAGCCGCATCTTGCAGTGGCAGACGAGGCGGATAACATATGGTAAGTCTTTTGTCTATTCGAGCTTAGACGGCGCTGACCTTCTGCAGCATCTGGGACTGGCAAAACAAACAGCGACTCTCGCGGTTCTCTGTCGCTGGCAAAGGCAGCAGTGTGTCGAGCATGCACTTTGTCAACGAGACGGCCGCATCGCTACTCTTGACCGCTTCTAGTGAGTCTCTTCCGCTGGCAAATGAGGAAGCATTGCTGACCCCTTTTAGCCGACGGCAACATCCACATCTTCCGCGAATACGACCAGCCCGGCGGCGCCCTCTTGACCTCGTCCTTCCGCGGACTCGTCGAAAAACACCCTGGCTCCCGTCGGAGCGGCGTCGTCACCTCGTGGGAACAACGCACGGGCCACCTCCTCGTCGGCGGTGACTCGCGCTTCATCCGTGCCTGGGACGCGCGCATCGAGTGCCCGATCTACGACTTTCCGACGCAGGCCGGGTCAAACTGCACGTCGGTCACGTCGGATCACTTCGGCGGGCATGTGTTTGTCGCTGGATTTGGAGATGGCGTGATCAGGATATTCGACAAGCGGTTGGGGGATGAGCGGGCAATTGTGAGGGTGATTAGGCAGCATCATACGTGGATCAAGAATGTGACGATGCAAAAGGGCGAGGGAGCAGAGCTGGTGACGGGAAGGTGAGCTTCTAGTTTCTCCGATGGAGCACAACTGATACCGTTCGCAGTATCAACGGCGACATCAAAATCTGGGACATTCGCTCCTCGGACATTCCGATCTCCTCGGTCAACGTCTCGGCCAACGGTCTCTCCGCGCTGGCAGTGCACGACCACGCCCCGCTCTTTGCCGCCACTTCAGCGCCATACACCACCTCGTCCGCCTACGGGTCCTCAACAACATCCAGCGCGGGCGTTACTTCTGGCGGCGTGCGCAAAGGCCAACGAATGAACGTCTACCGTATCGAACACCGGGACGAAGCTTCCTCGCCCGAACCGAATCCATTCGACAGCGGGAGGTACACGCCTTCGGGTGCTCCGGTGAACGGTAAAGACCACTCGAGACGGATGAGCAACGGCTACCCGTTCCCATCGATCAGTAATACGGATACGGAGCCATCCCAACCGGTCTGTTTGAGTTCGACGTTGTTACGTGGAGACGTGGGGAATGCTATCGGCCTCGGTGCGAATGGGACGTCGGGACCAGCAGAGGCGGGAAGTCGCGAGGCGACGGGCAGTAGACGCAAGTGGGGCGTGCATCAGAATGCGTTGGGCTTCCATCCAGTACGTTCTTCGCCTCTCCTGATCCTTATCCTTCGTGAATGCTAACGACGGGTGTAGCACGCGATGGTCCTCGCCGTCGGTGGATTCGACCACGCCCACGGAAACGTCAGGTTGATCTCCTACGACAAGCCCAAGGGCGGACTGGAGAACGGGGATATCGTGCGGACGTGGGAATGAACACCTTGTGTTGGGATATGGGTTCGAGTTGTATCATCTAGCATACGAAGAGAGAAAATTTTGCAAAGCACGCTGGTGTGAGCTTGAAAGGTACTCCTTGGAATCGGCGCCCCCATACGCGATGCTCCGGAAGGCGAAAGCTGAGCCGCATGGACACATCTCGGCATTCAAACCACTGCACTACCTACATAGGCCGATGAGTGGGCACTCCGGAGACCGTCATCGCCCGCTTGCCCTGACTATACTCTCGAGTCTAGACCCGCAGTCCGACAGACTTTGGACTGCTGGGAGTAGTGTCATAGATTGGCGAGGTGGAGAGAATGTGTATAAGCATTGTGATTCAAGGGGAAGCGACTTCCTGGCGAACTTCATGGCAAAATGGTGCCAAGGGAAAGAAGCTGGTATGGAATTACGTTGTTAGCTAGAGTTACAATCGTCCAGTCTATCCTTAATCGGGAATGTGATCGGTAGAACTATAATTAAGACTGCGATGTCGATCCGAAGCTCCAGGCTTCTTCTTCGTCAACAGTCACTGTGATCTGTCAGTGAAGTCCAACAAGGGACTGGCCTGCCCCTATGGTCTACACCGCCCCGACAAGCACTTCAGACAATTGCAAGGAGCCCAGACTGAGCGCGCTTATCTCGCCAAATGCGCAGGAGACGCCAGTAACCCCTCTGGATGTTTATGTTCGGGCGTGGTGAGCTTGTTGTCGATCACTCGTTCAGAGTGAGCATGAAAGGAAGTCGATGTCTTCGTTGACTCCGCCGCATCATCACAGGCAAAGGAGCCGCTGTACGTTTGACAAGAGAACCTATATAGAGATTCGTCGTTATTGCAGGGCGGGTGACGAACGCCATTGTACGACTCAGGACTTCTTGCTCTTTTTCGGGCAGCGATAATACTTCGATTTCGAGAACCTCCTGTTCGGTTTCGCCCAACTGCGTAAGAATGAATCCTGAAAACGAAGCACTCGGCGTATCTCGCCGAAGTAGCATAGACTCTGTGGGCACCGTGTTCTCTTATGCCTCTTGCGCTTCCTATGAAACAGACAAGACGAGTGCCTCTATCTTGCCGCCGGACGACGCGCACCCAACACATCATTTTCAAGGCCCTGCTCCGGCGCTGCCTGTTCTTCCACCTCTGGCGCCAATTGCTGCCGACGACGAGGGGACTCCAGCTGACGTGTCAGAGACGATGGACGATTGGGAAGATGTGTGAGTCTGAGTTACACGGTCTCCGGTCTAAATCCGCACTGAGACCTGTGAGGGGACTAGTCAAGATATCCCTGGACTCTCCCGAGAGATGCGAGACGAATTAGCTGAACAATTGCGGGATCCCCAAAATCAAAGGATTACTGACGACGCAAAGTTTGCCAGATACACGGACGCTAACGGTATTCCTAGATGGGTCATGATTGCCACAAGGGTGACCGGGGGAGACTGAAGACGGCATACAACGTTTCGAAAGTCCACCTCCGAGATCAGGGATGCAGCTTCAGCTATGGCTCGGGAAGAGTTCTTGTACTCGTTGATTCAGGTGGCGCCGCTGTATTAGCGTGTAGCGGAAAGAGTTATATTTGATGAACCAAGCTGGCTGCCTTTTAGGTGCAGCGTAGAATCCCAGGCTTTACCCATAGCATGTGCCTAGTTCCGCTAGTTGGTGAGTCGTGACAAGCGGTTCCACTGTTGCCAGGAAAGCGAGGTGAGGGGAAGCCGAAGGAAGGTTGTCAGCGGCTGATAATGACACGCTCAAAGTTTGAGCAAGCCTAGGGTGTCATTGTCGGAATAGCGAGCTCACTCCAGGTAGCTTTCGCGGTCCGCATCGGGCTGCATCCAGATTCGCGACCTGTATGCATATGCAGAGAGAGGTGGACAACAAGAACCAGTCATTCACCACAACTCTCTGGAGTCAGAAACCGAAGCTGCGCGTCTCTGATCGGGCCGGACAATAATCCTTGCGTGGAGACGCAGCGGTATCGATACGACTTGGTCGCACTCGAGCGTAAGAATGGACAGGTCGCTTTCCAGGGGTATTCCGGTGTACAAGGGAATGTAAGCTCCTCTGCTCAAAGGAGCCGTCTTGGATATAGCTATATAAACCAGTTCTTCATTAGTGGTATGTGCTTGGCCACCATCGTGGCTGATCCACCAGAACCTCGACTCAACGTTGCAATTGCCACCTTTAGCTCCACTATCCGACCGAAAAATCGCAGCACATGCCCACCATCACTGATGAACGGGGCGAGACAACACAATCTGCTGACCACTTGCCTGTTACTGTACATCAGCATCCTCGAGCTTCGGCGCCTCTCTGCTCGAAAGTAGGGGCCGACGGTGGGCCGATCCGGAATTCCAAAGAAAACGCCAACGCAAAGGAAGTAGCAGTCATGGATCCATTCCCTCTACCGAAGGGCGTTCCTTGGGGGAAATCGTAGGTTCTTGCTTGACTGGCGGTTTGCCGGACTTCAGCATTTACCTGAAGCATGTCATTTC
Organism: Naganishia kalamii; assembly: GCA_022813745.1. NCBI lineage: Eukaryota > Fungi > Basidiomycota > Tremellomycetes > Filobasidiales > Filobasidiaceae > Naganishia > Naganishia kalamii. The sequence goes on along the minus strand of JAKLLX010000126.1, from coordinate 18,396 downwards.
ATGAATTACACTCTAGGTGGGAATGGTACATTGCGGATCGCACCCATTTTAGGGAGACGCAAGAAGCCGCAGCAAAGATCGAAGAGGAGCGGACGAAGTTGATCTTGAGGTATGTCTGACCGTGAAGGTCTCGAGCAGGGCAAACATGCCATCTGGTACTGATCGCGCGTTTGTCTAACGCTTCCCAGAGCGCTGGAAGGTACAAGGCGCCGTACGTCGGAAGACGAAGGAGGCTCTCGTCGTCGGGATTGTCAGAGAATTGGACAATCCATGGAGAGTACTACGGCCTTACTCAGAATCGATACCGCACCCAAGGAGCCGGATGATTCAGGCAAAATGGCAATCCCAGCGCCGCAGGGGAATGAGCAGTGTGATTGAAGCTTGGTCGGACGCAAGAGGAATGATATGAGGTGAACATGGTGTCGCTTGCACGGGTGTGGTTACCCAGTGTATGTATGTAAAGTATGATTGCACGGTAAAGACAGGACCAATGTTGCTCGAACGATTAGGCAAGCCAATGAGACAGATGACTATCGTTCCCGCGACTAGCGACCACCAGTTGCGCACAGTGCCCAATCATCTGAACTATCTACTGGTCCTAGGATACTTATTGTCCCTTCATCCCCTGACCACTCAGCTGTAGGCGATAGATTTACCGCACGAATACGGAGAAAGCTGCTACGACAAGGACAAAAGACAGACTGAGGAAGTGTTACACGGCGTTATTCTTGCGTCGCAATACGCTATAGACAACCGGTCTGCATCCTTCCTGCGCACATGTCCTGCCTATGAATGATACTAGCAAGATTGCTTTCCCGAGAGCCTCTTCGTCCCTTGGGTTTTCAGCGAGACTGCTTGTTAACCTTGTCTTCATCTTCTCGTCTTTCCGTCCGCCGCGAACAAAGGTAAACGACATGCCGAGCCGTACCTCATTGCGCCAGCGCGGTCCCATCCCGGCGGACAGGACGTCCCCTTCTTCCACCATCGCGGCGACCTTGTCGGATACGATTGGCTCGCCTACCGAGGTTGCCACTTCGAATGGTACTGCCGCACCGCCTGCCGCACCACCTGTTGATGACCCGACAAGACCGTGGACCGATGTGTAAGTCCGCCTCGAGAGGCCCACTATGCGAAGCAAGCCAACATGGCTGAAACGGGCTATCGCTTCCTAACCTTCCCGCGAGTGCTGGACTAACAGACGCTATGCGCCAGCACTTGCAAGAGTCCGGATCCCATAATCACTGACCATTTCAAGTATGCGAGCTGGACGGATGCGAACGGTGAGAATGAATGGTTTGTGATTGCTGCCAGAGTGCCGAGCGAATGAGTCGGGACAGACCGTGACGCTGGCTGCAGCTGGCAGCATCTGTGCATTGTAGCTGCAGCTTTGTATCTCGGCATGTTGTAGATCCATCGGCAAGACGACTGTCCTCCTGGGTCGCCACGGCAGAACCAGACCCTGGACAAGCATGTAGCGAGATCGAGAAAGAATAATACTTGATCTATCTGAATGGATGTTTCCTGAGATGCATTGTCGAGCTGGAGACTGTCGTAATGCGTTACGTCCGGCGCGACCGAGTTGCGCAAGCTAAAAGTATCATATTCATACCGCGCACTACGCGCTGATCGTCTTGAACACATTAAAACCATCCCCGGCCGTGGAACACACCAACCCGGGGATCTGCGGATGCCAATGCACCTCTTTAACATCCCTCTGCCCCTGATGCACAAACAACAACTGCGGCGGGACCTGCACCTGCCGGCCCTGGGCGTCCACGATGGTGCGCGCAGAGGCGGACTCGTCTTCGTCCGCCTCGACGGAGAGGTCCCACATCGTGACCGAGTCGTCGGCCGAGGCGGCGAGGAAGAGCGAGGTGTCGTGTGGGGACCAGGTGACGGAGGTGATGGGCGCGCGGTGCCAGGCGAAGTGGGCGACGGGGGAGGGGGAGGATTTGAGGCTATAGGGGTATTAGCGGCGTGCGGGGGAAGGGGAGGCGGGGACGTACTCGGATTTCAGGGACCGTAGGTCCCAGGTTTTGAGCCCGCCTTCGTCACCACCACTGACGAGGAGATACTCGACCCCCTTGTTCCAGCTGATGACGTTTACATCGTCGTCGTGCGCGCCGACGATCCCCGTCACGGCTTTACGGGATTTGACACGGACGTCCCAGATCCGGATGGAGCGGTCGGCCGAGCAGGACGCAAAGACGGTCGGCTCCGAGGGCGACCACTGGAGGTCCTCGATGGACGAGGTGTGCGTCGTGTATGGCGCCGGAGCGGTCGTGAACCCGGATTGGGTGGCGGTGGTGAGGAAGATCTTGCCCGCGACGTCGCCCGTCAACAGCCGCAGATCGGACGGGGTCGCCGTGCTCGAGCCGGGGTAGGACCCGGCCCAGTCGAGGGCGAACCCTTCGTTCCGGCCGTGCGCGTTGATCGTGTGCACCGGGCGCTTGGCGCGTTCCATCCGCTGGACTATCCCCTGCGATCCGGGCGTCTCGAGCTGGTCGATGAGCGGGCGGACGTCGTAGATGTGGGCTTTGCCGGTTTCGGACATTGTTGCGACGTGGTAGGGCGTCGGGGAGGGCGGGAGGAGGGCGGGCGAGGGGGGCATCGGGGCGGCGCGGATGCGGTTGATGCTGCCCGTGTGCGGGAGGGAGAGGTACTCGAGGTGGGCGTCCTCTTCCGCGTCATCGTCCTCGTCTTCATCCTCGGAATCGGAATCGTCGCCTTCTTTTTGGGTACGTGATAGTCCGCCCCAACGCATGACGACGACCTCGTCCTTTCCCCGGACGGACATGCCTCCGGCGCCTTCAGTCGACCCGGCTTGCGTGCCCGCGACGACCCAGGCCGTGTGCGGGAACTTGCCGCGCTCCCAGCCGAGGTTATCCCGGAGGACGTCGAACGAGAGGCAGGGCCAGGTGTACGAGAGCTGGTGCAGCGCCTGGTAGACGCTGTGGTCCGGCTCGAGGTGTTCGTCGGTCTCCAGCGGCCGGGAGTGGCCTGGGAGGTACGTCTCTACCGGAGTCTCGTCCTTTTCTTCTTCGTCTTCCGCGGCGGGGATCATCTCCGAGTCGAGCATGACGCCTAGAAGGGTTCAGCGGGGTCCTGAAGAGAAGGGGAAGGAGCGTACCGTCCGTCTCCAAATCACCCTCGATGATCTCCTCGTCGCTCATCTCATCCTCCCACTGATCCTCAAACTCGCCCATGCCTTCCTCGGGCTTCTCCCCCTTGGGCCGGGACTCTTGGTGTATCTCTGCGTCTTCTGCTTGTCGTTTGGGCATTGTCGGTGGTTATTTAGTGTACTAGGGGGAGGGGAGGCAACGGGGAACAAGGTGACAAGGTAAAGGTAACTAGAGTCGCCCTCCATTTGCATCCGCTGAAATTTGGGTGCACGTGATTTCCTTTTTCTGAGCGTTGCTTCCGCGGTGACTTCCTATCGGGTCGGGAGAGTGAACAGGGAAGAGAATGATGAGGAGGAGAGGGAAGAGGTGGGTTATCTAGCCATCCAGGCAGCAAACCAGACATGTCAATCACCGCTTTTCCCAAATCAAAGACCGGGTTAAAGGTCCTCCTCCTCGGCGCTGGTGGGAGGGAGCACGCGCTCGCGTGGAAACTCGCGCAAAGTGAAAGGGTGGACAAGGTGTACGTCGCCCCGGGGAACGGAGGCACGGCGGGCGTTGGGGGAAAGGTGGAGAACGTCGCTGTGCAGTGGGGAGCAGGGTTTGAAGGGTTGGTCAAGTTTGCACGGGAGAATCAGGTGAGTTTAGTGTTCGTGTTTCCGCGGTGGGTTCGTTCGGGATGCAGCTTGGTGTGATGCGTAGTGGTGGGGAATGATGACGGCATCGGAATTTGGATCGGGTTCCCGGAACGTGGATGTGTGACAAACGACAAAAGGTTATGGCTGGGCGTCGTAGGACGCGCAGATATCGACTGCGAGCGGTGTGCCACCTGCCAAACGGTTAAAAGGAAACGATGGAGCTGTCATTCTCTGGAGTCGTCGATGTGCGCTTTGCTTTCGGGCGAATCAACAACGAAGCGAGCAGCTATCCAGCGCAACGTCGAGCGCCCAAAGGGATGCATCCGAGACACGAAAGGGGTTGAACACCTCCTATCGCCTGAAACGCGGGGCTAGAAGCGAGGGTGAAACGCCCCGGCGGGGATGGCGAGTCTCTTATGGGTTAGGGGTAACTGGCGGAAAGGAAGCTTCAGGTAGATACGGGAGCGTCATCAGTGGTCTCGCACGCGATGCTGGAATGCGGGAATTGCTGGGATACCGACTGACAACCTTTGCTCCTATCAGGTCGACTTGTGTATCCCCGGTCCGGAACAGCCTCTGGTCGATGGAGTCGAACGTGTCTTCCGGCAAGGTGAGCCTCCAATTTGCCATTATCCATTTCTATCGATACTAATTTCTCCCCTCGAAGCCGGCATCCCCGTCTTTGGGCCCTCGCCCGAAGCAGCGCTCCTCGAAGGCTCCAAGGCGCTCTCCAAGGATTTCATGGCCCGACACAACATCCCCACGGCCGGGTTCAAGTCCTTCACCGCCAGTCAATACGAAGAAGCCAAGGCTTACCTCGCTTCGTGCGGGTTCGAGCGCGTCGTCTTGAAGGCTTCCGGCCTCGCGGCGGGCAAGGGCGTTCTCCTCCCAGAGACCAAGGAGGAAGCCGAAGCGGCGCTCAAGTCCGTCCTCGTCGACAGGGAGTTTGGCAGTGCCGGGGACGAGGTCGTCATCGAGGAGTACCTCGAGGGGCCCGAGTTGAGTATTCTGGCGTTTTCCGACGGGTACACGATCAAGTGTTTGCCAGCGGCGCAGGATCACAAGCGGATCGGGGAGGGGGATGTCGGGTTGAATACGGGCGGGATGGGTGCGTATGCGCCGGCGCCGGTGGGGACGAAGGAGGTGTTGGAGACGTGTGTCAAGGAGTGTTTGGAGCCGACAATCAGGGGGATGAGGAAGGATGGTGAGCACGGTCCGAGGACGGACTGAATGTTTGCTGATTATCCGTTCTAGGCTTCCCCTTTGTCGGGCTGCTGTTCACCGGGTTCATCCTCACCTCGGCCGGACCCAAGGTCCTCGAATACAACGTCCGCTTCGGCGACCCGGAAACCGAGGCGCTCATGCTCCTGCTCGCGTCCTCGGTCGACCTGGCGGAAGTCATGTTCGCCTGCGTAGAGCGTCGATTGGATTCCGTCAACCTCGATCTGGAGCAGGGGTTCGCCGTCAGCGTCGTCCTCGCCAGCAAGGGGTACCCCGGAAAGTACGAACGGGGCGTCGAAATCACCGTGGGACAGGTCCCGGGCGTGCTCGTGTTCCACGCGGGAACGAAGAAGCAGGACGGCAAGGTCGTCACGGATGGCGGGAGGGTTTTGGTTGTTTGTGCCAAGGGCGAGACGCTGAAGGAGGCTGTGGATCTCGCGTACAAGGGTGTGGATGCCGTCAACTTTGAAGGCAAGACCTTCCGGAGGGATATTGCGCATCGGTGAGTCGATTCCATCCAGGAAGATGCAAAGCTGATGACCGTTTTAGCGCCCTCGGCTCGACTACGGCTCCGGCCGGCCTCACCTACGCCTCGGCCGGCGTCTCGGTCGACAACGGCAACGCCCTCGTCGACGCCATCAAGCCCGTCGTCAAGGCTACCCGACGACCAGGTGCGGACGGTGAAATCGGCGGATTCGGCGGCGCGTTCGACTTGAAGAGCGCCGGCTTCCGTGATCCCGTCTTGGTCTCGGGAACGGACGGCGTCGGAACCAAGCTCCGTGTTGCGTTGGACTGCGGCAAGCACGATACCGTCGGTATCGACCTGGTCGCGATGAGCGTCAACGACTTGATCGTCCAGGGTGCCGAGCCGCTCTACTTTTTGGACTACTTTGCGTGCTCCAAGCTCGATGTGCCCGTCGCCGCCGATGTCATCAAGGGCATCGCCGAGGGTTGTTTGCGAGCTGGATGTGCGTTGATTGGCGGAGAGACGGCCGAGATGCCGGGCATGTACCACTCGGGTGAGTCTTTCCGTTGTTTGGGAAGCATGATCTAACGCTTCGCCTAGACGACTACGACTTGGCCGGATTCGCCGTTGGCGCCGTCGAACGTGACCTCATCCTCCCGACGCCCGACATCCAGGCCGGCGACGTCCTCATCGGTCTGCCCTCGTCCGGCATCCACTCGAATGGGTTCTCGCTCGTTCGAAAGGTTGCTGCTCGATCCGGCTTGTCTTACTCGGACCCGGCACCGTGGGACAAGGACATTACCCTCGGTGAATCGTTGCTCGTACCGACGCAGATCTACATCAAGCAGCTCTTGCCCGGTATCCGCACGTCCCTCTTCAAGGGGATGAGCCACATCACCGGCGGTGGATTCATCGAAAACATCCCGCGAGTGTTTGCGTCGGGTTCCGGCCTCGGATGCACGATCGACGCCTCGACGTGGGAGCTGCCCGCCATCTGGAAGTGGATCAAGGAGGTCGGACAGATTGAAAACCTCGAAATGGCACGAACGTTCAACATGGGCGTCGGCATGGTTATCATCGTCGCCAAGGACAAGGTTGATGCCGCACTGGAGAGCATTAAGAGCGCGGGTGAGCCGGGCGTGTTTTTAATGGGTGAGATTACGTCGACCCCGGGTGTGCAGATGAAGAACATGGAGGGCTGGTAAACGGCGAGGGGTTGTATAATGGTTTCTTGGTTATAGAGTCGCGGTGAATCCGTATCGTGGCGAGAAAAAATGTCATTGCATGCTATCTGCTACATTAACGGAGCACCTCGGCGCCTGGCTTCATCCACCGCAGCGTGATACTAATCCGTACGTCGCGCAAGATGGTGCGTACCTCTCCTTGTGGGTCCACTATAACATCCCGGTCTCGCGAGGGGATGCCGTGCGCCCAGTTCCATCTTGCATCGCCTGTCATGCAGTATATCGTCCGTGCAGGCATGTACACGGAATACCTGTCCTGCGTATCCTCTGGCATCGAGTCCACCTCGCGTCTCTCGAAATCCATCGCGCATCCACTCCCTAGGCAGACTCCCATGATACCATCTGCGTACCGTCCGGGTAGGTCGATGTGTGGCGTGATTCCCTCTCCCGGCCGATATAGGTTGAGAATGATCTGCCGCGACGAGGCATCGGCGGAGGAGGGCCGGAAGAGTGTTGTTATAGTTTGGTCCGCCAGACTCGGCGCAAGAAGACTCTCGAGGCTAGATGATAATTCTCGCAGGTATGGCGGAAGCTGCGATGTCGACCCGGATTGCTGGCTGCCCTGCGAGGTGAACAGCATCGCTTGGTTCCTCTGACCGCCACAGAAAATGTCCGACTTTGCGATCTCCTGCAGCAATTTAGCTTGAATTAGGCGACGTAAGGATGCTAGCGAGGACTCCTGAGATATCAGACGTACATGCTGTATCTTCCGGAAGGAGTCTTGGAAACATGTAGAGCCCGGATATTGGCGGGGGAGTGGTTTTCGCAGGTGGATGTGAATCCGTATTGGATGCATTCTCCGGCGACTCGTCACTGCCGAATAGCGAATCCGTGTCGTCATGGTCTGAGTCGTTATCAGGAAGCCGCATGCCGAAGAGGCTTTCTGCACTCTCGGGGCAAGTATACAGGATCCCTTATCAGAGATCAAGGAAGCATGAAGAAGGTCAACACAGCTGTCAACACGACCAGCATGCGCATTGCGCAAGAATGCTGCAAGAACAGCGATCGATCACTTCGGCGACCGAGAACGCGGAATCAACGGCGGCGGCATGTGCAATATATTTGTCTATTTTTCGCGTCGAATTCGACAAAATACGCGTCTCCAACGATAAATCCTGGCGACTTCTTGTATAAATCTTGAATCACCTATAGCTCCTGCCACAAGTAATGCAGGGCCAAGGCATTGTATATACCCGTTCAGATCACCCCTCCGATGCCTCTCAAGAGATTCCATCCTCTGGCCTGTTCTCTTTGCGACTTTACAGCGAAGTTCGCTTCGGCGCTCAAGCTCACTTGTAGACCGTAGGGACGGCTCAGAGACTCCGGGATTAGTATCAACTCTAGGTCCTGAGGTGTATACTGAGACCTGGGCTCGGCTTGAGCCTATCTCTTTTCAAACGCTGGCTAGCGATTTTTGACCTCTCTCTGACTGATTTTGCACGTCACGACTTTTGCCACACCGTGTAAATTTTTTCAGCCACCCGCGAGGGTCGTAAAGGCAACAGCAGATGCAGAGGGGACGTCTCCTTCGCTTCTGTGGAGCTTCTGTGGAGGATGGATCTCTGGTATGCTTGGCTCAACAGAATGCGTATCATGAAGCTCTTTATCGCTATTCTTCTCTAAGGAGCTCTGACACTCGGAAGCAAAATGAAGTGGAGGCCGGCAGTAGGCCGGTTCCTTTCCTGTAGATCCCGATGGAAGTTGCGGCATTGCGGCAAGCCGACTCTGAGCAGCGGATCGCTGCGGACGCAGAGAAAAAGACGGGCGCCGATGACGTGGCTCTTGAGCCGTTCTCCACGATCGTGAAGTGGGATTCAGAGGTGGTGAGGGCAACGTCTACAGTAACAAGCAGACGAGTCTGCTTGCCTAGGCGACGGGACAAGGTGTCAAGGAGAGCACTACGGAGGCTTCGGCAGAAATCCGAAGTTGCAGGCATGCATCAACAAATTTATGTGGTAGTTTGAAACCTTGGGTCGTAATTCTGGACCGGAGGGGATATATGACTGTTTGCGAGGCAAGTATGACCTCTGCGATGGAACGCCAGCTGGTGCCATATCAGCAAGGTATACTTGGGTGGCAGTGAGGGTGAGGAGCCGAGAATCGGCGCATTGAGGTGTGCGGGGCACCAGAACAGAGAATGGAAGCGGTAAGGATTGTAGCGGTTAGAAAGTACTCAGGGTCAGGAAACGACACGGAGGTGGTAGGGACGATGCTATGTCATGACTATGTGCAAGCAGACGACTGGGAGTATCCCACAGGGGATGGCAGACTGTTTGGCAGATATATTGTAGAAGTCGCCTCATTCTGACGAAGCTGACGCGAAGATTTGCGGAATCAACGCATAAATTAGGTCGATTATTTACTTTTGCACGGCGGCGATGCGTCCGTTCTGGAAACTCGAATATCGCTCGCATTCACTTCACGACTTCAGAGTGAGCTCTTTCTCAATACGCTAGATCGTATCAGACAGCCTTACCTCCAAGGAGTATCTTCTTCTCCCGCCCGAGGAGGCTCATACGTTGGCACCGCTTGATGCTGAGATTCTACCCCCCCGCCTTTTGCGGGCATTGTATCGCTGGCCGTAGGTTCAGTGGATGAGGCCGCTGTTGCATCCCCTTGTGAAGCGCTCGTGGAGCCGTGATGCAAGGATGACAAAGCTGAATCTTGCGATTCCTTCACGGGCAAGACGGAAGGTTCCAAGTCCTTTGGATTTGTATGCTTATCAACTTTCTGAGTCACTCCTCCTACTATGCTGGAGCCGACGGTCCAGACGCCCGTTCCGATGCTTCCCACAAAAGAATAGAAGCTCATCTTCGAGTTCTTCTATTGGTCTGTTCGAGTTCTTCTGCTGGTTCGCGAACGGTCGTGACTCGTAAGTTTGCAAAGAGATTGTTCAATGCTGTGGTGGTCATCACGATAGGCCCAGTACCAGCTTCACACCTCTTTATATCAAGCTGATCTGCCGCTCGACGGACATAGGGTCTAACGCAGGGGGAAGCACAGCATGCTAACAAAGGAGGTGCTTTGTTGGGAGAATGGCAAATGGGCTCTGAGGAAAGAGCACAGCCAGTACGGCGGTACCCGATTTGGCCTGGGACCGCCATATCGATCTCCATCCGAGTGTAGGGACGGTGCATCGAAAGAATGTCTAGCTAAAAGTCTGTGGCGGGACTAGAGAATAGGGGTGTCCGATAGATTGAGTATATAGCCAGGCGTCTAGCGTACAATACAAGGGATCACCATCATTGATCAGCTTCTAACAAACGACTCTTCGTCATAAAAGATAGCTTTCAGTTGCCGAGTACTCGATAGTGCCATCACTTGCCTCCCGGCCATACAACTAAGTCATAGGGGTGCGCCATGAATAGAAGGATCATACAACCACCTGGAGCATCTCTGGCAGGAGGGATCAAAGGGAGTATCGACAATGGTGTTGCAAAAGCCTGCTGAAGTGGCTCACACAGCCACGTTATGACTGTAACATGAGAATACTCCAGCAAAACCTCTGCATACATAGTCAGCTTGTATTTGAGTACATGTCAATAGTGCGGAGTGTATGATCATATGCCTCTTACAGTTCAAACCGGTGACCTTTCTCCTTTTGCCTCAATTGGTCGCATCTTCTTGATCGTGTCTTGTCGTCGTATGCTCCGTCGCGATGGATGGGATGATGTAGGACCGAGAAGGATGACACATTTGATCTAGGTGATATCTAAGGCAGGAAAAGTTGAACAACTCTCTTGATTCGAGGTAAGCCTTTCGAAGTCTTGCAAAAGTCAAAGACGATTGAGGCTAAAAGGTTGATTAGGAGCCGATAATAACCTCGGACATCAATAGTATAGCAGGGCGAGATGGTTCTTGACTTGTGTTTGCTGTCAGTCGAGAGAAGGTTGAGAACGTGCCGCCGCCGTTCGCAATATTCGGTGCAAGGGCGGCCCAGAGCAGCCTTTAGAGGGCAGGAGCTCATTGTCGCTGTTCTGAAAAGAACGTTAGTCAAGACATATGCCTTTGGCCGCCGCCTCTGGGACGCGAAGCGATGACTGTCTTGATGAAGTTCCGTTCCGTTCGCTAGGACTGCCGGTCTGAGAGATACTTGAAAGTCTACTCGGTGTCTTTAGGCGGGAGTCTACCTCGATTCGATCAGCAGAGATGATGTGAAATACGACTGCTCTATGACTTTAGCTATTCTCGATATCAGAAACCGGAGTAGGCGGGTCATCGGATCCAACGATAGAAATATAGCAGAGCTCAATACAATCTTTTGATTCACTACAGTCGAAACGTAGCATCCCGACGCAAGCCGCTTCTGTGGTGGCTCTACCAGGCCTATTTAGGGGGTTTGGCCAAACTCGGGGAGCGAACGAACAGTATACCAACAGGAGCGTTATGAAAAGCGAGCAGTATCTCGCGGCGAGGGCTCTCAATCGTAGCAATGCAGATGAGAGCAGGTTGTCAATTTACGTCCGGCACGGAAGACTACGGTCATCCACGATATCTAAACTTTTGAGTCCCGGCTGAAGGTTGGATGGTCAGGAACAGTCAGATATATTGAAAAATCACGTTGCTGATTAAAATTCCGTCCATGTATCGAGAGAAACGGGTGGTAGATATGAGTATGATTTGAACGCAAGACAAAGACGAATGCACCAGTAATCAGTTTGAAACGGTCATCTGTTCAAGAATCCCCGATTCTTTAGTCAAAACGATCACCGTCTTTCGATTCGACAAAGAACTTCGATCATATCACAAGAGAAACATCGATAGAGCTTATGACTTGGCCCCTCCGCGTCTTACCTAGGGCATGAGTATACAGTCGGGAGCGCTCGGCATCGAGGTTTCGCAACATCACGGAGATCCGGAGGCATTAAACCCTTCCGTGAGTTAAATACACGCGAGTGAGGTGCAGTAATGGATAAAGGTCGTGTTACAACTAGCACCGATTAGAAGATTCCGAGTCACATCGAAACTGACGTGAGATCCACCGGATATGTTCCCTGTTGCAACGATGGGCTTGGTTTTAGCGTTCTCATTTTTTAAAAGGGTATACAAGGTGGACATCTCGATCATCGCTATCGCTTATGATGTCTCCGTAGGTGAAGTTCTTGGTCACGAAATTTTGTAAATCATAGTTCATCTCCTGGCTCCGACCGCTTTTGGTGATGTCGAGCCAAACGGCTTCGAACTCGGTGGATTTGAGCTGCCTGAGGTACTCTTCGTCTTCCGGTTTAGCTCCGAGGGCCTTGGTGCTCTTGATGAGGTATTTCGGAGACCATTTGTCAAAGACTATTACCATACCACCTTGGGCTTCGTTCACTATCCGGGGAAGATTAGCCGTATTCTTTTTTACGTTGCCCTCGTCGAGTTTTGGAGTGCTTCGAAGGCGTGTATTTGTCAAACGACTTAGACGATCCGAAATCATGCAAAGATATTGCCTTTTATTTCTTTCGTTATCGAAGTTCGCACCAGGTTGTAGCAGATTCACATTCTTGAGGTTGCAGTCAAAAAGTCTGCCATCGTTTCCCATGAGCAGCTTATTGGCGTTCCAAGCTGAATACTGTTCCGCAATCTTATCGAGTGCGGTGCGAACGAGCACCGGCCAAATGGGCTTGGTTGTTTTGGATCCCTCAATCACAGCGTATACGAGATCGTCACCGGAGACAATGACCTGTCGATCGATCTGTAAACCTTTTCCGTTTTCGTTCCAGTCCCCGTAGGTCCGCAGGGCAAAGCCGTGACTATCCAGACAGCGAGGAAGAATGCGATCGAGACTAGATCGCTCGGCCTCATCTGTTTTGAGGATAAAGCTTTCAAGGAATTCCGCGAGAGAGGGCTCTTGATTGACAGCCAACCTGGGCAAGGGTTGCGTAGTTAGGATTTGCCTCCGTGTGGATCACACGAGTCCTTACATCAATGCAATAGCTGTGTGAAGATCGTGATGGCCATCAGGCTTGCCTTTATGGTTGAACTGCATCGAGTCTCTGACATCCTGCAAAGGATTATCGGAGGGCCTGATGGTCCAAGACCCGCCACAATCGACGCCGGACGCCGCAGCATACGTCTCTGAGAATCGAATTTCAATCTCCGCAGATGTGTCATTGACGCTCGCCCACCTCACTCACCCATCGACCAGAGAACCGATAGAGCATAGATCAGATTTCCAATCTTCATTTTGCGGTTGCCGATTAAGACGGAGCGAGTGATAAGGCAATGTATTGCGGTCCGATGAGCACGTTATTTATATATATGTGGCACGGGATTTTGAGAGGATGTGTAGCTGCAATTGACCCGCGACCGCATCAGCACAAAGGGCGTTGTTCACGCCGTACACAAGCCCTACATTACCTAATTAGCGAGAAAGGGACGGAACAAAGGGTTGCTTGACCGGTCACCTAAAGGATCAGACAGAGCAGATGCGTCGAACTGAAAGCGACAGGAAATGAGCCGAGGCAACTAGAATGGAAACGTGGCCATAATCGGGTTGTCCTCTAATGGATAAAAGTTTTCTGAGGCAATAGCAGTTTGTGTATTCGGGATTCCAAAGCGTTCTTAACAGAGTAGAAGCGGCATCACGAGTACCATCGATCGGTAGGAGTGAGAGGCCCTTTGCTAGGCATTCCGGGTAACGATATCACACCTTCATGTAGGCCACCTTACCGAGTGCAGGGAGAAGTAAGGCACTGAGTGAACCTGAGATCCACTTGAGCGCCACGAATGCAGGAAGGAAGGGATCCTGCAGACAAAGGGGTGAGAGGTGAACAGCGGTCGAAGGGCAAAACTGAAAAGAAGAGCCGAAGAAGGGGATGACCGCGATGTAGTGCGGAAACGGGCTTGACAAGAAAGAGTGAGCTTCTGTCCCCAAGTGTTCAGGGAAGGGTGTATTGTCGCGAGAATCTTGTTCCCCTAAGGTGGCCGTGTCCCTCGATCTCAAGATTATGGGCGTGCCCCGATTACACAAGCGAACATGGTCAGGAATGGTCAGGAGTCCTTGTCAGGTGTGGTCATGATACGCTCTATGTAGTATATATATATAGATGAACGATTATATATATATATAATATCAGGATCTTGAGCAACGCAGAAGCAAGGCTGAGCAGCTTCAGCGGTTACAGCAGGTTCAGACGTTTTGACAGATTTGGGCGATTTGGGCGATTTGGCGAGTCTTGGCGCTTGGCGTTCTTGACATTGGTACACTGTTGTGTGATTGCAGTTAATGCGATTGCATGATCGATGAGTGAATTTGGTCTGGTCGATTGGCAGGTGATGTGATGTAAGGTGATGTGAATGATGGTTGATTGTTGGCTGACATCTGAGTGATGTATCAATCAGCTGGGTGTCATTCATGATAGTATTCCCCGTTAAGGCAAAATCCCTTGATCTTAAGCCTTGTTTATCTTTCGCCTGCCGTGACTAGGCGGAGAGGCGTTGGATGAATTCGTGTTGCCTTGAAAGAACTTCTTGGGGCCCTTGGGGTGTTTAAGATCCTGATATGGTTCCCCAGTATCGTCGAAGTCGGGATAACCTTTCTAGCGTAAGAGATAATCGTAAGTCTGGGTAGACTTGTTGTAGGTCGTAGTCGACTTTCAGATTGCGCTCGGAAGCGTATTTTCGTTCACCAGAGACTAATGTCGGTCGTGCTTCTTGTTGAATTTGTCCACCGTGACCTTCTGTGTACGGTTCGAGGTTGGAGACATGGAATGAGTTGTTGATTTCCATGGTTGGCGGCAAGTCTAGTCGGAAGGCGAGCTCTATACAAGGTGCAACTCTCCTTGAAGGAGGAAAACATCTTAGTGCTACTGAATCCGTCTTTGGTATCGCGAGTGAATCTTTCGCCTCATGCTCTTGGAGACTTTACAGTACACAAGGCGGTGTTCCATTTCTCACCGGCGCCGATCCAATTCAGGTTATCTTTACTGCGTAACCCAATCTTTCTAAGTACTTGGCATGATTGAGACGCCGAAGGTTTTCTTAGATCCAGGGCTGAGAATATCAATTCTTGGGTGATCTTCCTGAGGCCGTGATAGTTGAAACGAGAACGGAGTGAGCTGCTTGGTAAAGGGAACCGGAGCTCCAGCAGGCGGAAAAACGGTCTTTGGGACCCTTAGCAACGGCGTTTTTCAGGATCCGTTCCAAGCATTGTGTTCCGACATTGATAAGCCATAACTACGGTCTTAGGGGCAATAAAAGTCGCGTCTTGTTAGCATGTCCTCTGTTGATCGGTAAGGGGTCCCATTTGAGCCAAGTGGAACAACTCGTGAAGACAACGAAACGTTGAGGGGACAGGAGGCGGTCTTGAACATCCACTCGCAATCCATCGAAGAAGGCTTGACCACGGGACTCATTGGTCATATTCAGGTAAGTGAATTGTACTTGATATCGATGACAAAGGCTGCCGCGGCGGATATTTGCTGCAAGGTCTTAATCTTGAGACGAGAGGTTTCTTTGAGATCAGGGTCGGAATAGGTCTGAGAAACTCGGATCCGGAGGGAAGCCAAATTGACGCAAGTGGTGTTGTCCTTGGCCCACAGATCAGGCGTATAAAATGAATTGGCGTGAATGTGGATGGCGAATCCGCGCCAGAACCTAGTCGGACTCAGGAACTGCCAAGGATGTGAGTATTCGCGACAGAGGTGCGCGCTATTGGAATAACAACGTAAACGATTGGCCCCGTCTAGAGAACATTTGCTTGCTACAATATAACAGTCAAGTACTCTGAGTTCAGGAATGGGTTCAATGTATGTGCCAGGTCTAAATCGGTCGTATTCTCGCAGTGAACGTCCGAACAATGCGCTACCACCAGTGGTATACGTCACCTAAGCTCTCTTTTGCAGTACAAGGCGAATCGATGGTTGACTGGACTGTCGGGTATGCTACATGCCATCTTATCCCTACTGGCATTCCCACTGGCATGGGAAATCTCGATGGGCTTTAGGCGCTTGCGTCCATTCCTGCTCGTCTGTGATGTCCGGCGTTCACTTGAAGCGCGGGCCCAGATTCGACTGCTTGAGTCCCGCGGTCAAAGAGCAGCTGCATCAGTTGAAGGAGCTATTAGCATAAATGCATGTCGGTTTGAAATGTTTCATGTGATTTAAAGAAAGTCTGGGTGGCTGACCCAAATTGACCGACATTGAGGCATGTTGCAACTTGCAACATAGCACAGGCATTGTGCTTTTCGAACGCAGTGATGTAGCCGAACCATTTCCTCTGATGTCATGAGACGGCTTCCCGCTAGCTACACTCCCTTCAGCTTCTTGCGTCCCGTCGAAAATCCGTGTGAAATTGCATTCATGTATGCTCAGGTACAGTGTAACCGCATGCAGTACGTCACTGGGCCTCGGTTTTTTTGGCACCTCAGCGTGCTGCCGCGTCATCCGATGTGGCATAGATCCGAGGAATGTCGTCTGCCGTCGTCGATTTTGCCTCTGGTAATCTGTTCTGTTCGATAGGCTTTCATCTGTTACCTGGATAAAACCACAGACCTCAAGGTCGTGCGGCAGTGATGGGGCTCGAAGTGTGACCGACCAGGGAAGGCTTCGATAGACGCGTAGATTGACCATACTTGTCACATCTGACTACGTCGGCATACATGGATGCCTCGCGGTTGGTTCATTGGAAACCTGAAGGCACTGCGAAGATAACAACAATCCAATGAGAGTCTATACTGACCGTCGGATTCGGACCGCGAAAAGATGTGTTTTATTGAAGAAAGACGTAATATAACTGCAAAGCTCAGCTATAGTCGCCTAGTGAGGACTAGCTTCCCGTTTTGCTGATAACTGCGCTTGACGAGGTCTTTACGGCAACTGATTTGTTGAAACAATGGGCCTCGTGAAGGAGTCTCCTGGATCATGGAATGGGACACGTCTCCGCAAACTCACCCTAACAGCGCCTTCTTGGGGAAGTGTTCGAATTCAAAGATACTCACGGGGATTTCTGATTGGGACAGTTTGCCGTATAAACGGGAACATTATAGCGAAAGATAGCGGTCGAGCAAAGGGGAAGAGACGTCTGTGATACTGATAGACGGAAGAGTGGACAGTGGATGCTTCGCACTCTAGGTAGGTGGTGTTTAGTGTGAGCGGTAGCTTCGTGTCTAGATTGCCGCCCGAAAGATGGATGCCAGGGTTTACATGTAAACTAAGTACTGCAGCTCGATGTAGTGACCTTCCACGGAATTGCGGTACAATGATCCAAGGCACCAAACTGGAGAACGGTATTTATCATAGGAGAATGATACAAGGAACTCCGCCGGGAGGACAAACGAAGTTGAAGTACCAAATCCAGAGTACCGCTCCTGAGTTTACGTCGGAGGCTTCATTATCCCGTTGGAGGAAAAACCTCTGACCGAGGCCGCAAAATAAACGTAGCGCCTCCGCTCTTGCCAAACGGCTGCTCATCGAAATTGTCCAATACCTTGACGTTCTTGTGTCCGGGTTGAGCATCAAAGTCGGCACCGCTTTCGAAGTATGTGATCGTGCTGTCGTCAATGTTCTCGGCGGCGACAAAATCCACTACAAGTTTGGCCGCATTCGGAGACTTCCAAATGGTAAAAGGGCGAGCCGGATTGACCTTTTCCAGGATGGGTTTGGCCGCTGTCCAAAAGCTGTCGTGATTCTTCCCTTTATAAATGTTGACAGCCACCATGGGCTCACCCAGAACTCTCGCAAAAAGCGTAGCGAGATCGCAGAGGTTCTCCAAGCCTTCGCAGTTGAATTCTACAGTCTGACCGTTTGTGTCCAGACCGAGCACTTGTCCTGCATATATCATCTTTTTCTGCTCCATCTTTTCTTGGTAGCCTAGATTGAGAAGTAAAGGCCACATAGGGTATGCAGGGTCCAAGTGGGCGAAATATTCGTAACCTCCGAAACCAACTGTTTGTTCTTCGTCTTGTGCGTTCCATTTTTCGAATTTCACATCTTTAAATTCGCACTTTGGAACGACGACGTTCTTGAACATTTGGTTAATCCTTTCGAAATCTCCTTTCTTGGCCAAACTGTAAAGGTGTAAGCTGCCCTCAGTGCATGCCATTGCGCATCTTGGAAGGACCTACAATCTAGCTACGTGCATAGCCTCTCGTGACATGCCTCTGACTTTTCCGTTCCATTTGTAACTGTCTTCGGCTTCGTAGGTCTCGTACATTTTTGCCACATTCTCCAACAGGATGTTCGCATGTGTAATGGTAGGTAAGACCTGCCTTGTGCCATCACAATCCACTGGAATCGATTTATCAGACACTGACAGAGGGAAAGGCTGCTTGCCGCTGGCACATGCTACTCACAGTCATTGCCAGTAGCAAAGGCGCATGCCAAGACAGCGATAAGCACCAGTGATATTGGTTTCAACATGGTCGTTTGATGAAGGACGAGTATTGATTCCGTGGCACGTCCAGAGATCGTCGAGAGACTGCGACCTTGGGGGTTGATATTAACTTAGAATGTCGCCCGCGAGAAAGCTGCTGGATGAAAATCGTATATCTAGGAAGACTGGCTCTCCACGTTAAGTACTTCGACAGCCGACTGCACGGCATGGCCAGAGTCCCTTTGACCACAAAATACAATCAGGATAAAGGAGATATCCTCCCTTTGATCGGAAAACCCCAGCAACTAAGAAGGCTAGCAGTGGGTTAGGGGTTAGGGGTTAGGGGTTAGGGGTTAGGGGTTAGGGTTAGGGGTTAGGGTTAGGGGGTTAGGGGTTAGGTGTTAGGGGTTAGG
>JAKLLX010000125.1:0-53366 GCA_022813745.1 Naganishia kalamii | reverse complement strand
TTGCCTAGTCACCCATCTGCTACTCAGGTAACATCGTAAACCTAACACCAGTTGACGGAACCCACTCACGAACTCGCTCTGTACTCGTCAGTAGATAGTCGCATCGATATTCTATTGACATACAACGTAGCTAGTCTCTTACATATAGATATAAAGTTTTTGTTGTTACGTCTCATCTTTCCGGACTACATCTCTTCCGACTTCAGTGAGTCAATCACGACCATGATCGGCGAAGCCTACACGAAGACGGAGCCCGAGCCGGGATACATCTACGAGGTGTTTCAAACCCATGAGCTCCCTCATGGGGTCATAGAAGCATCGCCGCACGCGGAAGATTTCAAAGCGATCGGCCATATGTACGACTTAGCGTTGTGGCAGTGCAAAACCATCGCTCCAGCTTCCGTGAATCAAAAGAGGCACAGTCTCTCCATTGGCCGTCCTGGACAACCTGACCCAGCCTGGTTTGCTCACATCTGCTGGCAACTACAACGCCTTTAAGCAGTGGTCTTTTCGTTGGGATACGGACCTACTGCGTATGAACGGGAAGGCGTGCAGCTATCCAGTCGGACCCAACAGCCTCGCGAATCAGTGGGTCCCCGCGCCTTTGGTTCAACGGCCGTTCTGGGATATTCGCAAGGCTACCGACGGATCCTTCATCAGCATGAGACCGTCGCTTCTACATCGTCTGAAGATTCCTGCTACAATTTCTCCCGCAAAAGAATCCGCGTGGAACAGGAGCTTTGGTTTCATCAACGAAATGGCTACTGATGACGGTCACGAATACGGAAGCGAGTTATACGAAAGTTTCGAGGGGGGCGATCGGGCCTTGGGACTGTTGCTCACTCACATAAAGAAAGCTCTGGATACTACACTGTCCATGGCAGTCGATGCGAAAGCCGGTACCGCCAATTCCAAAGTGTTCTATGCAAAACATTGGGGAAAACTGTTCCCCTTTCCTTCTTCCCTGTCCTCGCATACTACTATCATGAAAGTCATGGAAATACTGCCAGACCTCGATGGTGATGATGACGAATACCAAGTGCAATACCTTCGGCAACGGCTTCATGATCATCGGATTAGGACTCAGGCGTCTGTGCTGCCTGGTAGTTGGTGTCATGGCCGGGAAAGGAACGAACGCTCAGCCAACGTTGAGCTTGAAAACGGAACCTTTCTTACCTTTTAACATATGCTTCCTAAGCGATTTAGGATCGGAGTTCAACATGGAGCGAAACCATGTCCTCGCCCTGGCTTTCACAGGCGTCGATCGCCGCCAAATCAAGCATATCTACAACAGCGACGGTGTCGTGGGCATTCTACAGTATCTGCGCCGCTCAGCTGGTCCAATCCTGGTACTCGCGAAGGGTGAGCTCAATGGTAAGTTTCTGCCTGGGACTGCAACGGGGAGTCTGTCGGGCTCCATGCGCAGTTGTCCCAACTTTCTACTTCTGCGTACAGCTACCCATGAAGCTGATGACTGCCGTAGGCCCGTTGACCCTGATTGGGGCAGTACAGAGGAGGAAAGAAAGTCTGATACTGTTGGCGGCGCTCCGCCTTAGGTTGAAGATCGAAGTTGGTCCGAGCGTCAAATCACAAAACTTCAGGAAGCAGCCGAAACGCGCATTGAAGCGCGCATCAAGCAGATCAAGGCAGCGAATTATGCCCTACCTTCACGTGGACAGAGAATATCCGATTGTCAAGGCCTACTCAGGTAAACTTCATGCGTAAGCTACTATGGCGGTGATCTACGCGATGGGCGTCGGGAAGAATTGATGACTGACAGTGCAAAAACCCTTGGTTAGTATGTATAGTTCAGTTTCTGGTGATCACCGCATCGAGCCATCTCATCGTTATGAAGATTTTCACATCAACGTTGACTACCCTCCGAGCGACGATGAGGCACGCTTCGGCCGAGACTAGAGAGTATCGGGACAAGGGTCAACACTGAAGATTCCAAAGGCAATCGCATCTTATGCTGTGGTCTGACTCTCCAGGTGGGACCTCCTATGGGTCTGAGGTACTGTCCAATTTTGATACTTCGCGGTTACAAGTCTTCGGTTAGCTGAAACACACTTTCCAAAACATCATCGCAACTCAATGACGACATGACGGCACAAAAGATTGCGTATGGGCTCGGTTTTCACGGCGAGTCAAGGGTCGGTCAAGAGTAATGCGAAGGCGTAGAGACCCACTGTCAGGAACGGCTGGGTGAGGGACTTGGCGCTGAACACCAATCTCCAGAAGACAGATCAGAATAGCTAAGAACTATGACGTGTGATCGAGCTACAGAGACCAAGGTGTATGTAAGCACCTGATTATGTAATACATATGACCCTGCTCTGAGCAAGATAGCATACAACTGTGGTGAGGGTCAAAACCCTTGCCTTTTATAGACAACAGGATGGTGGCAAATGGTGGCAAATCGATCCATCGCCACCCAAGGGCAGCAGAGGCCTGCAGTGTAAGGGAATGATTCGTCATTCGCCCTTATCGCGTCATTCTCCGACTTCTCGATCGAATCCGACGCCAGAGTACGTGTAGTGAAATGGGTAAGCTGCCACGCTGATGACGAAGCAAGCAGCACGCTGATTGTCCAACTCTGAACGACAGTGCATGTTTACCTAATCGGGTGCCTCTGGGCGCACCGCACCGCACCGCAGCTCACCGCAGCACACCGCAGCACACCGCAACTCCCCCCAACTCACCGCAACTCCCCCCCCGCATTGCTGCGCTGGGGTGTTCACCACCTTTTGCCTGCCTGACTGTATACTGAAATGGACAGTTGACTCCTTGGTAAAGTAGCTTTCCCTGATAAGACAAACACCTATAAAAAGAGCCGTTCTGTTGCCTCTGAATTGTAATCTCGTAGATATGACATGCAAATTAGTACGATATTGTTGACACAACTTCCAGCTCTTCGACTGAGATCTAGCTACTCTTACGTCACCAGTCCCAACTAACCAGGCAAAGTCGCTAAAGACAGGTGAGTATTACATAACCACTGCGTAGTCCTGCGACAAAAGACAAGTCAAGCAGCCATCGTCGTAAACCACTGAGATTCGAACTTGCGCTCGAGTTGAACTTGCGATCAAGTGAGGTCTCTCTCAGGGTAAGTGACTGGGCGCTTAACAGTACGCGTTCGTATGTTTTCATATGCTATTTTATGCTATCGTATGTTTCCGTACTCTTTCTTACCCTTCCGCACCCTTTCGTACTCCACCGCACTCCAACATACGACACCACACTCTTTCGGCCGCTAGCGTACTCTTCCGTACTGCTCCGCACCCTAGAACACTCTTTCCGGACGCTCCGTATGCTCTTCGACTTCAAGACTCTTTTCCCGAGATGGAATGATGGATGGATGAAGGGGAAGGAAAAGGGATATAAGGCAGAGCTCTGGCAAGTTGTATCGAACCCTCGTCTATGTTTATCACCGTTATACGATCAAGTTTCCTCTCCAACAACTCTTCCATCAACTTGGAACGACTTTGCAACCCTTTCCAAGTTTACGTCAGTTCGACTCAGATAGAGCACAACTTATTGTGACTTGGTGAGTGATTCATTTCATATTCATCATCCCCTAGAACCCCCGTGTCTCTACAATGACATACAGGGCCATATGTCTAGAGAGCTGCACCTTCATTGGCCCTCTACCATCGGATATCCCTGAAAGAGTAACGATAATGACCCTTCGACGTCACGCCTGGATCGCACTTCAGCTGGACTCGCCTTCCCGCACTTGACCTACCTGCACTTCGCCGAAGTGCGAGATCCCAACTTTGCTGCCTCGCTCACTTCGTCACACCCAAATTCGCCGAAGCCAGCTTCGTCACATCAACTTCGTCCAAGCCAGCTTCGCGACAACGCTTCGCCGAAGTTAGCTTCACAACTACCGCCATGGTCTTCAAATGAAATTCTTCAAACCCGGCTTCTTTTGTCTTGGACTTACGTCAGAGGGCCATATCGGCTGCGTCTGGAACAGCTAGCATTTATTTGGGGTACATCACGTTCTAGGCTATAACATCGCCTTTCTAGAATCCTTCTGTCTTCGTCTGACGAAAAAGTACCGTGTAATGGGTTTGAGCCATCTCCGCAAAGCTAGAACATTTGCCCATGAATATACGTATCTCCGTAGGGGGTCTTCGAGTGGCGCTGAGCCAGCAAGAGGCGCGTCGTCGACGGCCTGGCTCGATTACAACAGCTAGGTCGTTGGCAGCAGATAACGACAGCTATATCACTTCGCAAAGCCCCTGGGAGGGACAGACAAAACCTCTGTCACCACGTTCATGAGATATCCGTCTCGCCCCGTCGTCTGCATAGTATATCTAGAAATCAGAACTTCCGTCAGGTTTGGATAGCGGATATAAGGCCTTCCTATCGCGCCTTTGGGTATGGTGCATTCGCCATCACAGCCAGCAACATTGGTTGACTGTCCTATGCTACTCCTTTATTCTCAGCAGATCACCCCAGCGTAGATAGAAAGGTACCATGTAAACAATCACTATGTAGCCGGATGTTTCGACAAGGCGGCTTCACCATATTGGTGAGTACACAGAGCGAGTCAGGATTCGGCACTTTCCGTGATTGAAGGCACGAGTACGTATGACCCTAAGCCGGAGGATTGGTGTCTTCACTGGAGTTAGCTAGTGTCTTCACTATAGTCACCTAGAAAGGCCCAAGTCAGATATGCCGCTATGAATCATCATAGTCTTCAATGGACTGTCCAATCACCTAAAGGGGAATCGTGACGTGTATTCAATGCAAAGCGCCTCCAGATGTTATCATCCCCTGGTCATTCAGCTAGGGAGCGCCGAGCGCTCTCTATTGTGTAGTCTGATCGCTACCCGCCCCGGGTAGGTTGCTGGCCTGTGAGACCTCATCCGTGGGAGGAGGCGCGGAGCTCGCAGTAGGGGTAAGACTAAAGTTCGGATCCACAAAAAGAATAGACTCTTCGGGGCCTGAATCCCTTCGGCTGAGCCGGGCCCGATCTCCGGGGGAAATACCATCAGGAGTAATGGCATTACGGCGGGACAGTGGGCTGCGTGGCGTCTTGGGAGCAGCACCCTCCAATTTCTGCGCATTATTTGTTTGTGATTGCGTACCAGCACTATTCCCTAAGTCTGCGTGATTGTTTTTGGATTTTGGTTGTTCGGAAGTATTTCCGCTTGTCACCGAATCATTCTGCATGTCTTCCGAGCTAGAGTGTCGACTAGGAAGGAAGGTTGAATACAGGGATGCGGGCTCTAATGACAGATTCTGTAGACGCACGTTAACTTTACTGAAGAGCTGTCAATGACGAGAGTCACAGCGCTGTGTCGTAGATCTTGTTTGCTAGTCAACAATGGGAACAGAATAGCAGACACAGCTTATAATTCAATGGGCCAAGCTTATTCGAAAGTTTGGCATCGATATAATCGATACATATACGCCATACGGTAGGGACAGCTGGCACCTTCCGCCTCCCTCGGGCAACTGCGAGTATACCTTATCCACCCATGCCTCATGGCGGAGATCATCCTCCTTGAAGGATTGACTTCGGCAAAGGAAGTGCTGATTGCTGTGCTTGCGCCTCCTTTGCCTCGGGAGCGCCAAAGACAGTGTGGCATCCTCCTTCACCAATGCTATGTAGATCTATAGCCGATAACTATGACACCTCGAGAAATCTTTCCTTCCCTTGCGTTCGTAATGGATCATGAATATGGGCGAAGCGTTATTGTCATTCTTGGGTAGCCATCGCATCCTCCATGGGTGCTATCGATGCTGTTCTTGGCCGAGCAAGTGACCCGCTGAACAGGAGCCCTTGTCTTAACTGATATCGTATAGTGAGGTGGCGCACGATTTACTACCGTTTATTTGTAGAGTCGAGCCAATCCACAAGCTATATATATACCACGGTTCTCCAGGTCATCAGTTGAAGAGGTGACATCGTCGTGCCCCGTACTGACCACAATATGACTTCAGAAGCCGGGCATCTGTATTCTAGCATATAGCTGCTGAAGCCGAAGTTGCTGTTACTGTATTCAGTGCTGTTCCGACAGTGTTCCGACATGGAGATCTGGGTGCGCCCCTAGAATGTGTGCAATCGATGACTCACGAGGCGTCGCGTCTCATTGGGGAAACATCAACTTCATGACCATTCCTTCATTCCTTTGTGTTGTGACCCATCTACTATACTAGGCAACATGGCTAATCCACCACAAGCACCGGCCTCCGTGAGGAATTTATACAGTAAGTGGTCCATACGCCAGGGCGAGAGCGAAACTAACGCCCGCGTAGCCCCTCCACAGGAAGAATGGCTCTTCCTCCCTCCCACCGGCAACAACCGCCAACAAACCAATGCCTCATCCTTTAGCACTCCGCCGTCCTCATCCTCCGGCCTCGGGAATGGCTCCCAAGGAGCGACCCTCGCAGGCGTCGAGATTGACCCGTCAGACCCGGAGGAATCACTCACCTTTTCCGACATTGCGCAGCTGTTCGCCTCGGAGTTTCTGACGACGGCGATGGGAATGCCGTTCGAGGTCGGGAAGACGTTGTTGCAGGTCGAGTATAAGCCCAAGGCTGGAGCGGTGGCGGGGACGATTGATGATGAGACGGGGGAGGAAAGGGTAGGGGAGATGACGGATGAGGAGAGTGTGGTTGATGAGGGAGAATGTGCGAGGAATGTGGAAGCGTCGGTACGTCGAATCCTCAGCCCCTGTGTGGTCCTCGGCTGATACCCAGCTCTCATGCAGATTACCAACCCAGAAGAAGCTGAGGCGTACTTCCAGGATGCAATTCAAGGCGGTACACGGTCCTACATCACCCCTGCAACAGCAGACGATAACGAACCTGTCGATCAAGCCGGGTACTTGGCTGAAGGTACGTCATCCCGTCCCCTCCTTGATTGTGGTCAAGCGTACTGACCTGCTTCGCATCACAGCATCGCCCAAGTACGTACTCAAGACCGACGTCTCGCCCTCGGGCTCCTCGGGCGTATGGGGAATGATGCGTCGGATCCGCCGCACACCATCCGAAGGTCTTCCGGCACTATGGAAGGGCCAACTGATCAGCACCATCCACTCCCTCCTATCCAACAACATCCAACCGATAGTTCACACCTTCCTGTTGATCAGCCTTCCGCCGGCGGTTGCGAGGGTGGAACTGAATGCGGAACTCGACTTGCCGCTGACGAGTCATCCGCACCCGGCATTACCGCTCGGCCTGCAGGTCGCGTCGCACCTGGTGACGCATCTGTTCCTCTCGCCGCTCGAGTTGATCCGGACGCGGTTGATCGTTCAGCCGTCATCGCTGCCGGAATCCAAGTCGAGTCTGTCCCTCCTCAGGGACGCCGTGAACATGGAAGGAGGATTCACTGGTCTCTACCTGCATTCGCACCTCATCATCCCGGCCATCTTGGAACACACCTTGCGGCCGCTATTGACCCTCTCGATCCCGCTCTTGATCGAACGCCAGTTGAATATCACGCCCGACGTGTCACCCGTCACCTACTCGATGCTCGACCTCGGCCTGGGCCTGGCATCGCTACTCATCATCCTCCCGATCGAGACTGTGCGTAAACGAATGCAACTACAGGACCGCGCGTTCATCTCGGAAGAAGACGCCGACAAGCCGCGGGAACGCAAGAGTATTGTCAGGCTTCGGCAGAGGCAGTACCATGGTGTTGTCGAGGCGATCTGGAGGATCATCACCGAGGAGACGACGACGGTCCCGCGGAAGAAGAGAAGGGCGAGTCGAGGGGTTGTTGCCGGAGCAGGAGAGGACGCCAAGGGTGGACGACTTGATGGTATCAGGCAGCTGTACCGTGGTGTGAGTCCCGCTTGCTGCATTCGCGCCGTTCGTTCGCTCGCTGATTTCGGTATCGTAGTTTGGTATGGCGGCAGGTGCACATTTGACGGTGTTCGCGTTGGGTCTCGTTAGTGCCGGTTTGGGAGGTCGCTCGATCGAGTACGGATGGAAGGAGATCTAGGCGGTGGATGCTTGTACGCTGTATCGAATAGGACTATATCATCATATGAGATAATAGCGAAATCCCGTCATACGGTTCGAGCCGATGTTGGCAGCTGAATGTCTATCGGATCCTGGTCCATTGCATGCACATGATCCGTGCATGCAAGCTGCCCTGGTAATGATTACCGTGTCGTACAAAGTCAGGCGATGGGCAGTCGCCTTTCTGAGGGGCGTGGGTCATTCAGAGGCAGGCGGTCTTGCGATCAGCTGATAGCGGCAGGAATGAAGGAATGAAGGGAGATAAAAAAGCTGGAATTGTGACAAGTCGCATGCTGGCTGCGAACTGCGGTCCTCATGCTGGATGTAGTGATTCGTTTGGTGAGCTTTTGCTTAGGAAGATGGACGGAACGTTGAAGTCCGATCTTTCACGACGGCAGCAGGACACCACTGTGTCAAAGCGTTGTCGTTAACTCGTTGTCATGGGGAATTGACCTAAGTCGTCATTCCCACCTCGATGAGTGTTCCGCACAACGCACGGAACTGGAGTACTCACAACGTCCTATGATGGCATGCCGAAATCTGCAGCGCTTTGACCAGTGCCCTTTGCATTCCGGAGGCGACGGAAAGCTGGAAGCCATGTATGCTGTACTAAGTCGACGGGAATTTCTGATCGATCTTCGTGCTTCGATGGCCTAGCGGTCCGTGACCAAAGTTTGCCTTTACATCGCTCCTCCGTACTAGGACAAATCTAAGTCGTTAACAGGGAGCCGATGATGCAGCTGTGCAACAGCAAGGGTCCGATGCATCTGCAGCGAGTTAACCCTGTGCCATTCCGCCTCGTCAGCTTCACCGCAAATTCTGATCCGCGCGTGAGTCAGATTCATCGCGTCCTAGCTATTGGCTCGACATCGAGACTTCGTCCAGCTAAGTCGTGAGGTGACTGAGATGACGTCGAGAGCTCTACAAAACTAGTTCACGATGCGACTTAGCTATCCAACGAGTTTGCCTGTGCTGGTACGTAGGCCAGCCGGATCGAGGGGAATGGATATATAATGGAATGGAATTTGAGCTGGATACTCGTTCTTTCCTTGACCTTCACCCATACTCTGGATCTTGCATTCGGACTCTGAAGAAGTACGCCGAAAGCTCATACCTCAAGTCCAACGACAACCAAGGTGAATACTCAAGATGTCCAGCAACCATAACGTAAGTCCCTCTGCATTTTGCCCTTTCGCGCCTTTACCCGCGAACTGATCGCTCCTATCCTTAGATAATCCCTAATATCCCTCGACTGCCGCTCGAGTTGATCGTTCTTGTCGCCGAGCAACTTTCCGACATGGGTCACTTTGGAACTCTCGCCAAGCTCAACCTCACTTGCAAGCGTGTTCGTCAGGAGACTAAACGAGCCTTGTGGAAGAGGGTGGTCGTCAAGAGGATCGGTTCGGTCGCGACAACGTCGTACTCTCCGGACGGGTATCTGGCGTTGTTCAAGCGTCGATATGGCGGAGAGGAGTACTACAAGTATATCAAGTGAGTTTTCCAACCTGTCACAGGGGTCGCCGGTTCGCTGATCTTCGGATGATAGGTATATCATCGACACAGACTGTCTACTTAAAAGCAGCCCCGTCCAGCCTCAAGTTCTCAACCCGACTCAGCTCGCCAACCCATTCCGCACAGCAACAAATGTAGGAGCTTGCCTAACGCCCCTCCAAGGCTGCCTGAACTCCTCCACGACCTCCTGCTCCGTCCGGCTCGGCGCGAGATACGAGCCCTTCACCGACGCATTGGTGGACACGCTCCAGGCGCAGCTCAAGGCTCCCCCTCCGACGCTGTTCGATACCATCGAGTTCCGTTCCAGCGTCAAGTTGCACCTCGCCATTCCGGAACACGTCAAGACTGCTCACATCGAGCCGTTGGCGACGCGTCAAGTCAAGCACGTCTTCGAGTCCTCGCCTCTTGGTTGGTTCCCGAGCGGAAGAATCAACCACGTCGAGATCAAACCGGAATACACCGGGACCGACGCCTCGACATTCGATAAAGGCCATCTGCAAACCTTGACGCTTGATACGCTGAATCTTCTCGCCGTCTCCGCGGGAAAGCACGTCCTCTTGGGTTGTGACAAGAAATGCGCGCGTCCGGTGCTGAGCATCAACGGATTGACACTCGAGGAAGTCGACGTGGTGATAGGCATAGTAAGTCTTCTCTCTCGGCTAGATCAGTACAGGAACAACCTACTAACGCGCATCTGCTTAGTGGTTCACCGTTATCGAACACATGCCTATCTACGCCGGAATCAAGCTCGTCCTCGCCTTGCGTGAAGGCACACCCATCGACCTTGGCATCGTCGCAATCCATCTCCGCACTCACAAACCCTCCTGCCTCCGCCACAAGCAGGCGCAAGGCGACTGTCCGGGCCTCCAGTTCAAGCTCGTCGATGCCAGCCAACGACTGATCGCCATCCTCGGCAAGCCGCTGCATCAGTATCGCAACAAAGCTGCGGGGATGTGTTTGTATGATCCGAATGAGAGGAGGATGCGGATGAAGTGTGCGGTGTTCGAAAAGTGGGTTGAGCAGAAGGAGAGCGACACGTCGGATAGCAGTGATGTGGAGATGGACGAGAAAGCAACTGAATGAGTATCAACGCTCGTCGGTGGACCTTGATGGACCGTTAAGAAAACATAATCGAGACTGCTCATATAATTGTCGTCGTATCCTGTTGTATTCATAGTGAGCCCAGTTTAGTACCATGATCGTTGTAAACACGTCCATGAACATTGCATAACACGAGAAACAACATACAAGCGACAAGAACACATACAGCCATTCAAGATACCCTAATATACCTGTCCTTTCACAGTCGGCGATGCCTGGGATCCCATGCGGGCCACATCCCACTGTCCTAAACCATTGAGCAGTCTTTGCTCGCGCCCGTGCCTAGTACATGCGGGATGTACATTCCGCCCGATCCCCTGGGCCGCATGCCTTGCTTCTACTGCCGAGTGCCGAGGACACATGCGCAACGAACTCCGCCATTCATGGCGAGTATGCTACCTCCTCCGGCAACAAGCTTGCCGACACCTCATACGCCATTGAGGCGCGTATCCACTGATACCGCGAGAGATCGTCAGCATGTACGACATCACTACCGAACGGCAAACTCACCCATCTTAACCTCCTTCACGCATATCCTTCCGTGCTTATCGAATCCTACGCAAGTCGCAATCAGCATCTGCGCGTCGGAGGAAACGAGAGGCTTACCAATCTTGACCGCTATATCCTGCTCCGCCGTGACCTGTTGTCTAAATCCGCTGAGTATGCCAAGATCGATTTCTCCTGGCACGCCCGCTGTTCCAAGCGCAAGTTTCAATAGGTCAGTCGCGCTCAAGACAGCGTGTAGAGTACGTACGCGATTCCTCCCGTTTTCGTTTCCGGCTTCCCGATGGTGCAGACCTGCTGGAACTCGGCATAGGCGGAGGAGACGGGAGCCGTAGATGTTCAGAGGCGACGGCGGCGGCTTTGCGTGATGATGGGAGACGTTGGCGTGCGCTTGGTGGTGCTGCCAGCGGCGTCCCGACTTCGGCTCTTGGTTTGGCCCCGGGTGTGCCGACGGAACGAGCAGAGTCTCCCGGATCATCCGCCTCGCCTACGATGGGAATGTAGATACTCTGTCGTTCCTTGGTCGCCATGAACTTTGACGCGCGGATGTCGAGATACTGGTTGCCGACTGCGATGCCCGGATGAGCCGTGCCAAAGTGAACCTTGAGCATCGCCAAGGATGGCGCGACCAGACCGCAGTCTTCGTAAGCGCATTGTACGGCCGGCACGACCGCGAGTCCGGGGATCCGTGGGAAACCATCGCCAACGGCTAGGTCGGGAAACGGGCGTTTCCACTTTGGGTTGGGAAACGTTTCGGTCAGGTCGAGAAAGGCGCGTTCGCGTATGTAGAAGTTGTGGGTGGTTCTGACGTGGCCGTGGACTTGAGACGGGAGAAGGAATAGGCTGCAGGTCCCGCATTGGATCAGGTCGAGGCCCGGGTGCAGCCGGAGGGTGCATTCTGTGGCGTCGAGAATTGGATGGGAGACGCAGGGCGTCAGGTATTGTTCAAGGGTTGGGTAGGCCGCCGGTGATTCTGCGCGTGATCCCTGTTTGACTTTCGGTCGACTTGATGATGCTGTCTCGGACCTTTCCGATGTCGCACGATGTCGTCGCTGCTGTCCCGGCGCGAACCCATCTACCGCTGTCGTACTCGTCGACAAGTCTTCCGGGGGCTCTTCACGGTACCATTGACCCTCGTCTAGCTTGAAAGGCGGGGAAGAAGGCGGTCCGCGTTTCACCACCGGCGGTGGGTCCGTCAGTTCCCCGTCGACGACGATCCATGTTGGCGGGTTTCCCAGGACGAGTTTCGTTGCATTTACTTCCCTGATCCATTGGTCTTCCGGCTCGCGATGGTGTTTATTGACGACATGACTTTCCACCGATTTCCTGTTATCATGAATGAACCCACACTCATCCACGATGCACATCCAACCTTGCACGATCGGCAAATCGTCTATCGGCGGCAGTGATGTCCCAAATTCCACCAGAGGATACGGCTTGGTCCAACTTGGGTTCGGGAAATCCCTCTCGAGTTGTTTGCGCGTGGCAGAGGCCATGTTCCACCAGTGGATGTTGGTTGAGTGCGGTGCGGCGGAACGCGGATTGAGGAAGACGCTGCACTTTGTGCATTTCAGGAGGCGTATGCCGGGGTGGTACATGAGGTCGAGGCCGTCGAGGAGGGGAAGGGGAACGGAGCGCATGTGCCTATGAGAATGGGATTAGCTCTGTTCTGTGAGGGTATTGCGAGACTTGCCATTGTGTGAGTGTGGGATAGCTGTGGTACGCCATGTTGGAGTGATGACGGAGAGAGAAGAGCGAGGAGGATATAGACTTCAGCCAAGAAACCCTTCAAGAAGCAAAGCAGAACGCCCAAAGAAGCACGAGTATCATCCCGCCGATCAGGCTGAGACATGAGCGATCCCTTTAACTGTTTCGTTCGTCATTGGCTCGTCCTCATTTCATAGTTAGTACCACGAATCCAAGATGCCCTCACCGGCAACGCTACACATCGTCTCCGATATACTCTACACCCTCAACAGAGTCTACGCATACTGGTCATTCCTCGTCAACTACACGCTCTACACCTCGCTCTGGCTCCTCGGTGGCATTCCGCCAAATGTCGATGCTCGAGTAGATGCCAAAAAGGGATGGCATCCCGGAGTGTTTGTCACGGGCTCCGAGGGAGATGTGGGGAGGGAGACGGTACGGATTTTGACGGGAAAGGGGTATACCGTGTTTGCGGGCGTGAGGAGCGAGGAGGAGGGCGAGATCTTGAAGAAGGGTTTGACGTCATCAAAGCTCAAGGGATCAGTACACCCAGTCTTGTCCAAGTCACTCAAGAAAGCGGTCGACGACATACGACAATATGGAGAAGACAACCCGGGAAGACGTCTAGTGGCGGTAGTCTGCAATGTCGGAATAAGTCCCGTGGGACCCTTGGAATCAATGACGGACGAGGAAATCAACGTACGTCCTCATCTCACTTTCCCCTTCTTACTGCCTTCGTATCACTCACTTTGCCTGGCAGAACACGATCTCCCTCGACCTGCGGACGCAGATTACTGTCGGCCGCACTTTTCTGCCCCTTCTCACCTCGACGCCAGGGCAAAAGCGAATAATATACCTCTCCTCCTGCGCGGGATACGCTCCTCTTCCAGGCCACGCACTTTTCTCCGCATGCGCAGCAGCTCTGGATTCCCTCGCGAGGGGAATGACAATGGAACTTACGCCCAAGAATGTGCGAACGACCGTCGTACGGACTGGATGCGTGAGGGGGTCCCGTCCACCGCTTGGAGAGGCGAAGGGGTATGAAGGGCTGATGCGTAGTTGGCGAAGCATTGCCAGTTGGACAGAGATGGGAACCCCGGCTGCACACATCGCGCAACAAGTGCATGATGCACTCGTACGTTTACCCCCTCCTCCGCATAGAAGATGCTGATCTTGTAATTTCAAGACGGATCTATGGATGCAGCCGTGTTATACTGTCGGCGTGGATGCGTTGCTGTTGCAGATGGTGCGGGATTTCATACCGGAGCCTGTGTGGGAATGGGCAGTGGGGAAGATGATGATGTGAATAAAGCTCTGATAAGGGTGATCACTGCCGTGCGGATCAACTTGTTGTAGGGGCAACGAGAACAGCGTGCCGGGAAGTGTGGCATGTAACCTATACGGCACCCAGCACCTTTCTGATTTGACATGACTTCGGAATTGGCGATATTGGTCGCAGAGGATTGCAAGACAGTGATCCGGATATGCTCAAAGCTGGACCGAATATACTTATTCCCATCTATACTACATTACACGTTATACCGTCGGCTAAAACTCCCCAGGCCCCTTTCCAAAATGCGCACCCTTAGCCACCTTAAGATAGGGCACGCTCTTGCTGTCAAACGCATTATTTCCAATCGTATTCCCGCCCCAGACAAGCTTGATCCCGTTGTAACTGAGCGCGAAAAAGATGATGATCGTCGCCAGGGCGACGCCGGTGTCCAGCGCCGCCTGCGTGAGGTAGTTGTACCGCTTCCACCAGGCGAAGGCCTTTTTCCGGATGAGGTAGTTGAAGAAGAATCCGAAGATGAACCAGAGGCTGTATTGTGTTGTGTTCTGTTTAAAGGGAGATGAGCGACGTGACTACCAAGGAATCACAACGCGACGTACGGCAGGAGGAATGTTGCCCGCGGCATTGAAGAAGATCGGCACATTGACAAATCGAATCCAGCTGTTTGGGTATCGCCTGTAGAGTGCGTAGACGATACAGGTCACGACAGGCTGAGATCAAAAACATTAGGAATGCTTTCTCGGAAACACTAAGCGAAGGTACGCACACCGATGATGAAGAAATACATCAGACTGCTGTACACCTGGCCCGATTGGAAGAGGCGCATGGGACCCACTGCTCCCCATATCATCGAGGCGTTGTAGACAACCTTGGATCCATTGCAACTATATTCGCAAAGGTCAGCAAACCCCACGTCGCATGAAGATCGACTCACGTGAAGCGATCCTTGTTTGTTGGCTTGCAGAGGTCCTCGACGTGACCGTACATCCATCGCAAGACTGCCGTAAGGGAATCAGTTCCAAGCCGTATAGATTGTTAATTCTACCGAGCCTTACCTCCGGTTTGAACAGCGGTAGACAGAACCGAAGAGTATATCTGGGTGACAAAGAGGATTCGAGGTGCGATTTTCTGTGCGGTATCAAGCACGTTAGCTGTCCGTTCGAACTTACGATGCAGTTACTTACCATGTATTGCCCCAATTTCAAGTCTTGCGCAAAGTCGAGTCCGTGCTTGACCGAGTTGTAGCCGTAAAACTAGGGAGACGTGATCAGGATATGCTCAAACACTAGCAGGTAACAGGCTAGCGTACCTTGACCATCATGTTCGCGATGGGCTTCCCCGGCCAGATATATCCGGCAATCAGTTCCGTGATGATGTTCAAGAATCTGAAGCCGGCGATGTTCAGCTGCATTTCCGCATCGGATAGAGCGGGCTTACACTCGTTGATTGGTAGTGCCCTCCAGCAAGCCCTCGGGAATGATGAGCAACGCTCCCATGCCGAAGCAAACGACGATGAAGCCCCAAACAGGCAACTGAGTGTCCCAGTAGCGGATGGTAAAGATCCCCAGGCCGAGGATCACAGCGGTCAAGATCATGTACCACCTGAGAAACAGGTTAGACACATACCAATTCCGAAGGATAGATGCTTACCAGTCTGGCACCTCACGGTACGCGTTCATCTTGCGCTTGTGAACGTCTTCGCCTCCGGCTCGCGAGTCCTTGAACTAGATATGGGATTAGTATTCCGCCGTCTGCAACGCATGCGGACTCACCCTAGCAACAATCTCTTGGCCGTGGTAGAGGACCGTATGGAAAAGGATAGCCGTCACCGAGGCAAACGACAGGGCGTATGACAGACTGTACGACATGGAGATGTACATTGGCGAGTATTGTTCGTACTTTTCCAGAACGAATTCGAGGTTCTTGTCGACCACGCGGCTGATGTTGTACGTGGCACCAGTGTTATCGAATGTTGAGCTCGATAGGAGCGGCAAGCTAGACAGATCTTGTAAGCTTGCTGCCGGGCTCAAAATATGGTAGACTTACTACCCGCTGTTCCAAACGTTGTTGTAATACAAGATGGGGGAAAGGAATAGGTAGAAGATGACGACCACGGCGAAACAGTTGGCGGTGATGTAGAAGGGCGTAATCAACGGCGAGCCGGCATAGTTAATGACTGTCCAATCGAACGAGATTGGGAATAGCCCCAATCCGGAGTTCATCTATCGCTCCAAGCCATTAGCCTACGGCCGGGAGCGCTCGAAGCTCCTCACTCACGCCGAATATGGTGTTGATCTTTTGGTTTTTGGGCCAAATCCAGGTCATGAACGCAAACGACGACAAACACGTGCACAAGTAGTCGGGGAACCAGAACCAGACGAAAGACGCGATACAAGCGAGACCTGTCACCAGTGTTAGCCTTCTCCGAGTACAAGAGAGGAGCGGACGTACTGAAGTATCGGTACCGGCTGACCTTCCACCCGTTCGCGATGACGCCTCTATCGCTGTTCTCGTGTAGCGCGCGGAACAAGACCGTCGATGACAGGGTCGACGGCCAAATGAGCGCCGCGGGGTAAACGATCCATCGTCGTGCGAGACCTGCAAGGCCAAAGCTGTCAGAAAGATGATCAGCGCAAAGGTAGTGCATATGCGTGCGGGACGCTCACCCAAGCATTTGCGTGGTCAGCAAGTAGACGAAACAGAATCCCGCTCCGTAGTCGCGGTTCCAGTATACGGGGCTACTGATGGCAACATAACTTCCGAGAGCATAAGCGCTGCTTCCCGTCAGGTTGACACACTGCGGAGCAGGACAAGACGTCAACATCGATGCAAAGACCGATTGGAGAGTTGACTCACGATGACGATCAACGCGTGCTCCTTGATCGTAAACTTTCCCGGATTGATGCGGAACCCCCATCGTTCCGTGCCGATTCGCCACTGAGGGAGCTTCTCCCATGCTTTACCAATTGGGAAGAGGAGGATCTGGGCGACGACGTAGCCTATCGACAAGGAAGGCTATGACGTGCAGAGTTTGAGCGATAATTCGGATGGGATCGCGCGGTATTAGGCTCACATATCGAAGGCTGTAGCAGATTCAGGAGTGGTTTCAGTCAAACGGGGTACATCCAACGTGTGATCGCTACTCACGCAAAGAACTGGTTCACCCCGGCGAATAGAATGACAAACGCCGTCAAGAGCGTCCACATCCGGAAATCTGGCATCACACCGCTCAGCTCGCACCACACACCGCAGGGTATGAGGGACTCACGGTTAATCATGATACTCGGATCATCGTCCGTCGGCACACACGCCTGTACCTCGGGAAAGGGCGACTCGTCTCCGTCGACGCGGCGCTTGAACGCTTCCATCGGGGTAAGCTCGACGGCGTCATCGTGTATGCTTCTTGATTTTTCCGAGGAGAGGTACCCATCTTCAAGGTGTCCCGAGGGCTTTTCAGTAGTGTGAGGCTCGTCCAGAGATCTAGGAGTGGCTGTGCCGGATGAGGCCGGGCGCGTGGTGAATGGGTTGTATGGGAGATCCGAGGTGGTGATCTCTGGGGACGAGTCGTAGTTTTTCTCGTCGATTGGGAGACCCATCTTGCTGGACTTGACGGTTGATGGTGTTCTGCAAGACGGTCCGGGGAGCGCCAAGGGTCATGATCGCCGTTGGCTTTATACCGCCTCGTCTTTCTTGATGTTGCATGTCCTACACTTCAGGGAAGCGGTCTTCTTCCAGTATTGCATCATGTCGAGGTGAAGGACGAGCCCGAGGTTGACGTGCTGCTTCGGGATTGGTATTCACCGTTCATAAAGCCTCGACCTTGGGACGACAGAGAGGACATCCTGTTCCTGGCGTCGGAGAAACAGGAAGGTCGGGAACATGACGACACCTGTTTGCGCTCCAAATTGCCGACTTGACGACGTGGGCATATCAGCTGTCTTCGGTCAATTACCAGCGGTTCGGAGCGACTCACGACATTGCTCTCTGCAGCGCTGCAGTGAGGTTGTTGACGATCTCAAATATTGACGAGGATGGTGTTATCGTCTTCGAGTCGGCTAAGTGGGATGCTGCTATTTCCGTGCTCGTAGGTGATAGCACGTTATCGGACACGGATCGAGTAGCTGGGTCTTCGTGGACGATCAAGACAATGTCCTCGCAAGACCTCGGTCAAGAGGTCCTGTGGGTCTCAGCATGTCAGGCCGAGGAGCGTTGATATCACCCCTTGAATGGTGACAAGCCCGACTGTAACCCCGACTCACGTGTGCGTTGGATGCATGACCATGGACTCTGTCGACCGCTCTCGGCGCGCACTATCCCTCTTCTTGATGATGATCGCTCTGCCTTGTCGTCTGCCTGTCCTCTTCTCAGAGGCATCATCATGGCACATGCACACAGATATACAGACCAACTGAATCTGCCAAGATCTCGAGCGATAGAATCACCCAAGATCCGAAAAAGTCCCGCGAGCAATCGAACTGAGACACCGGGATCCACTCAACTTTTCCGTCTCCTCTTCTTCCAAGTAGGTAGGTCTCTTCCTATCCTCTCTCGCATCCTCGCTTCATGCCTCGATGTCGGAAACCAGCAACAACCCCTATCCGGTAGACCCAACGGGATACCTTGTCGGTTCATTTTTGGCGGTGCGTTCCCTCCTTCATCCCCGCTCCCATCTTTACTGATATCCCCTATTTCAGGCAATCCTCTTCGGATGCCATACCTCCCAGGTATACCAATACTACCGCAAATTCCGCTCCGATCCATGGCGGCTACATTTCCTCGTCGGATGGGTGTACACCCTTTCCGTCCTGCAGATTTTGATCATCGTCTCGACCGCGTGGAAATACTTTGTTGATGGGATTCATAATCCGAGGATATGGGGGGAATTCTGGTGGCCGCTCTCGTTCCAGGATGGACTGGTGAGTCGTTCACGTTGTCTTTTGTTCCCTGTTGACGGCTGTGTAGATCCCGCTGGTGGCGTTTACCGCGCAATGCTACTTTGGACGAAGAGCGTATATCCTGATGGGCCGGCGCAAGTGGTTCCTCTGGCTCGTCACGATCTGGGGAAGCATCACCGCTCTGTGCGGAATAGCGTAAGTCTCATCCTAGCAACCTATACACCGTCTAACAACCATCGCAGACTCGCCGTCACCGCCTTCCTCTGGGCCTCGGATCCCTGGGTATCCCACCAATCGTTCTCCGCACGAAGCATCAGCGTCCCTTCCCAGGTCGTCGCCATCCTCTGGATGGGCCTCTCTGCCTCGCTCGACGGAATCCTCACATTTACTCTCATCCGATGCCTCTGGCGTGCCCGGTCCCCGACGTTCGATTCAACAAACGACCTCGTCCGACGGCTGATCACCTTGACGCTCGAGACGGTGCTCCTCACGCACATCTGCGGCGCGGTCATGTGCGTGCTGTTCCTCTCCCAGCCGGCGGCACATCGGACAAAGACGACGGCGTTCTGGATCTTCCTGGAGATTATTACGGAACTGTATAGCCTCTCGGTGGTGTTCACCATCAACGCGCGTTCCGCCGCACGGAGAACACTACACGGACCGAAAGCGCCGCCGACGCCGGTACCCGCGTCGCGAAGTACGTCACCGACAACGGAGGACCCCCCGCCGACGCGCGATTTCCGGGACCAGCGGCAGCTCGATTTCGCCGTCGAGGGGTTCCAAGAGGTCCCTCGGTTCTCGTATCATTTCCCGCAGAACGGGACGGGGCCGTCGCGCGCGCGCAAGGGGTCACAGAGGGAGGACGAGGCCGTGGAGATGAAGGATTTGGGGGATGTCGAGAAGGGAGGGGATACCAAGGGGGCGGTGGACTCCGCCTCGACGGGTGAGACAGAGGAAGAGGATGTGAGGCGGCGGAAACGGTTTGGAAGGTGGAGACGGTAGCGTATATGGCGTGTTGTATAGGTTATGAACTGGAATAGCAGGGTTTGGCATTGACCAATCGTCCGCTGCGTGTCTGTGGACAACGTCGTAGTGTACGGTGATATCACCTTCGATCTGGAGTTCGCACCGCTGTCTCGCACGACCGTAAGACTCTCCATTGGGCACCGCTCAATTGGCAACACGTCCAGCTTTAAAGGGTATGAGAGAGGCGAGGCTTTAGATCATGCTGGCCCGACTTGATTGACGGGTTTTTGCGCTTGCAGTGCGCTGTGTGTCGCCTGTCAGTGCATGTTTATCTGCGGTCTTGTACGTCGTCCTCTTATGGTATGCCATGTTCATCGACGTGTATACAATGATGATGAGAAGCCGCTTGGTTGACTCTAAATACGAATATGAACTACGATGACAACGCTTATTCGATGTCGCTCGATCAAGAGCGATACAACGGTCCACCAATGTCCAGTCCACGTCGGCTTGTAGACGATTTCATACGTGGGCATTGTCGCTCACCACCTGATCCGGCTTTTTGTCTTGTTGTTTCGACTCCACTGTTCAAACAACACACACGTCGTCTGATCCTGAACCCTCCGCTCATTCGGATTGTACAAGCACAAGCCCGCCGCCCCGTTCGGCAACGGCTGCAGCGGTCGTCCCAGGATCGCGATCGGCCGTTTGCCCGAATTAACGAGCTTGATCTCGAGGTCCGCACAGTCGCCTTGTACCTTGCGATGGCGGAGATAGGAGGATTTGTACCGTCGAAGCTGCGCGGCGATGTCGTTGACGACGGTGGGCGTCCTCTGACGTAGGGAGAGCACGATCTTGATCGCGGCATAAATTGGCGCGTGTTCAATGACGTTGAACCACTGTAGGGTTTCAGCATATCACCCGTGACTTGTGCCCGACAGCAGAGACTTACCAAATCAAGCACGACTTTCACCTCCTCGAATGTCAACCCGTAAAAACACAGGCTCGGTCTCGTGCATTCACTGTTGGCTCCCAGAAGGACATGCTTGCCCGCTGACACGGCGAGAAGGGTGATCATGTCGAGCGTCATGGTTTGCAGTGATCCTGCATCGAATGTCGTGCTGAAATTGCGCCACTTCACTTCCGAATCGACATGTACTTCGTTGATTCGTCCCCTGGGAAACCAGCCGATGGACGAAACATTCAAAAGATCCTTGATACATTGAATCGACAGCGGCTCGATTTCAGCGGTCTTCAGACGTTCCGGGATGGCGAGGTTAACTTTGATGTTGGAGAGGCCCTCGAGGCTCTCGAACAAGCTCGGAGGACGCGCCTTGAGCTGCGCATGAAGCGTATCGGACAAGTCATCGTTGCAACGTTGCTTCTTTGCGCCAAGTCGGACGGAGCAGGACATTGCTGAGGAGCTTCGAGAGCCTGCAGGAGGCTTTGTGCAAGCTCCTATAATCGTTGCGTCTTGGAACGGATTGAGATTTGGGGCGAGAAGTTGACGTTGAAAGCCGTCTTCCCCGAGAATGCATTCTTCGTCGAGAATTTGCCTGAGATTCCAAGGTAAGCGCTCCGCCCGCCACAGGGCTATGCTGCAGACTCACTTGATATACTTGTAGTGCTCCTCTCCACCATACCGAACCTTGAACTCCTCTAGATACTCTTCAGGCGTATAGAGCGAGGATCCGCTAGTCGTCCCGACAGTCTCGAACCTCTTGACGACGACTTTCTTCCACAAGATGGGCAAAGTTTCTTGGCGGACGTGCTTGCAAGTGCGGTTCAGGCCTGCCAGGGTGCCGTAATGGCCCACAATGGAAAGGTGTTCGCCTACAATGCTGATCACTTCGAACGGTAGGACAGGAATATTGAGGATCAACTAACGATAGGAGCGATCAGTCGCGAATGAGAGCGCATTTTGAGTGGACTTACAGCAGTGTCGAGACTGAAATAAGACAGCTCGAAGATATCCCCTTTTGAAGTGGACGAGGGGATTAAGGTGGCAGAGTGCTCAGATATGTGTTCGGAGTGCGAAGGCGACATTTGTGGCAAAAGTTGAGACCAAGAAAGGCAACAACATTCTCATACGACTTTATAGTCATTCCCCCGAGCCATCTTGCATGCCTGCCATCATTCCGCCTGGGGCAGCTCCTCGTGCAACTAACTGGCATGGGAGGACATGACCGTCATTGCACACGACTTAGCAGCGCTGCAACCCGACGTCGAGCCAATGAGACAACGCAAACACGATGACTCAGAAGACTAACTCACTCCCCGCGTTGATGCTGACGAGCCGGGGGAGTCCCCATGCAAACTGGACTCTCGTCATGGGTTTGGTAGGGCCGAAGCTTTGCCTCCTCCGTAACAACTCCGATCTGACAAGGCTGATAACAGAAAATCGAGCATGCAGCGTCTACGCGCCGCTGGCGCAACTCCCGACTTGAAAGACCGGCGTTGGACCGCACCGCATCAACTTGCGGTTCCGTTCGATTTGTCGCTGCCGGGTAAGATTCGACACTCACACGAGAGAAAGGTCCGCGACTGTAGCTTCAGCTGATCGTCGTTCAGAACGCTCGGCACAGAACGCCCATCATTTCGTCACGATTTATGCGACCTGACATAGGTTGGCGACGACACGAAGAAGATGAGCTCCCGGGGTCTGATATGCGTCCAAAGACTCGCATTGACGTTTTGCCCATGTTAATTCCCCGACTCTATTAGAAAATCCAAACTCGCAATCCAAATCGTTACAGTGACCATAAAAGAATGGATGTATCACATCCTTTGCCTTTTCCATATCTCTGGTGTTTCAGGTGTCTCGCAGGCACAACTGTACGATGTCAAAGTTTGACATCTCTGGGAGGATGTCATCTGACAAGTAGTGAACGCTGTTCTCCTGGATAGCAGAATGAGACATGGGATCGCCAGTTCCGTCTCCTTGTCTATCAGACGTGACAGTTTATGACATACATAGCCATATGCAAGTGCGAGCTCAGGGCTACCGCAGCCCAGCACCAATCAGATTCTCTAACCGCTCTTCCCCACTGTCCACCCTCTTCCGCACGTCCGCCGGCAACTTGACGCCCCACGCAACGCAATAATGATCCAGCACCAACTCGAGCTCTTCCACCTCGTCGAGAAACTCGAGCTTTGATATCCTGCATCCGGTCATCAGCGAAAGCCGCGGGAACGGAGAGAGAGACGTACCGCTCCAACTCGTCTTTCGGGATGTACTGCGTCCGCACGTCTTTCAAGCTGACCCCCTTGGCATAGCCGAATCCTGCGCGAGTGAACCGAGAGGCTTGGTCCGCTGGTGAGGCATAGATGGCGCCAGGGAGGGGAATGCCGCGCGACTGTTGGGTAATGGTTAGGGAAGGTTCGTACTGTCTTATGGGGAGGACATACCATGAGATTGCGTTTCATAACGGTGCCGAAAGAATCGCTGAGAATTCCGATCTCAGTTTCAGCTTGCGCAAATGTACCGGACGACTCACTCTAATCCACACATCTCATACACGACGCCCATACATCCACCGCCTCCATCACCACCAAACACCTTTCCGAACCATTCGATCACGGCGGCGCTCTCCTCGGGCGCCATATAGCAGAACAGACATTCCGCGAGAAACAACGTCGGTACCGCCGGATCCAACAGAGGTAGCAGTGTCGCGGAAAGGACGTCCCGAGATACCTGCTGCCGTAGATCGACAGGCAGGAGGTGATACGCGTCCCCGTCGAGTCGGGCTCCGCCTTGGGTGACCTTGTATGGCTTTTCCCCTGCCGCAAGGCCGTTTGGACGAGGAGAGACGGCGGAGAGGAGCGTCTTGTTGGTGACTATGCGGCGGGCTTTCGTGGATGTGATGTGCGGAAAGTCGAGTTCGATGTATTTGACGAGGTTCGCATGGAACGGAGCTAACTGGAAGGCAGGACGGATCAGCAACGGTGATCGTTGGTCGAGCTGATAGCTGAATCATTCGGTCAAAAGAGTCCGACCATCCATGGCGCAGACTCGCTCTATTTCCTTGAGCCTTCCAAGGACCCTGATCGCCCCAGCGCGGCCGACTGGCCTCTCGCATACGCGAAGCTCGAGCGTTCGGATTGCGGTGAATGTCGGGACCGGTTCTCAGCCATCCTATGGCGGCTTGCAAATCGGAACTTCTGTTGCAATCGGCATCCTGGGACGCCATGAGACTGTTCCCCGCTTTCCGCTTCGAGCCCTCTTTTCCCTCGACATCTCCTCGCCTTCGCTGGAAAGCCTGTCCCGGACCCTCGCTTCGCAAACGCTCATTCCTCCCAACCTGGGTAACAATTTCTTTGAACCCGCTCAACTCACCCTCCAGAACCGCGCATCACTCCCCGCCCCCAGACCGACCACCTGCCGCGGCCCGCCCCCTTGCAACCACCGCTCGACTAACCGATCCACACTCCAGCTGCGATGATGCGTCCCGAGGTTGATGAGCGGTGCGCGTTTGATCTGCTGGAGGGGCGGCATGCGTCCGGAACGTGTGAATAGGTGGGTGTAGGGGTCTGTGGATGGGGGGATGTAGCCGAGCGCTATGGCGGAGCTGTGTTGAGATTCAGCGGGGTGGAGAGAGGAGAAGGAGAGGGGAAACGTACAGCCGGGATGTGAGAGCATCGTCGTCCGTCCCGCGGATGGCGTCGTCTGCGTCCGCTGTACCGGACGACGTGGGCTCGTCAAGGGGGCTTCGCAGCGGTTGACGGAACATGGCTGTAGGTGGGATAGTGGTGCGTGCTGCTGGATGAAAGAGGATGTTGAAGAG
Source organism: Naganishia kalamii (assembly GCA_022813745.1). Taxonomy (NCBI): domain Eukaryota; kingdom Fungi; phylum Basidiomycota; class Tremellomycetes; order Filobasidiales; family Filobasidiaceae; genus Naganishia; species Naganishia kalamii. The sequence continues at coordinate 28,623 of JAKLLX010000125.1, read as the reverse complement.
TTGAAGAGGAGAAGGTCGATTCGTCATCTTGAAAGCAGGAATGAATGAAACGGTTTCTGCATCGAATTTGTTTCCGCATGAGGCCGCCTTCCAAGGTGCAGGTTGCATTGCCTGTTGAAAGGCTGATCGCATTCAACGGAGTACTATGCTTGAATCTCTGGTGGAAGAGCGAATTTACATACTAAGAGACGCGGACTGTCAAACTTGCGAAAGTACAGCCATGGACAGGCACAAAGCCCAAGAGAAGGCAGACTTCCCGGTGATGGGAACTTGCTGGCGATGGTTTGGAACACGGCAACAGCGACCAGGATACCGCCTTGCACCCGAAGATAACAATCTGAATCTCATGTGTACGCTTGGAAGTGCCGTGGGCACCTGTACAGCCATGTCATGGATCGCGGGGAGCCTCCTCCCGAGAGATGCGTGCGTGCAACAGTAGTGAACAACGCGCCGCAGCAGGACACTCGACCAACCAGATAGGCTGACCCGCAGGCCGGACACTACAGTCCCATGTTGCGCGTCGCATGAACTTTCATTCACCCATGTTCATTTCGAAAACGAATTCGTACGACTGCGTACGATTGTCCATTTCTCAATCCAAACCCGCATCCTACACCCTTCTCACAAACCTCTCCACCGCGGCGACGGCCACACCGAACCCTACCAACCCGGCCGCCCACGGATTACCCACGACGTCGCCCACGCGGGGCCAGAACGCATTAGATTCCTTTTGCCACGCCTTGAGCTGGGCGTATTTCTCCTTGTTCTGCTTGAAGTATCGGGATTCTTGGGAGGACTCGTTTTCCTTGTCGCCGCCGATGTAGCGGAGGAAGCTAGAGCGGGAGATGGTTTATTGCTGGGGGTACGAAATGGGGAAGGAGAGCGTACAGGTAGTTGATGGCTGGTCCGAGGAGCGTCAGCGGGTGAAAGTGGCCGTCCGAGTAGAGTAGGAGCGGGATGGAGAAGTGAACCAAAGCATCTCCGAGGTAGCTATCCCAAGATCAGCTCTCGCTCTGCAGAAGCATGGTCACGACTCACTTGGGATGCCGTACGATACTCCATACACCACCGCGGAAGAGTTTCCCGCTATCCTTGTGCGTCTCCAACTGCCAGTCCGCGAGGGTTTCCATCCCGAGTCCAACGGCGAACAACCCGACGGCGAAAGCATGCACGATCCCGGCGTACTCCCGCGGCGCGGAGAGGGGGGAGGTCACCCCGTTAAAGGGCAGGGACCAGGAGAGGGCGATGAGTGTCTGTACCACGGCTTCGGGGAGGAACTTGGTCCCGAGCGCGAGGTTCCACGCGCCGGGTGTCTTGATGCCGGCGTAGCGCGGGTCATCGTGTCCCCGCTGCACACTCCGCTTGACGATCCGGTAGAACAGTCGCCCGCCCCAGAGCGTTACCCCGCCGAGGACGAGCCTCTGTGTGGGATGGAGCTCCCGGAGGGCGGCGGTGAACGGTACCCCGCGCAGGGTGTGTCGTAGGACAGAGTGGTACCACGCGTTGAGGACGAGCCCTGAGGGCCAGAGGTAATCTTTGCCTTCTGCCCGCTTGGCGAGGCGGGATGCGACGTAGGTGAGGCCGGAGAGGCCGGCGTGGAGGCCGAGGGAGGGTACGATGGTGTCCCGGATTGACATGGTGGGTCAGGGGGACTTGCTTTGAAGGTGATGTCTATTTTGTGGCCTGTTCATTTTCTGAAGCTGTTAGAGTTGCCCGTCATGTATACGTCATACCCTCGCCAACTCTGTCCCAGAAAACGTAAATAGCTGAAAATAGCCTCCGTCTCGGCCTCGGACATGCCCTTCGCCGAGGTATAGAGCAACTCGTCTCCTCCCGGCAAGCATCCTCTCAAGTAACCAGGTCATTGTACAGTATATAATCCCTTGGACTGCCCTTCCTCCCCTTCCTCGTAACTACCACAACGAAATGTCCCTCGCAGCACCAAAATCAATCCTCATCTCTGGCGGAAGCATAGCCGGTCCCGCCGTGGCGTGGTGGTTGACCCGATACGGATTCAAGACGACTCTCGTGGAACGATGGCCCGCGCTGCGGCCGGGAGGGCAGAATATCGATGTCAACGGCGAAGGAGTGAGTCTCTCCCTCGGTATTCAGGGAAGAGACTTTGTGATAAGGCGCTGATGCCCGTCGCAGCGCCAAATCATCCGCAAGATGGCCCTCGAGGCTGCGATCCTCGCCGCCAACACGGGCGAACGCGGGTCCATCGTGACCGACCTGCGAGGCGCTCCTCGCGTCACGATGCCGTTAGTAGGTCTTGTGGTGCGATTCTTTCTCGTGGATTGCTGATACCGATGTTAGGAGAAGGGCGGGTTCAGCCCGACGAACGAGACCGAGATCCTGCGTGGCGCTTTTGCCAAGATTTTGTATGACGCGACGAGGGATACGACCGCGTGGCGGTTCGGAGACCAGATCGTCAAGATGGTGGAAGGAACGCAAGGGGTCGATGTGCGTTTCCAAAGCGGGGAAGAGGAGGTGTTTGATGCGGTCGTTTTGGCGGACGGAGTTGGCTCGCGGACGCGGAAACTTGCGTTCCCGCCGGAAGACATCCAGTTCAAGAACCTCGGCGTCTGTAAGCCCATCCCAGCTGCCGCGAACAGACAGAAACTGACGCTGCGCAGATATCGCGTACTTTACCATCCCCATCGAACCGACCGACAAGGACACCGATCAATGGGTGATCACGAACCTGCCCGGACGTCGGTGCCTCAGCTTCCGGCCGGGCGGGGACGGGCACCTGCAGGCGTTCTTGATGTGGACCAGTCCCGAGTCGGCAGGTGCGTACTTCTCGCGGAGATCGTTATATAATGCTGATTCCGATTGATATCGTGACTCGAACCGCAGGCTATGAAAAACTCCCGCAGGCTGAACAGATCGCCGCGATACGTTCCCACCTGCTCTCCGGCTCGTCTTTTTCTTCTCCAGTCGTACAGCGCGCCGCAAGGGGCCTCGACAACCTAACCGACGTATACCTCGAGTACACCGGCCAAATCAAAGCCAAGCGCCTCGTTTCGCCGGGCGGGAAGATCAGCATGATCGGGGACGCAGCGTATTGCAGCACGCCAGTCTCGGGCGCGGGAACGACGCTGTCCCTCGTCGGGGCGTACGTCCTCGCCGGAGAACTGGCAAAGCATCATGCCCTGAACCTGGGGAATTCCGTGAAGGACGGGATGGAAGCGTACGAGAAGTGGATGAAGCCGTTCGCAGAGGGGTGTCAGCGCCTGCCGCCCGGTGTGCCCGGGATTGCGTTGCCCGAGACGGAATGGGGGATTGCGCTCCTGCATCGGGTGCTGGGGATGGCGGTTTGGACGGCCAAGACGAGGGCGGTCAAGTGGGCTGGGGAGAGATTTTTCGGTGGGGAGGATGCCGGGATCGCGTTGCCAGATTACAGCCAGTATGAAGTTGGCAAATCGGCGCTGTGAGAGGACGAGGGGTAGGTGATGATAGAGTTGCCTTTGGACTGCCCGTTGTCCGGGTGCTGGATGACTGCCAAGGCTAGTTGTACCGTTGATAGAGAATCATGTAAAAGCTTGTAGGGAATAGAGAATCCTAGACTGTTTGTCAGAGATTGTTTAAAGCCACAGCGAACCCGTTTGAAGGATCACACGCGTGGTCACGGCGACGTGCATGTGATTGGCCCCGCAAGGACGACCAAGTCCTGCAAACGTTGATGATTGTCATTGATATATTCCCCGAATACATCAACGTCTGCGGGCCTCGGCACTGCCCTGCAACGCCTCTACGCGCGACAGCACGACATTCCCCCTGAACGCCGCTTCCCCCTCACTCGGGAGCAACACGCTATCCGCCGGCGCCGTCTGCGTCCCTACCGTCTCCTCTGCTGGCGGCGGCGCATACACTTCCGTCGGCAACTGCATCCCGACCTCTCCCTCGGGGTGATCACGGACGAGCAGTTCCCCGCGCGCGGTGTAGATGGACGTGAGCGCGTTCAGGGCCGCACGGTGTTCGGCCATGCGGAGGGAGGAGCCGTAGCCCTCGGCGAGTTTGAGGCCCGAGGGGAGGAAGAGGCCGATGTTGAATATGGGCGAGAGCGAATGTCGTCCGGATTCGGCGAGGATCCTATCGAGGGTTTAGCGGGGTGGATCTAAGGAACTTTTGGTCGACTCACCGACTCTGCACGCCCGCCTGTTCCGGCGCTCCGGCCTGACCCATCATCTTGCGGACTTCCACGCTCAACACGTGTTTCGGATTCCGGAAATTCAGCGTCGACGCGACGTCCACATGCCGCGACAGAAAGTGCGCATGAACGAATTTCCGTGCGGCGGCGATGCCCTGCTAGGCGTCAGCGTTGCCAACCCGTGCACGGAAAGTGGGACCGACCTTTTCCTGGTAGATGAGCGCGACGAAGGAACGCACGCTCCGCGCAACGACTTCTTCCCACGTCGTCCGTCTCTTGGCACCGGCGCCTACTTCCTCCCGCTCCCCTCTGACCCAACGCACGGGCACCCCGGCGCTCCCCGTACTCCTCTTCCTCGACCGCCCGGCATTCCCTTCCCCCCCACGTACCGAGCCATCCGTCTCATACGGCCCGTTGGCCACGCCCACGCCGAGCGTCTTGGCCACATCGAAACACGCCTGCGGGCCCACGTGCAGGGATACGAGCGCCTTGAGCGCGCGCGTGGGCAGGTTCGGGTACGTCGTCGCGAGGGCTTCCGAGGCGTATAGGCCGAGGAGGGAGTTGCCGAGCGCGGCGAGGAGCGCGTTGGTTTCTGGTGTTGGCTCTGCTGTGGTGCCGTGGATGGAAACCGGAAGCTTGCGCGGATCGTAGCTGATGTCTGTGAGTGCTACGACGAGGGCTTGCTGCAGTGCGTCCGTTGCGGGGAGTCCGAGTCGCGCGAGGAGTGCGGCGAGGGATGACGTCGGGATCGGCAGATGGGATGGGTAGTCGGGTGCGTAGAGCGGGTCTGATGATGCTGGTGCCGACGATGTAGCCAATGTTCTCCGAGCGGATGGAACATCTGAAAACGACGTAGGGATCAGCATTCATTCCACTATACCGCCGATTAGACTCACCAAGGGCGGCCAAACACCTCGCCGCACGGACCAACGCCCGTGCCTCGACTGCTCTCACTGCTGTCCTGATGCCGGCTGTTGCTCTAGAAGCCATCATGTCGTCCGAGGTTGCTGCTTTTCCGAGTTCAACCGCTGCACAAGTTCAAGACGTCAAGAAGTCTGGTCGAGTTGCGTGCGATCGGGCCAAAAAAGCAAGCGCAATCGGAGGGCCGCGCTTTTGTTTGGCGAAAGGGCGTTTCAGGTGTGTTTCGCGCCGTTCATCAGCTTGTTGTCTCTTGGAGATGGAGCAAAGCTGGGCAATGAGAGGGAGAGATAGTATGGGCCGATGGATCACACACGCAAATACTCCGGACGAGAATTTAAAAGGACTATGTCCTGGCTATATCATACCTTCTCTCTCTCGGTAAGAATTTGCGAATCGCCGCGACTGTGAGTATTCACTCTCGCAGGTCGCTTGTGCACGGCAGCCCAACACTGCGTCTGTGCACTCTCTATACCCCTCGACGGACCTTCCCGCCTTTCTGAATTCTGATATCAGCCTCGAAGCTGTACACCACCTCGCAGCTGACCTCTTCATATTCTCGCGCGAAATGACCAGACGCGCGGATGCAAAACTGATGCTGACGCTAGCGCATGATGCTCCACCCTAGCCTTGGACGGGTCCAATCACCTATTTGGCGGTATATAGCTTGCAAGGCGGGTAGGTAGGGTCTCCCTCTGCAGTATCAAGAATAGCAAGGAGCCATCATGAATCCACTTATGAAGGTACGTTCCTCGTTCCCGGGAGGAGAATGCTGCTGATTTCCTGAGGGGTAGAACAAGGTCGATGTGTCGGTACGTGCTACGTCATCTTTCGATTCGACAGGCAGCTGATGGATGGGACAGACGATGAACGAGCAGGAACGTCAGTTGTTCCAAAAGTACGGAAAGCTGCCGAAGAAGAATGTCCTGACGAGTATGCAAAAGGTGCGTTCTCCCCCCCTTCCCCGCGAACAGATGAGAGATCCCTTTGTGCTGATCCGTCTGCGTTGGTAGGAGCGCAAGTACTTTGATTCGGGGGACTATGCGATGCACAAGGCCGGGGTAGGGGCGGAGATGCCCGTAGGGAGCGCGATTGCGACGCCCGAGAGGTGAGTGCGAGCGTGCCGGGAATGTCGGCGGAGCGTGGAGATTGGCGAGGGTGGGCACCGGGGGACATTGCGGGAACGGGGACGTCCGGAGCAAGGCTTCAACGGAGGATATACGCTCGACAGGCGTGCCGTACAGGGCAAGCGCAGGGAAGGATGTATGCGTCTCTCGAAAGCAGCAAAGATACGACCGCTACGGATGAAGGATACGACCGCTACGGATGAAGGGCAAGCCGAAAAGGCTGAACGTGTCGTATGATACGTGAAGAGCTTCGCAGCTTCGCGTCATCGTCTGAGCGGAAACGGAGGGCGGATCGAGCAAGGCCCTCGTGCGATTCTGCGATGCCCGAGAAGAGTGTGCGTACAGTACGATTTGGATACGCGGTCGATTGCGGCCGTGTTATCCGACGGGGCGAGGCATGTCTGTGAGGGCTGGTACATTGTAGCGCCAACGGATACATTCCCAGTCGCTTCAGCCATCGCATCGCGTCAACAGCAACTCTCGCATGATTCAGCAGTTTCCTTTTTGCTGACACCTTGTTTACTGCTAGACTTCCTCACGCACAGCCACCCTCGCTCTCCTCCTCGCCGACGAATCCATCCAACATGCCCACCTACGCACACCACCACCACGCATCCTCCTCGGCCTCTTCCCCGCCCACGGGATCCGCGCTATCACCCAGCAACAGCTTCAGCGTCGCCGCCCCGCCGACGCAGGGGATCGCGATTCCCGGTTCCGGCGGCGGAGAGACGTCGAGCGCGGGATTGGCAAGGTCGCCGAGCAAGTCGGGCGGCGGGGGGCTTTCGCCGAATGCGTCGTTGGCCGGGAGCGGGTTGATGGCGCGACGGCCGAGCGCGGGCGTGGGCGTGGCGAGTATTCCGATTCCTGGTGTAGTCACCGCGGGAGGGTTCGACAAGTGAGTCACCCACCGTCGTTGGCCATGGTTCACTATTCTGATATTTCTTGCAGCGCACGCGTCTCGCCGCCCGTCGCTTTCTCCCCGCTCGCATCCTCCGCCGTTCCACCCTCCTCCTTCCCGATCCAAACGTCGCACGCGACCGGCCCGGGCCAATCCTCGGCACACGTCGGCTCGATTGGCGCCCAGGCGGCGACGATGCAGCCCATGGGCCTGACGGGCGCGCACCATCATTCGGGGAGTATCGGGCATGGGAGTTCGCCCGTCAAGCCGAGTAATTTGAAGCGCGGGTTTGCGGATAGCGCGACGGTCGAGGAGCAGGCGGTGGAGGATTAGGCGCCGACATGGGGAGAGACGGCATTGGAGGACCGGGGGGCATTCAAGACGACAGACTCGGTATCGGATCGGCCAAGTCCCGGTGACGGCTGAAGCCCGGACGGATCATGGCGACGTTCAGGGGGGGATTTCCGGCCTCGCGATCCATAGGACTCGGAATCGGAATCGGACTCGGTATCGGCGAAGCGAGTAGTGTGCTGAAGGTCTCGAACTATCTGTGCGGAGGGGCCATCGGGGATCTGGGCAGTGCAGCTTTCTGGAGATGCGGCAAGATGGCTGTGGTAATGGGTGCAGTCTTGGATAGTTTGGAGCACGAATAATGTATCTTCATATTCTCTATGTAATCGCGTGTGTCGGATGACTTGTCACTCTGCACGGGCGTCTTCATCTGTTGCTCGGCCGGGACTACGGCGTGGAGAAGGTACCGACGAGGCGGGAAGCTTTATGAGTCTCGTCGAGGTCTGCTGAGGGATTTGAATGGTTATTGGGGTTATCGCGTCGTTCGGCTGCGTCGGGCAATCGACAGGCGTGCACGACGCGGGTTTGCGTGCAGAAATGGTATACGAGTTGGACGGGAATGATATGGTATATTGTGATGCGCATACAACCGAGCCTCCTTCCATTCCAGCAGCGACCGTCTCCACTCCGACAACGTGCACGTCGTAACCTGCACTGCGGACCTATTCATCACAAAAGACGAATCAGCAACGCTCCCCAGAACCAGAGCACAGCGAGACGAAGACGGGAGGGGATCAGAAGCGTATTCTTTTGCCTGATACTATAGTTTTTTTTCTCATTCCGCGCACACGGGTGTGCGGTGAAGGTCGAGGCGATTCTGTTTGGTTCATCTTGCGAGAGGGGGAGGGGATGCGAGGGAGGGTAGGAAGGGAACTTACGATTTGTTGGGTTGTTTGTGAAGAAGGAGGGGAGATGGAGAATGCGGGAGGGATGGTTGTTATATAGACAACTTTTGGTGATCGAGAATAGGCTCAAGGTGAATGACGTGTATCATGACGGCTGATAAACAACGTATACCACCTTGACTTGAGCGTTCATCATGCCTTGGTCATCTCTACAGGACCTGCCCGCCGCCAACGATGGCAACACAACACGACGAACCGCCACCCTTCCTCCGCGTAAAACTAACCGACATCCAAATCACCCAATCCCCGCCGCTCGCCTCGCACGCACACGCCTACCGCTCCCCGATCCCGAACGGCGCCACCTCGTTCCCGATCGGCACCCTCCCGACACGGGTCCCGCTCATCCGGATCTTTGGGGCCACGCCGCGCGGGCAGAGCGTGAGCGTCAACGTGCACGGCGTCTGGCCCTACTTTTTCGTGGATTACCCCCCGGGGCGGAGCTTGGACCCGGGCAGTGTGCACCGGTATACGCATAGGCTTGCGAATAGCTTGAATGCCGCGCTGTGCCAGAGCCTGCGGCAGGATCAGTACGGGGATGCGGGCAAGCCCGCAGCGGGGGCGCTCAATACGAATACGCTGCATGTCGCGAGCGTCGTCTTGGTCAAGGGCGTGCCGTTTTACGGGTACCACGTCGGGTACGAGTATTACCTCAAGATCGCGCTCGTGACGCCGAGTCATGTGTACCGGGCCGTCGGGCTGTTGGCTGGGGGAGGGGTGATGGGCACCAAGTTTGCGTGCTATGAGAGTCACTTGGCGAGCAAGTTGCAGTTTATGATTGATTTCGATCTGTACGGGTGCGGATGGGTCGATTTGGATGGCGGCCTGTTTAGGGAGCCGTTGCCGGGTGAGTGGCTTGTTCTGCTCGAGGTCGTCGGCTCACGTCGCGCAGAGGGAGACCCGTTCGATCCAGCCGACGGAATGTACACCTCGCTGACCGTCCCCGCCGGCAACATCCACGCCGAGGAACCCCTTCCCGGAAAGACGACGTGGGACGCCCTCGAAATTGACGTGTGCCCGTACCACATCCTCAACCGCCGCCGTCTCAAGCCGCGGTACCTGCACGACTCGCTGAGGGAGTTCCTGCACCCGGACACGATCGACCGGGACGCCAAGCACGTCCGCTCCGTGCGCGAGCTGTGGGAAGAGGAGTCCGCGCGCCGCGTGAGCAAGGGCTTGCCGCCGACCGAGGGGATGATGCCGAGCGCGGACGACAAGTTGGTCCGTCTCGGCCCGAGCCAGGAGGACCAAGAGTGGCGCGGCGGGGACTGGGACGCGAGCGAGCGGTGGTGGCAGATGCTGCAGTGGCGCGTGGGCGAGGAGCGGCGGGAAAAGGGGTACGTCAAGATGCAGTATGAGACGTTGGGCAAGCCGCGGGCGAGGGAGCAGGCGCAGTGGGACAAGGTGAGTTGCGCTGCGGAAGGGAGGGACTCGGCTGATTGGGTTGTAGTGGATCATGACCACGTTTGAGAGCGTCGAAGCGGGTTGGCCGCAGTCGCGAATGTCTGTGCGGAAACCTGGGCAAACTCAAGTATTTCGCTCGGTCGACCCCTCGTCGCCGCTCAAGCCGACCCAGCAGCCGGACATGCTGACCGAGCTCGTGGACCCCGACGAGCCGAATCCGTTTGACGTGATCTACACGTCGCAGCGCCCGCCGTCGTTCAAGGAAGAGCCGGACGTCGAGGTCGACGTGAAAGAAGTCGAGCGGATCGGGACGCAGGCGGCGTGGCGGCAGGAGGAAAAGATTGCGCTGGACGAGCTGGACGGCCGGATGACGCCGACCAAGGGCAAAACAGGGTTCGACGAGCTGCACGACGATATTCTCGAGCATGTGCAAGGGGACGACGACGACGACCCGGATTCCTTCGAGTTTTCGTCCAAGCTCACGCAGATGCACAGCCAGCGCAAGCAAAACACCCTGCTTCGGACGCCCGGCAAGACCCAGCGGTGGGACAAGACGACGACGAATACGCCTGTGCAGCATAGCGCGCCGTTCACGCCGAGCAAGTTGCGCCAAGTCGCGACGCCTACAAAGCAGGGCAAGGCGGAGAATCCGTATTACCCGGGAAGCGGCGGGTCGAATTCGTCCCGGCACGCAAGTAGTCCCGTCAAGACGCCCGTCGTCAAGAACCTGTTTGCGCGGAACAGGCCGTCGCCAAACGAGAGAAACCTCGGGCCTCGACGGGAGAGCGGGGTGCCGCTGCGCAATCCGTTCGTCGAAGGGTCACGGGAACAGGCATTGGACGCGGGGGATGTCTTTATGAGCGACGAGACGATCGTTCCCGTGAAGGATATGGGTCTCGCGCAAGACGAGGTGGATCTCGTGGCGTCGCGCGCTACTATGGATGGCGACCTAGATCGGGACTCGGACGACGGAGAAGCTGGGCTTGATAGGGGACCGGCGGGGGTGGATGGACCTCAGGCGAGGATCGTCGATCCGTTGGCGCAAACGACAGGAATCAAGCGGCATCGCGAGACTTGGGATGAAGGCCTCGAGCCAACGTTCAAGGACGACGTGTTGTCAAACAAGCTGGAGCCGACTCTCAGAACTTCCGCCATGGAACAGGCCGCGACGGAGAAACCGGCGCCATCCTATCTTGCACCGACCTACGTCTCGCAAGTGCCCAAACCCAGAAAGCGAGTTAGAATCATGTCACAAGAGCCCGTGGCCGAACCTACTCGCAGCGGAGAGACCGTGGCTTCCGACAACATCTCCACTAACTCAGAAGATACGAGGAACTACGTCATACCAAATTCGTGGAAGTACGCACAGCCACCAATATCTCGAGCCGACATGATTGCGACGCTCGAGGAATACGATCAGCCGTTTGTCGTCTACCAGCAACCCCATTTCTCCGTGCACACCGATGTTCCGAACCGAGCCAAGAGCTTTGGGACAGACGTTCACCACCTGGCGTACGACGGTGTAGCTCAACTCGAACCATTCGCATTCGAGGCGCTGCCCAGGAAAAGGCCGAAACCTCGCAAGGGCAAGAGGAAACCACCGGAGGCTGTGCGGGACTGGGCATATGTACCTGTACCGCCAAGCAGGAAATCGGTGATCGCGTGGCTCGAGAAGGATACGGCAGAGCGCGAGGCCAAGTGTGAGTACTGTAGTCATCCTTCTCCCACGCGCTGACGATCGTTTCAGTGCTCGATACCAAGACGAAAGAAGCATCGCAATGGGGAGGTCCGACCCAGCTCAATCGGTACGGATTTGCCGTCAGCCAGAAAAAGAAGAATAGCAACTCGCACCGCGAGAGACAAGCGATGAGCACGCTTGCGATCGAGGTATTCGGTGAGTACGTTGGACCACGAGGACGCCAGAGCTGATCGCTTGTCCAGCTACATCACGTCTGCGCCTTCTTCCTGATCCGGAACAGGACGCCATCACTGCCGTCTTCTACTGCTTGCAAGACGAGCAAATCGATCTGCCCGACTATCAGGGCAAGGAGGGCTATCATGTCGGCATGATCGCCCTCCAGGACAAGCGACTGGACCCAGGACGGATCAGCCTACCCGAAGTCGAAATCACCTATGTCGAAGACGAACTCGAGCTTATGAACCACATCATCGACAAGGTGCGCGAGTGGAATCCGGACATTCTGGCGGGCTGGGAAGTGCATTCGTCTTCGTGGGGGTACCTGTCGCAGCGACTGAACAAAGAATTTGGTGAGCGACATCGCGTAGTGCACACGCACGCCAGAATCGTATTATGGTAACCGTCGCTAATGGTCTCCCTAGGTATGGACCTGGCCGACGAAATCTCACGAGTGAAATCCGTCACTAGCCACGGTCGCGGTTTCGGCAACTACGACAGAACGCATACATCCACGTTCAAAGTCAGCGGGAGACACGTCTTCAACATTTGGCGAATTCTGCGAGGAGAGCTCAATCTATTGGGCTATTCGTTCGAGAACGTGGCTTTTCACCTGCTAAGACAACGGTGAGTCGGGTGTTAGGTTCATATAACGCGTGCTAAACCGCTTTGCAGGTTTCCTCATTATTCGGCGTCCACCTTGACGGCCTGGTTCAAGAGCAAGTACCCGATGCACGTGGACAAGGTCCTTCGATATTTCATCGACAAGACCGTCATGTATATCGAGATGATGGATGCGGCCGAGATTACGACCAAGAATGCGTAGGTTGTACGGCGGCGAGCTCGACAGTGACTGACGCTGGCGCCCAGTGAATTTGCCAGAGTCTTCGGCGTCGACTTTGCTTCGGTCATGAGCCGAGGATCCCAGTTCAAGGTCGAGTCTTTCATGTTCCGAATCGCCAAGCCCGAGTCGTTCGTCTTGATCTCGCCGTCTCGTGAATCGGTATGTTTGAGTCCCGTTCCAACTGAGCACATCTCTTATGCACCTGCTCTTGTCTAGGTCGGTAAACAGAACGCCGCCGAGGCACAGCCATTGATCTTTGAACCGCAATCCAAGTTTTACGTCGACCCGGTTCTGGTTCTCGACTTTCAGTCCCTCTATCCGTCCGTGATGATCGGCTACAACTATTGCTACTCTACCTGTCTCGGCAGAGTCGAGCGGTTCAAGGGCGCCAGCAAATTGGGCTGGATGGATATGGTTCTCCCGCCAGGCGAACTGGAACTTCTTCAGAATCATGTGTCCAGTACGTCAAGATTCTATGAACACCGATGGCCTTACTGATAAGCATCCAGTCTCTCCCAATGGCATCATCTATGCGAAGCAACACCTGCGGCGCAGCCTCCTGGCCAAGATGTTGTCGGAGATCCTAAACACACGGGTCATGGTAAAGCAGGGCATGAAGGCGGCAAAGGGCGACAAGGTGAGCCTAATTACATACACATACTTTCAGCATCGCTCATACCGAGAGCTCAGGCTTTGCTACAAGTCCTCAACGCAAGACAGCTTGGTTTAAAGTTGATGGCCGTGAGTTTGGGCGGCAGCTCCTCGAATGCGAAGAGCCAACCTGTCTCTCGCAGAACGTCACCTACGGATACACGGGAGCCAGTTTCTCCGGTCGAATGCCATGCGTGGAAATAGCAGATAGCATCGTACAGACGGGAAGGGAAACGCTGGAGAAGGTGAGCTGACACGTTGCGTGTCCGTCACGGATCTAACGTTTCGGCCAGGCAATCAAGCAGATCGAGACGAATTCAGCATGGAAGGCGGAAGTAAGTGGTCATTCCCGCGATGATATCGCCTGCACGAGTGCTAAATTCCGGACTGGCAGGTGGTTTACGGCGACACCGACTCTTTGTTCGTCCATCTACCCGGACGCACGAAGGATCAGGCATTCCGCATTGGAAATGAAATCGCCGATGCGGTCACGTCGGTGAACCCGAAACCAGTGAAGCTGAAATTTGAAAAGGTGTGCCTGACTGCTTCATGACGAATTCCGGAGCTTATTCGCTTCTTCAGGTATACACCAAGTCGCTCTTGATGGCGAAGAAGCGATACGTCGGGTTCAAATACGAATCCATCGACGAAACCGAACCTGGCTTTGACGCCAAGGGAATCGAGACCGTCAGGCGAGACGGGTTTCCCGCCGGTCAAAAGATGGTCGAATCGGTCATCAAGTGAGTAGTCGGCGAGCTTATGTTTCCCTCCCTGACCATGCTCCAGAGAGCTGTTTCGATCACAGGACATCTCGCGCATCAAGGATTACTGCACGACGCAATGGCGAAAACTGCTCGAAGGCAAGGTGTCTATTCAGGACTTTACGTTGGCGAAAGAGGTCAAGCTCGGTTCTTACTCGTATGTGTCATTGGTTATGGGGCCGAGCGGGAGATACTCACACTGCTTTCTTTAGGGAACGAGGACCCCCACCGCCTGGAGTCATGGTTGCAAGTCGTAAACTCACAGAGGACCCGAGAGCTGAAGCGGAGTATGGAGAACGCGTGCCCTATGTCATCACCAATGGGGAGGGCTCTAGGCTGGTGGACCGAGCAATGGCCCCGGAAGAGCTCTTGAATAACCGGTATGTCGGTTGTCGCATTGTCAGCTCTCCCACTCACGCTTCACATGTGGTTGCAGGGATTTGAAGCTGGACGCCGAATACTACATTCGCCGGCAACTCATTCCGCCATTGAACCGAATCCTGAACCTCATCGGAGTCGACTGCGAGACCTGGTACAATGCCATGCCCAAGCGTCAACTTGCATCGAATCAACACCGGTATCAGTCTCGGCAAAATCAGCAACAGCGAGGCTTGGGACGGACGCTGGACACGGCGTTTAGCAGCATACACTGCCTCGTGTGCGGGCAGGTCAATCAGAAGCGAGGTGAGTCATTGTGAACTGCGTGGGCGTCTTGTTCTGACATCTTGTTTCTTCGAACAGACCTCGAACTGAACGTCTGCGAGCGCTGCCGAAAGGACGAAAACATCTCGTCCACCCTTCACACCTTGCTCTCTCGTCTTCACCTCGCGGAATCTCGGGTCATCTCAGCACAGAGGATATGTGCCTCCTGCTCTTCCACTCCGATAAGCGACGAAGTGCGCTGCGATTCAATAGACTGTTCAGTGCTGTATGCAAGGGTGAAGGCAGCGTGGGATCTGGACGATGTGGCGGGGATACCAAAGTTGGTAGATGCTTTGCAGCAGCGGCACGATAACGTGGCTGCACCAAACGGAAAAGAAGTCAGGGTCAAACGGCCAGTTGGGAAGGTGGCACCAGAGGTAATAGAGATAGACTGATGGACTTTCGATGATAACAAGAGATTGTATGATCCAGAACGCGTTGTACCTGAAACCATGCATATGCACATCGCACATTGTTGAGTGTTACATGTGCCTGTCGTCTATCAACGCCTCGTCTCATGCATCTGTACCCTTCCATGCGCTGCCTGCCTTGTCCATCTGCTCGTTCCAGAATGCCAGCCATTTCAGATCCTTGTCGTGCCGGCCTTCCGGTTTCTCCGTGACCTGCAACTTTTCAAGCTGCTCCTCGAGATCGCCAACTGAACTTGTCGCTTGTGCTTGCGCTATCGACAGCTTGCACAGCTTCACTGCGTCGTCGATCATCGCTTGGGCAGCTTGCTTGACTTCTCGGGTGTTCTGTGGCGGGTACAAGCTGGCGACGCAGGCATCAAAGTTGGCGCTTATTGAGTGGGAGAGGTCGAGTTGGTCTGGGAGTTGCAGCAGGTCCGGGATGTCGAGTAGGCGGGAGTGGAATCGGTTGTGCAGGACCATGATGAGCTTGACGATGGTGTCCAGCTGAGGCATTGTCAGCGAATACTCGCGGATGGGCAGAGCAATAACGCACCCTTTTCACTCTCTGCATTTCGACTTCGCTGAGATCACCCCCGCCATTCAACTCCCGCTCCAATTCCGCCCACTCGCTGTCCTGGTTGAACGTCTCGTCCTCGCCTACTCCCTCGTCCTCCTCCAGCAAATCCTTGAACTCGCCCATCGCATCATCCATGCACTCCCGATCCTGCTTCCAGCTCTTTTTTATGGCGGACGGCTCGTCTCTGCTGGATGACTTGAGCATTTTGTCGATCGCGGCCCAGACGGAAGACGTTTGTACGAGGTATGGCGCTGGTGCTGGCGGTGAGGAGGAGGAGGCGGCGGCTTGTGGAGGGTTATCGCAGTGCGCGACGAGGGCTTTGCAGTATTTGTCGAGGCGGTCCGCGACTTCGGCTACGTCTTGCCGCCATTCCTGCACCAGACAACCCTCTGACGGCAAAGCCACGACGCAGGCAGCGAGGCGTCCCACATGATCCGCTACTTTTGGGAGCTGGGCGTTTGCTGCGTCGACCGTCACTGATTTACCGGAGAATGCGAGGGAGAGAGCGGTTACGTCTTGCCGCAAATGCTTGAGGATAGCGATGAGGGATTCATACAGGCCAGTGTTGGTACGAAGATATGTCGACCGTGTGGGCGCTGCTTGTGCCTTGCATTTTGCTGCTTCGAGTGCAGATTTGCGGATGGACGCCTGGAGCTGAATAATGGCTGCAAGGTGTCGTGTCAGCTATCGCGGAGATGACATAAAGCAAGCCTCGAGTTACCACTTCTCAGATCTGAGAGGAGAAAGGCCAGATCAGTGAAGAGGTCAAAAGACGGGTACCAGACGCTGCATGTACCTACCGGACAGGGATGAAGCGGAAGACATGCTGGGGTTGGCGTTCTGGGCAGAGGGTACCGGGCTACGGTGGCCTGGCGGAGGACGATGTCGATGTAGAGGGATCTAGGCGGGCCCGATTCTGATGATGGATTGTTGCGAATGCTCAGGAAAATTGACACCATCATGAACAAGCTGAAGTAGTTGAAGAAGCAGGGCAGCGAGAATGGATAATCTCGATCACCCGAAATTCCTGCCGGAGGAAATGAAAGTGTAATTGAAATATCAGATTAGGAAGTAGTGCGATTTCATCGAATTCGCTGTAGTTTAGTGGTAGAATAGCACTTTCCCATCGTCTGATGCGAGTAACAGGTGCTGGCATGGGTTCGATTCCCGTCGGCGAAAAACAATCTTCCTTTTTGCCATCTGTTTATCCAATCTGCTCTATTTTGTTATTCGTCTTTTGCTGTGTCATGGCCTGCGATGCTTATCTGTGTCATACTATTGTCCACCTATCTCCCACATCGAGATTGATCTCTCGCCCACTGCGTCGCATTACCTCTGTCTTTAGTCCCTAAGACAAGCGTGCAACACAAGGCAGGCGTATACTATCTTGAAAACCCGGATGTAAGACGGGATACACGATTCTTCCCGCTTTCAGGCAAGGAAGACTCGAATTGCCATGCCGGACAGCGAGCGTGCTACCGACGTTCGCACCCACTAGAATCGCTCGCGTACTCCAGATGTAAAGTCGAGGCGAGCCTGGATTCACGGATACCTGGGAGTGATTCATATCGCATTTACTCAACTAATCCAACAGTCTGCCCCGCGGATGAATAACTCGGGATGCAGCTTGACCCGCGGAACCTCCTTTTGACATTGATGACAAGCGCCGACCAGTCCGAGACTTTCTTGCTGCCGGAATGGTCCACGAGGTGCGGAAAGACGCTGGTGGCAGCTGTAATTTTGTTCGTGATGATCGGCCGGCCCTTTGTATTCCTGAGCAGCTCACCGTCCGGCCCCTTGGGGCCAAATCACGTGGGAAAATCCGTTTTGCCGATGGTTTGATCGACCGACGTCAACCAGTCTCGAAGCGTGTCGCGAAAAGCAATGAAGTTGGACGTTGGACTCCAGGTTTCGAAGGGGCATCCTTGTAGACCAGATTTGCCTCGAACGCAAGTGTGGATTTGCTTTTTTCCGGAATGGCCCCTCCAACGCGGGGAGACCAAGTATTATGGTCATCGAGTCGTATGAGCAGCCTTGTTGCAAGAGTGAAGTGGACTTGCTTTGAGCTGCAGATCCGGAATTTCTCGGCAACAGCGGCGAATCATCCTTCTTTAGGTCGGGTCTTGAATCCCGAACAACTCTGCCTTGCGACATAACGTCTCGTGGCGGAGGCACGGGTGACACTGGTAGCGGTGTGGTAAACTTGAGAAGTACTGCCTGCGTTGGCTCGATTGCCGAGTTAGAGACCGTTTGTCCCACACCATTTCCCTCATTCGGTTGACCCCACCGTACCTTGGCACATCCCGGCTCCTTGACCATTCCCTTCCGTCCGGAGAGACTCGCCTGGAGATCAACGAACCCAGTAGCATGTCGCGTCGTGAGAATGATCGCGGATTCACCATGGACTGCGTAACCAAACGATAGGTTGATGGTTGAGGTGGAGGAATCTGTGTTTAAGAACGCTCACAAGTGGCAAGGTAACCCGCCCCTTGCTTGAATATTTCCTCTTCTGATCCATAGTAGTTGTTCGTTCCCCGCGGAAGATCCTCGCCAGCGTTGGAGGCTGCTCGAGAGAATAGTACAGCGGTGAAGCCTCAAGAGAGGTTTCATCATTTCCAATTCCTGCTTTGATTGCGGTTCTCCATGAAGGCGAAAGATCCCATGAGGGACTAAATTACAGCCCAAGGTCAACTATGTGAGCTCAGTCTTCATCCTCCTGTTTTCTCTCCGGATCGAGGATCCTGATACCGGTGACCTTCTCATACTGCGCCTAATAGGTCGATGGCGGCAGATCCGGTCTTCTGTTTGCCATTTTGTCGGATTGCTCCTGTGACCGTTCCTCTGCGATGCGGAGAATCGACCGACGTGCCGAACACTGGCATTGCTGGCATCACGAGTTGGGCTATTCTCCTCCTTGTATTGCGACTTCCGCTTGGCTTTGGCTTTGGCGAGCTTACTTCTGATGGACTGCCTAGCTGCCCTCGACCCCTGACACACTTCAAGTGGCTATTACGAGCGGTTCGAGTTGTCTCTCGACGTGCTGCGTCGAGTGCAATGCGTATCTCCTTCACATCACGTTGTGACGAAGAAAGTCTCGGCATTGTCAGTCGAGCGTCCTAGATGTCGGTGAATGATGCGCCGGGAGACAATCTTTCAGACAGATTCCCTCGCTTTCGACGAGGCGTGACTGGTGACGCCACACCGCCAGCTGAGGACTGTGCCGTCAACGACGGGGAGAGCGGCGTCGGCTCTTTCGGCTTGTAGCCGTTCTCGAAGACGACGGATGGAGTAGCTTTCGAGACCGAGAAATGGGAAACAGACGCGAGTGGCAGATTGAGCTGGGAGCGCTTGAATATTTGTGCAGGCTTGGTGGTCGTGAAGGCCGCGACATTTCCAGATTCTAAGGAGGGATTTTACAAGACGGGCGATGAGACCCGGATCTGTCCACTGAGGAAGGGTTGAGTTCTGCCTTGAGTTGTCGCGGATTGGCGGCCCGATGTCGACTGCACGCCATCGACCAAGGCTCCATTGGCAAACGGAGACAATCCAGACTGCTCTTCAGGCGGAACATCGATGACCTCTGTCGACTCCCACGCTTCGGCTTGATCGCTTGTTTCCGTTTTATCGGAGGGCGGGTCCCAGGTCGGCCTGGCGTTCGTGTTTGATGTACTTCGCGAGGCGATCGGAACCTATCTGATTACGGTCTTTGAGACATGCTGCGGCGACGCACTTTGCTTGGCTATCACGTATTACTAGGCCACTGCGGTGGGCGCTGAATTCCGCTGTGCAGCTTATATCGGGAGCTGACGTTCTGGTCCTGCTCCACGGGGATATAGGCCCCTGATATCCCATACGTCGGATAAGTGCCGCTTGCCATGGGTGAAGACGCCACCACAGAATCGATTCATACGACTGCTCGATCGGCAGAGGGCTTGGTTTTCTGGTAGTGGCAAATCGATCTGCAAAGATTGTACCCCGAGGTGTGGCAATTGGGTCCGGAGGCGTGTCGGGATTGAGCCCCCTATCACTTGTTACAAGCGGTGTGGCTTCTCGCTTCCAGGAATTTCATGTCATTGATAAGGTCTGCCTGGTCCTCCGCGATATTATGCAGAAACAATGACATCGCTTCTACGTATACGTATTGAGAGGCCATAACTTATGTTTCGTCGCCAAACATGCACTCTCAGCCGACCTCTGCCGATGCTGTTTCGAAATTTGTAGGTATCCAGTCCTGTCCAATGGTTGACTCTCGGAAAATCCCTGAGAGGAGTCGTGCCGCTCAGCGTTACAGATCATCCTCATCCCATCAAATTGCAACTGTCGAAAACGGGTGTATAGGAGTATACGACTTCGGCGGGTGTGCTGGGCCGATTGTTTGGACGTCGACTTCACCGAAGTACAGAAAATCAAATATCATAACGCAAGACGTACCCTTGGGGGTACGGACTACCTGCGTTGTAGAAGTATGGTATATAGATCCGACTATCTACCAATAGCCACAAGGCGAGTTCGTATATGAGTTTCGTCAACTGATGTTAGGTTTACGATCGTTGCCGATGTAGTGGGTGGGTCTCTAAGCAAGGGTGCTTGAAGAATGGGATAAGATAGATCTGTAAGGAAGGCGTAGGAAGAGTAGCAAGGGGCATAGAAAGGGGAGGAAGGGGTATAGAGGGATAGGAGGCGTGATCAAGCGCAATTCATAAAAGCATTGGGGAAAGAATGGGTACCACTCATCTGTCTATATATACCTGTTCGGCTCCTCAGGGCGGTGGCCAACCTTCCTAGGGAGCACAGAGGAACACCAATACTTGGGTTCCGACAAGTATCGCGTGCTTGAACACAAAAGTGGGTGTTAACACGAGGAGTTGTGTTGGAACACATTAAGAGGGCGACATGGCAATGGATTCTCGCCGATCGGCGAACAAGCAACTGCAGGTCATGGTAGAAGCAGTCATTGCCGGAAGACCTGCGGACATTCGGCTCGATACTCTGGTCGAACCAATACCAGCTTCCGGACACAGCAGATCGACAAGTCCCTCGACTTTGAGCGCTTTATCGACATTCTCAAACGGCACAATCAACTGGCACCCATCTTGCAAAACTTTATCAGCTTTACGGCCGCCACCTCCGACAAGGACGCCGCCGTGGATCCGAACCGGCAGCGTTTGCCGAGGGAGGAGGCGTTGCGAAGCACGCCGTCTATGCGCGCCGAAGCCGAGCAGAAAGAGAGGATTCTTCACGACTCGAGGATGGAAGGCGAATGTCGTTTCACTTACCGGAACATTTCGAGCGCGACCGAACCGCCGCGGGATCTCCAATTCCTCGACGTCAAGCAGTCCGACAGATACCCTGATCCCGAGAATCCGTTCGGAACCATCCCGGTACGCGTCGACAACATCGACCGCCGCATCTACATTTACGACGGGGCAGGGAGCAAGATGACCGGAGTCGTTCCCGTCCGAGGAACGATCGTTGATGTTCCCCATTTCCGCGAAATCGGTGCCGCCGCTATCGGCATGCATAGCTATCTCTTAGTCAAGAAGAAGCAGCCGCACAACGCCGCTACCCTGAACATTGCTTTGTGGCATGCGGAAAGGGAATGCGAAGCGGTGGCCTAGCTGCACCAGTCTCGAGGACAAGGTCTCGAGGAAAGTCGACAAGAACCTCTACCTTCACCCGATGGGCGCTCAATGACCATCACCTCGCCACGGAGTGCCAATCGACCGTACTCACTCACGTGTACTTGGGTCAGAAACGATACAGGCACGCACCGCGTGGAGGTGCGAGTCAAAGGGCTGAAGCGCTGCATCACCGATTTCAAATCTGAATCTCATGGCCGCCGGCAAGGCGAAGGACACCCATGCTGTAGTGATCGGACCGTTCGTCCTCGTAGACTCAGAAGAAACGGGCGACAGTGTGCCAAAGGGAAAGCACAAAGTCTGTGCGATTTCCGAACCCGAAAAAGGACCCAATCGCGAAGGCTTTGGCCCTTTCCACGAAGGCATGGATTTCTTTCTTTGGCACCTCCTGATCAACGTCGATTATCCCGTCAAAGCTGCAACGATCCACGTAGCGTGGCGCGTGATCGCGTGCAATCAGTATCCTCTTCCCCCGACTCGTCTGTTCGCCGATCCAGAGTATCCAGTTCGAGTATCCTACTACCGGATTGCAACCCCATCGACGAAGTGGAAGGTTGTCAACGCGCTGGAGTACCGGGATCAAAATCACTTTCGAGATATTTGGAGTGGCGTACTTCTTCTGCAGCACTTACGCTGAAACCGCGGCACCGGCAATTCACTACACGGTGCCGGTAGGTCTGGGCATAACCTTTTCGGAGACGATTCAAGGAATGCTGGAAGGTCAAAGTCTGACTGCGATTATCGACGGACTGACAACGGCCGCCCACTCAACGTTGCAGGAATGCATTCGCTTCTTGATTTACGTGCTTTATCAATTGAAAGGCGACGTGAAAGTCATGCGGATCGCTTTATACAAATTCCAGAGAAGAATCACGATCAACCCGCGACGACCCTCTAGTGCCAAAAGGTGTCGGTCCCCGTTTATCATCGACAAAATCACCGGTGCGGTGTACCTCTCTCAAGATTTCGCCATCGGTAGAATCTTTGACGACTTCCCGTTCACGCCAAGGCATCGGCTGTACACTGGAGTCCAGCTAGGTCCCGGATGGGAAGACAATGACGAGTTCGTCTCGTTTGAAGGCAATGATGCTTTCCGCACGTACGACAGCATCATCGCCGCTCTCACCTACCTCACAACGTATATCTACGCGTGTCGCGAACTCGGCGGAGAGGACGAATGCTTCTTCGCTGAATACCGTTCGTATCCGTGCAATCATGTGGAGAAGGATTCTGCCCATATCTGCGCACAATGCAAAGAGGTTGTGACTTGTCTGGAGCTGGCGGAAGGAATTGCGCATGATAGCGGTCTGCAAAGAACCCGTCAAATCCGATAGAGGTGACGATGGCGGAGGGAAAGGATACTCGACCGAGATGACAAAGGATGAGGTAAACCTTTGAGCTGTTGTGTCGAGTGGATGATAACTAAGCTCTCTGCTTGTTTGCTGGAGGAGGGCGAGGAAATCTATCTGTCTTTACTATTGTCCATCTGTCCCGCATTGTGATCGGTCTCTCGCACTGAGATTGATTTCTCGCATCATGCATCACATACCTCTCTGTATGCTCCCTGATAGACTGGTGCAACGGTAGGCAAGCGGATACTACTTGAAATCAGCAAGAAAGTATATGCGATTCCTCCCGCTTCTAGGCAAGGAAGACTCAAATGATAAGGCGCGACACGCGAGCGTTTCATCCGACGTTCGCGCCCACTAAAATCGCTACCGTACTCCAGACGTAAAGCCAAGGCGAGTCTAAATTGACAGATGGCCGGGATCAACTCACATTGCACGTGTTCCGCCGATTCACCATGAGTGACGGGGCAAATGCGTGATTCGATCACCCGCAGAATATCATCCGAGCTTCTGAAGCCGTAAATCAGTGAGACGAATGATGAGCAGGATGACGAGCTCGAAGGATAGGAAGAGGAATGCGCAGAAGACAATAGCCATCAATGATGGCAATCAAACAAACAACGAAGATTCAGAACATTCAGTAGCAGGAATAAACACAATCAGTGAAATATAGACTGCCATAAACCGTTTCGCCATCGGGAGTTACATGCAGCTCACTATCTACCATCTACAAGTCAACATGTCGCAGATCCTGGACAATCTCCCCTCAGGCACTTCCGAGCTGGTCGATCTTTACACCAACACTCCCTTAGTATCGGTGTCATGAATGACTTAGGTCCTAGCAAGCATCACCTGCCTTCTAGGTATCAGCTGATGTCAGGTCATCAGCTGATCAAGCTCTTTCGGCTTACACGGCTGGCCGTAGTGTCCGCCATAAGTTCCGTTGGTTACGATCAGAGCTTTGATCGCGCGCGTGATTAGTGTCACGCGCCAATCAAACTATCTGGAACCGAAATACTCGTACGAGTGTTGTATCTCCCAACTCTGGTTAGCCTATTAGACATATATAGCGAGCCTCCAGACTCGATTCCCCTCTTGTATTCCGTTTTGCTCTTCAGAGCTAGTTCGTATGTCAAAGCTATAAATCACGTGCAGTTGAATTATAGCCAAGTGGTTCAAGCTCAGCTTCGTTCATCAGCCTTAGTCATCATCCTGTCCCGTCTCTGAAGTCCTTTTCAACTTCAAGCGTTGACTCTCAGGTCAACGCCACGCCCGTCCGTGACAATCGGCATCAACCTCCCTCTTGACCCAAGGCAGTCACATCCCCATGCACCTGTCGACTTCCAAGCACCACCTAGCTCTCCACACGGACCTTGGACAGCTCCCGAAGAAGCACACACCCTTTCACGACAAGGCGTGACAGTCCATTGACACGTGACAGTAGCCTGATGGAGGATTAACCAGTGACGGGCAAGGACGAACGTTTCTTCAACTTACGATAAGTCGACAGGTCATCCAGCAAAACGGCCATGCCC
This sequence comes from Naganishia kalamii, assembly GCA_022813745.1. Taxonomy (NCBI): domain Eukaryota; kingdom Fungi; phylum Basidiomycota; class Tremellomycetes; order Filobasidiales; family Filobasidiaceae; genus Naganishia; species Naganishia kalamii. Next base: position 4,487 of record JAKLLX010000125.1, on the reverse strand, counting down.
GGTGAACATGTGGGCGACGTCCACGGCATGACACGCGAGGGACTTGCCACGGACGGATGTGGAGTGGATGTGAGAGTCAGCCCTTGGTGTTGACGCGGACTTCAGAAACGAGATAGCACTAATGACCCAGCTTGTTGACCGAAGGTCGACTTGAACCACTTGGCTATATTCATCTGTACGTGATTTATAGCTTCGACGTACGAACTAGTTTCAAGGTGCAGAATGAAATACAAAAGGCGGATCGAGTCTGAAGGGTTGATATATATACTAACAGGCTAACCAGAGTTGGAACAAAGTACTGGTACGAGTATTTTAATTACAAATAGTCTGGTCGACGCGCGGAACCCATCGTTCGCGTAATCGAGGCTCTGTTAGAATTGACGGAACTGATGGCAGACATTATTGCCAGCTGTGTAAGCTGAAGGAGCTGATGATCCAATGACCTGGCGTTAGCTAATGCTCAAAGTTCAGGTGACTCTTGTTAGGATGCAAGTGGCTCATGACACGCCACGCCCGATTACCAGCGGCCCGAGAGCATTGACAAGGTGCGGTTTCAGACTGAAGCAATCAGAAGTTTCCGCTTTGGATGTCAGGCGGAAGATTCGAGTAGTCCAAACTTGAAACACATTCCTAATTCGTAATCCCACAATTTACAACTCAGCATGTAATGATAGAGGCGCACCAAGACACCCGACACAAGAGAAAGGACTATGCTTGGGAATGTACCTTGTCACCGCAAAAGCTTTCTCTCGCGTTACATCTTCCGTTTATATATTCGCATTAAGACGCCAAAGTGAGATAGAATTCACGATGTCCGCCTTCAAACGTTTTCCGAAGATCCTGGTCAACAAGCGCTTTGCTTTCCAAAGATTGGTTTTTGCTCTTCAGTATGTCGTTTTCGCTTTTCAGTGTTTGGATTTCGCTTTTCAGTGATTGAATTTCGCTTTGCAAAGATCGGTTTGTCTCCGACAACTCGGTACAAGGTGATCGAAATCCGCCGAAAGATCCTCCTCCGAAAGACTGAGATTCCCTTGCATCGGACGGCTGCTTGGCAAGGATATGGTATAACCGGATTGAGTCAGCAATAAAGGCAGGGTGCGAGTCTAGAAGTCACGTCGCTTTACCGATTATAGTCCCCATGAGGCTTGCGAGAACTCATATATATCTGTCAGAGCCTTCCCAAACGCGACTTCCTTCTTCAAGTTGTGCGGGTCATCCGTCTTTTCGTCTGCGAAAACAACCTGAAGTATTCCTTGTCCAGAGTAAGTATACTTGAACTTATACCGCGTAATGTACGTAATCTGTGTAGTCTGCATCTCCCGGTCTGGTTCATCCAGACAAATGTAGGTGCCACGTGGCCCCCAGAAATCGCTTACGGCAAAGGCCGGGCAGCGAGCGACGATCTCTTTCAATCCGAAGTTCAATCCATACCCCACCAAACTCTTACGGATATCCTCTGTCATACTGCTGCGAGCTGGTACGACTACTCCATGGTAGACCGTGAAGATTCCCTCATGGTCAGAAGTTGTCGACGACTCGTAGATAGGTGCTTGAGGAAATGGCATGGTGGACACGACCTCTCCGATGACTGATCAAGTTCTCGGTAGTCCTCGTTGTCGGTTATGCAGTCTATATAGCAGACATTGTCAAACCTCGACCTAAAGCACACTGGCTTCTTCCGAGAAAGGAAGAAGTCGCTCTTTATGCTGACTAAGGCACGACTACGGCTATTGCCACCCTAATGGGTTGCACCTACGGGAGTCGTAAATGTCGTCTGGTGTTGGAATATGTGCGAACGGGATCCGTCCGCTACATATCATGCATCCATGCGCTCGAGTATACTAGTCCAAATAGCGCGCGATCACGCTCAGCGCAAGCCCTCCACAATGCCCTACAGTTTACTTGCAACAATTTAGGCGTACCGGGAACCCATGAGCCAACTCCCGCGGAGAAAGCTGCATTTTTTGATACAATGTTGCGAGGCACCATGTGTACTCTGGGTATCTCCTGGTCGTCCTCTGACTTTGATTGCACCTTCTTCAGTTGAAATTGAATGATGCGAACTGGGTATCGCAGAAAAGTCATTCTAACGGTCAATCTCGCCCTTCCCCTCAGCATTAATGCTTTTGAAGTATCCTATCGCGTTCTTGGTCCCCGGGGTACCTGTTGTCCAGGTTGTTCATAATAGAGAGCCAAAGTTGTTCTGCAATGGTCCTGCCATTGGCCTTCTGCTTATTTACTTTTCCTTCAGGCATTGCGTATATTGTGCTCATGTAGCGATGTGCAACATCTCAAGATAGGTTCTGACGTCCTGGGACGGGGGAAAATCCATGCGCTTGGCAGTTCATTCCGCCCACCAAACGCCTGAAGAGCATGCTCACGGAGCCGCGACTAGCCAACGGAGGACTTTTGGCCTCTCTTGATCACCGTCTATAACCTGCCTTTTGAATTGCGAACTCAGCGCGAGTACCAGATCTGCTGTGGTTTGATACCAGGTAATTAGCCTATTACACCATTCCGGAATGATGTCGCCTTGTGTATTATGCTGACCGTTCTCTCAACAGGCAAAACAAGCACGCACGTCGCCAAATTCGCTTCGTGTTTTTTCCTAGACTTGGCATTTCAGTTACGTCTCTCTTGTGATTGTCATTGTACTGTTCTCCTACTCCTAGTATGCTCCAGAAGCTTTTGAGCTGCAGAAGGACTTTGTGTGTGTGGAGGGAACCGGGGTGTCTGTAACCGATGCGTCGAGCGATTGGCAGGCACTGTGTTGGTAAATTGGCGAGATACTGTCGCAGTAGCGAGACTTGGCGAGACGTAATCAGCGATGTGATTGATTACAGGCACACAACATAGCGATGGCACTCACTTCTTTGTTTCTGTACTTTGCCCGCGATGGCGGGTAACAAGAGCAGCTAGCAGTCGATCAAAGCGAATCCGACCGTTGCGCGCAAAGATTCATATCTATAACAAGTTCGCTGTCTGTAGCAGGTATGGCTGTACCGCGTTACTTACTCTCATGCTTGAGGTTCATAAGGTGTTTTGTCAAAATCTCGGCAATCGTGTCTCCGACAATGACCAGAAGAGTAACATCCGAGTTGTAGAATGCCACTGGCCTCTAGTAGATACACTACAGGCGGCCCTGTCGTTCATCCACCCAAACGAGGATGAGCTGCCGACTTGATGCGGCATGTGCAATGGAAAGCGCTTCCAGGTATTCATGGCTCCGTACCCGTCTAGTCTAGAGATGTACAATTCCCGTACCCGTCTAGTGTATAGGTATACAATTCCCTTCGACCTTTACTGCCTTCAGGGTTCCAAATTCAGCCTATTAATGCCCATCTATTCTGCCATATCACTGCTACATAAACATACCTTTTTCAGACGCGCGGTGGTTCTGGCGCATTTCCGCCCTTTGCGACCTCTAGACTTTTTCGCCATTAACTCGCGCACTCACGAGACGTGGCCAGACAGCTAAATGCAATAGAACTTGCGCAGTATCGTAATCACCAGCGGGAAGACATAGTCAAGCAGCTAACTCCAATGCAGCATGGCGTTTTTGTAGTACGAGAACTCTTCCTCGCACTCCCCGTGCACTCCTATCTAGGTCATCGCTCGCGGCAAGAGTCTTCAGATCCAAACAAAGGAATGATTGCATAATATGTTGCGCATCATTTGATCTTGAGCCTCGGTATATTCTTTCTTCCTGCTGCCTGCATAATGTAACCATATGCATGAAGATACTACCTTGAACTTGGCCATCACGTCCCCGATTTTCCGTTTATAGCGAGAGCCTGCGCTTTCTACTGCCTATACTACTGCCTATACCGTGGAAGAAACCTTACGCCAGCTCTACGTCGAATGTACCACTGTCGAATGTTTCACCGCCACGAGTCTAAGCCGGCATTCTGGCTCGGGTTGCGCAACATTGCTGGCGTTGAATGTCATCATTGTCATGAACGGCATCTAGTCTTCCTGATTTGACCTATGCCCATGGCTTGAGCGGACTCCTCCGATCAATATCCGTCCTCAAGTGTCCAGCTAGCTTCTGTATTCGTCTCGCCATCGCCTCCGCCGTCTTTCCATCTCTATCAGCAGCCAACTCTGTACTCGCCGTGATACCAACTTGTTCTACTAGCACTGTACAACTCCCCCCAGCTCCTCGCAGCGCATCCCAGTAAGCGATGCGGTGACTGGACCTCAGCCCACTGCGCACTGCGGTGAGCCTCTCCACAGCTTGCTTACGTATCGGCCAGCTCCCTAAGCAACCTGGATTCGCCACTATAATCTGATAAGTATATATAGCTAGCTATCTACCCCTTTCGCCACTTGTAATATCTTGCCCAGAGCAAGATCATATGTCAACTTCAGCATACGATTATCATCCTTACTGATCACGTGGTTCGAGCCTGCAACAGCCTTGCGAACTCACTTGCTGATCAGCATCAATCCTACAGTCGGTCGCAACCGCCCTTTCCCCTTTTCCT
>JAKLLX010000124.1:0-53989 GCA_022813745.1 Naganishia kalamii | reverse complement strand
GTGAGTTGAACTTAGGAAATCTCTGGTCTTGCGACCGAGTAAGGTTCCTCTCAGAGAAGGTGACTTGCCGCTTAACAGCTACAGTTTAGGGTGAGTACGCCGTTACGTGCCTTGTCAGTTCAGATCGCACTCACATATTCCTGGCGACTCTCAAGCGCTTTCATCAGGTTTCTGTCCGCCTTGACTTTGGCCGCTCCGTCAAGTCCCTCTTGCGCCTTGTAGTTCTGGACGCATGTTGACCAATATTGACCAATTATGGCTTCCAGCTCGTGAGATGGGGGACAGATTTCCTCCTCTCCGTCTTCCTTTTCCCGAGTAAACGCTGATTCCGCCTCGGCGAGCACCTTGTCCAAGAACTCCTTTGACCTGTTACGGATAAAGGGAACATTCAGCTAATTTCCTAGAGGTGACCGGCGGACTGCTCACCTATCCGCTGTTTTATTCAACCAATCGGGCCGCATCAAGAAGTCCGTCAACTCCTTGCCGTCTTCATCCACCCCTAGCACGATGCGTACGTATCCGTTCGGTCCCGCCGTGTCGGGTTTGGGGAAGGCGTCGGTGATGCCCTCTTACGGGACAATTGCCCAGTCTCTGTACTGGGGCGGCGGCTTGAAGGTCTTGCCAATCAGGCGAGCAAACACGTAATGGACATAATGCTAGTAGGTAGAGGGACTGCTTAGCTTTCAGGTACGTTGAGATTCATGCTGGAATAGCTCACTTTGGCCTTGTTGCTCAATTCATCTCTCTTCTTCTTCCCGCCCTTCTTGAACCGTTCCGCCGGGCTGACTTCTTTCTGACTCTCCAGGTGTCCTATCAAGAATAGTATCGCCTCGGTCGCGTTCTCGGTGACTCGAACGGTCGTCTCCAGTAAGGACTCTAGCGTTCGCTGCGCCTGGCCGAGTCGCTGCGTCAGCTGAGTGGTGTTCAGCTTCGGGCCCTTTCCCACCGCTGCCTCTCCCGACGCGAATGGGTCGTTCCGGATAGACTCGAGCTGTCCACGGAGACTGCTCAGTCCCGCAATTTGTGATTGCAGGGACTGTCCCAAGAAGGCAAGTCGTTCGTCCTCACTGCCGCCGTATTTTGTGGTATTCTCTAAACTGAATTCATCCCTAGTGGATGTATCCTCGAGATCTCGACTGGGCGACGTCGCGGCGTGGTCGCGTGCTACTGAGCGGTGACTGGCAGTAGCGGAGGCGAAGTCGTTCAAGGATGCACCAGGTATCTGGGCCTGGGGGGTTTCTGGGGAATCCATGTCGCGTAGAGCAAATGTGAGCCCAAGGAGAATGGGGGGCCAGGGTGAGAGAATGTGTAAGGGAAGGGAATTGATGCTATCCATATATATGGGTGAAACTGAAGGAGTCGTCCTGAGCTATTCGAAACGACAGCTGCCTGCTGAAAATTGGAAGCCGGCTGGGCTACCGGCTGGGTGGAACAGCAGCTGGAGATATTGCGGGAATTGGGCTTGACAGGTAGCCTGATGGGTGTGTAGGGAAAGCCCCGGGAAATCACACTGGCAGCGTGGATAGCTGTCTGCCACCCAGCCTGAACATGATATTTTCAATAGCCTGGCAGCTCAGGTCTCAGATGAATTCCACGCGTCTCGATCGTCCGCCTGCGACGCGTCGCGACAATCACGGAAAAGGTCGACTTCCCAATACATCCCAAAAAAGAAAGGCTGCATGTTTGTTTTAGCCTCAAAAGGGCCTATGCCAGCCGCTGGGAAGGTGCTCTCGTTTCGCAGTGTCTAGGGCTTTGCGTCTCAGCTCGTCAGCTCGCAGGTCGTTCGTCCCTGAAAACTGACCCTGACTGTCGTCGTGTCCCGCTCCATGCATCTTTACCAAACAGCTGTAAGCTCTCCGTAATTGACAGCAACACTAGCCATTCCTTTACAGCAACCAAGGACCCCCAGATCAAAGACACCGATGCACAACCAGGGCCAACGCTGATCGTGGAATAGTGGAGGGCGATAGGAGTCACCTGGTTCGATCATGATGGCCTGTAAGTTGAATTGCCATATAACCTTGTGCCTTCCTTGTCTTGATCTAACGTTCGCCCTCTAGCCATTCACCTATTGACAATGGCCGCCCTCGCCCTCGTGCTGCCCCTGCTCGCCCTTGCCTCCCGCGCGGATCCATACAACCAATCCCACTTCACCCTCCTCCCCGAACACCGCTGCACCTCCTTTCCCAGTGCCGTTTCTTCTCCGGACTTAACGATCATCGACGCGATCTACTACCCATCGGGAGCGACAGTCGACCTCGCGAACGGTCAAGCCTCCGTCAACACCACCTCCCTCCCCGCGTTCTGTCGACTCGTGTTGAATATCACGTCCAACCCGGAAACAGCGAAACAAGCGGGCGCGGAAGTGTGGTTACCCGATGCGGAGGAGTGGAACGGACGGGTATTCGGGTTCGGAAACGGCGCCTGGGGCGGCGGAGGTGAGTCCCTCTACCTTGGGCTAGCGTGGTAAAAGCTGATGTTCAAGGTAGTGCCGTACGGCGCAATCGCCCTTGATGGGCTCGCTCAAGGCTACGTCGCATACGGAACAGACGGCGGTACGCCTCATCTTTCCCCCTTTTCTGCTCGTACTGACGGATAGCGCATCACAGGACACGTCGGCAACATGTGGAACGGCTCCTTTGCCGGCCCGCACAACGACGACGGTATCATCGACCTTGCCTGGCGCGCAATGCACCTGACCACCGAACACGCCAAGCAACTCACAACGGAATACTACGGTCGAAACTTTACGAAAAGTTACTTCTCGGGCTGCTCGACGGGCGGAAGGCAGGGAATCAAGGCGATGGTTGACTTTCCTGAAGACTACGATGGGCTCATGTACGTCTCTTATCCCCCTCTCCTTTTGGCAGTGTGTTGATCAAGTCGTCTTAGCCTGGGAGCGCCGGCCAATCCGTTCGGGCACGTCATGCCGTGGATGGCTCGTCAATCGCAGCTCGTCAGGCCCGTCGAATCGCCCAACTGGATATCAAAGGAGACGTGGGACCTGATTCATGATGAAGCTATTCGGCAATGTGATGCGCTCGATGGGGTGTGTCGTATTCGCCTCGCTGTGATTGTTGATGTTGAGCTAATGCGAACTTGCACAGGTGAAAGACGGGATCATCTCGAATCCCGAAAGTTGCCCGTACGTGCACCCAAGTCTCAACCGCATTCATCTGACCTACCGTCCACCTGCACAGCTTCCGCCCAGAAACTCTCGCCTGCCGACCAAACACCACCTCGCCCTGCCTCACTCCCGCGCAATTCGACACCCTTTCTCAGCTCTACTCCCCCTACATCGTCAACAACACCCTCCTGTCCGCCGGCTTCGTTCCCGGCGCAGAATACGCCTACCCCCTCGTCCTCGTCGGCGCGGAGCCGTTCCCCATGCCGGGGGATTTTTATCGGTACTTCGTGCTGAATGACACGACGTGGAATGAGGAAATGTTGGATGCGGAGACGGTGCAGTTGGGGATTGACTTGAATTCGGGAGGCATGGATGTGAGTTGCGTGTTCGCAAGGGAGAGGAGACGGTACTGACTGGTAGCCCATCAGGTGTACGAGCCCGACTTGACGGCGTTCTTCGCGCGCGGCGGCAAAGTCCTTCAATACGTCGGGTGGGACGACGAACTCGTCTCCCCCCTGACCAGCGTACGCTCTCGCTCTCCGCTTCCTTGCCCACATCGCTGACTCGCACGGCAGATTCAATGGTACCGCGACGTATTCGCACACACCATGGCACACTCCTTCATTGACACGGATGAGTCATTCCGGCTGTTTACCGTGCCTGGGATGATGCACTGTTTCGTGCGTATCCACCCTTCCCTGCGTCGCATCGCTGATCATTGTCTGCAGAACGGAAACGGCGCTTCAGCATTCGGCGGTTTCTCCCAGCGGTCGTTTGCGCCGCCTTTGAAATCGGAAGCGAGATACGACAGTAAGCTCCATATTTCCTGGCTCTACACTCGGTGACTAATAGGTGCGACAGTTCAAGCGTCCATGGTGGAATGGGTCGAGAATGGCCGGAAGGTAGATCACCTCGTCGCGACGAAGTGGAAGGAAGATAACGTCTCGCTCGGGGTGGCGTTTACACGCAAACTATGCCCGGTATGTCCTGATCATCTGCAAATATCCAGATGGCTGATCTTGTGGATGTGATAGTATCCCCAGCAGGCGGTGTACTTGGGCGGGGATGAGAGCTCGGAAAGCTCGTTCGAATGTCGTTGAGCGCGCTCGACTTCCGGCCAGACCTTATGGCTGGAGGCGAGTCGAACGGATGATTTTGTCATAGCATTGTGGAGAAGGAGATGAGGATGCACGTCGATGAAGCATAGATCGGTAGCACTGGTTGTTAGACTATAGAGAGTGTGTTCACTGGTAGACATGCATGATTTGTCAATCAGCAAGAGTACAACGGTCTTACCGCCAAGGTACAGTCGCTCATGTGCAGAGCGACCGGTCGGCTGTCTGTGCAACCGTCAAATAGAATAGCCTACTCCAATTTTGACGTTGAGCAGCAACGCCCGCGAGGTGAAAGATGACGTATGTAACATGCTGTATAGCCACCGCACTTGGCAGAGATCGACGGCACAAGCTGTCGGCGTCCTCGACGCTAAACAGGTCGTGTGATCTGGCTCTCCACGATATGAGTCATGAGATAACGACGGCGTGCGCGTCGAAAGATACCCTATAAGCCAGCCTTCACTATTGGCTCATCACATCCGCAACCTTTGCATCTCCACCTCCTTTTCCAACCCCTCCACCAACCACCCCATCTCCACGCCCACAAGGCCCCCATGCGCCCCAAACCCAATCCTCAACACCTCTCTCGCCTTGCGAAGCGTCGTCAGCGACAACGCCAACCTCTTCGTCGTCGCGCGCGGGATCTGCACCCCGAACCCGAGGTCTACAGGCCCAGAGCCATCGTCTTCCACGTGCACGTTCAACAGTTTCCCCAATTCGGCCAGAGCGATCCCGTATGACGGGTGGAAAGGCGGAAGGAGCTCCCCCAACGCACGGACCAGTAGAGTGTGTATCTTCAAGGCATCCACTATCCTTGGAAGAGTCTGTTCGCCGTTCACGGTGGGTACCAAGGCGGTGCTTGACTCCGGTTGCGTGAGGTGGAGCGCGTGTATTCGGAGCAGCGGGAGAAGCGGGTACGATGTTGGCGGTTGAAGTCCTAGCAAGGCCTCGACAAGACTGGGGATATGCTCGGCATCTGATGTATCTGCAGAAGGATCAGTGAAAGTCCACCATGGTACAACCGGCGTACCTAATATCCCTCGCCCGTCGGACGTGATGATACGTTCCGCCAGCTCGACGAGCGTTCGCAAACGCGTAACAGAAACCGTTTCATTCTTCTCGCACGCAGAGCAGTGGATCCTGCGTTCGTTCGCGTCTTCGGATAGATCTAGGTGGACCGTCGGCGAAACAGGTTCCCTTCCAGAACCATAGAACGTACCTGGCATGCCCACAACCCCTGCGCGAAGACACCCGGGGTGGTAGATACTCCACCTCGGATCCACCTTGTCCTGGTATGCTGCGCAGAGCTTGCACTCGCAGTCAAAGTGGTACCGCTCGCGCAACTCTTTCCGTCGGAGGTGCCGTGGAAGCGAAACGTCGATATACGACGTAAGTATCTGTTCTCTCATTAGCCCAGCCCCTAGTATCATCCTAGAAACGCACCTCCTGACCCGGCGCAACATCCTCAATCAACACCACCTTCATACCATCCTCCTCTCCACACCCTCCAGGAAACACGACCACCGCGTTCGGCGCGCACGAGTGATTAAACATCGCCACCGAGGGGGAAATCGCTACCCCGACGGGCGTAAGAGAGGGCGTAGATAGCGTGAACGCGTTTGTTGCAAACTATCCCCGACATGGCGTTGCTCAATCGCTGGCAGGTCAACGATAGGAAAGTACGTACGGCACAGACGAGGTCCATCATCTCGCCTACACCTTGAAACCCGAACTCTCGCATATCAACAGCCCTCAGCGGCGCTCCAGTCGCCGCGGGTTCCCACGCGGCGAGGTACTGGCTGAGGTGCATGGCTAGCTTGGCGAATGGCTCTCTCTGCTCTGGCGTAAGTGCGGCGCGGTCTGCGTACAGTAAGGATTAGCGGATGGTCTTTCGTCGAGGTGGATGTTTTGTTTGGCACGGAGGACGTACGCGACTGCAGCCCTGCGATCGGGTCCCACTGCCTCCCACGAATCAGCAAACATCCCTCCCTTTCGAGCCTAGGACTCACGTATCGCCGTTCCTCCTCTGGTCTCTGCAAGCGCCGCCGACGTCTCTCCCAGCAAACACGCGCGAGCGCCCTCACCGCTTCCTCCGGGATCCACGGTCTCCCTCGCCCTGCTCTCGAACCCGCTTGGGCCGTGTATATCCCTCTCAGGCGTTGCAGCGCACGGCATTCAGGCTGATGAGCAGGCCATGCGGCGGACTGGCATTTCTGTAACATCCCTCAGAAGTCAGAAGCGCTCTTAGGGCATGGAGGGAAACGGGACGGACCTTGGAGCAATACCGGGTCACTTGACAGCCCCCGCAAAGGGACAACTTGGGCACATCCACCACCGCTCCATGCGCGCGCGCGGTCCGCTGCACGGAAAGCTCGTGCGTCCCCAGAAAACAGTTCGAGCAGTACTCGTCCAGCGCCGAGGTTGAAAGGACGGTGGATGTCGGGGTTGTTTCGAGTATTGTCGTTCCTACACCTTCGTCAGCACCAGTTGGAGGGGGAGAAGAGAAGACGTACCTTTGCGTAGAGACTGGGACGTGGAACGAACGAAGACACTCCGTCCTGCATCCCGCGTCGTCCGTATCTCGAGCTGTTCACCGAGTGGCTGTCCTTTTTCCTCTACCGATGGTTGCCGTCGAGCTTCCTCCGCCGCGGCTGCTGTCACCGGCGCCGTCTCTTTCTCATGTGGTACGTTGACTTGTGGTCTCCGTGCGGAGCGTTTGGCCTTGAGTGCTGCAAACGACATCCTTGCCCGCGGGAATTCGACAAGAGGAAGGTGATGACCTGAAATATGTCGAGTGATCGAGGTAGACATAATGTCTCACACTCAATTCGCGTCTTCAACATCGCACCCAAGTATCTTCATCACAGACCTCATCACCGTCAGACCCTCCCTCTACGGCAGGATGCAAGCAGCCCTCGACAAGCTCGACGCCGCACTCGAGTGCCCCATCTGCAAACACGCATTCGAGGCCCCCGTCTCCCTCGCATGCGGCCACGGATTCTGCTCACGCGTACGTCCCACCCCTTCTCCCCTTCTCCGTTGCTCGGTGCTGATCGTGTGCCGGTCAGTGTATACGAGACGCTCTCCAGGAGAAGAAAGAGTGTCCCGTGTGCCGAGACGAGGCGCGCGAGGGCCAGGTGAGGCGGACGCGGGTCGTTGAAGAGCTGGTGGGCGTGTGGGTGGGCATTCGGTGAGTTTGGCGTGCTTTGTGTCCTATCGCGGAGGGAGAGAGCTCCGCAGATCCATCAGCAGCAGCAGACGGGGAAATCGCAATGTCTGCAAAGCAGACCGTTTCCAATGGAAAGTAGTCGTCGGGGATGGACAAGAGACGAGGTTCAGAACGTGCGACGTACGACGATAGCCTCAGATCAAAGGCGGGTCTACGTGGTATGCGCTTGCGGGACTTGATAATTGCTCCGGGACTTGAGAAACGGCACTCGAGGGGAGCAGGGCGTCGAGCGTCACAGGACGCGCAAAGACCGACACCGGTGGAGAATTCCGTCTTTGTGTCTTGTCAAGCTCGTCGAGGAGGAACCGTGACATCAACGACAGTTGGCCGTACGGATCGTCAGGCACGGGCTTCTCTGGGGGGACTTGGCTCTGGCCGTGCCACGAGCGTGAAGACAGACGTCCGCAAAGTCTCGGGATGCGTGTCGCAGCGCAGACTTCCGCACGATGAGGAAACGACATGCCCAGCGACCGGGGAGCGCGAGAGCACTTGTAGGACGTGTGGAGGAATCAGCATCGATGAAAATGGGTGTCGTTCGGGCTTGTAATGTCATGAAGAAGAGGACACATAACACCAGAACCGACGCCGTCACGAAACGGGTCGCATCATGGATAATAAACGTTTAAGCGCGCGGCACCACGGTGCTCTTCTCATTCCAGAGACGAAACGGACCTCACGGACTACATGCGGACATCGGAATACGTGCCTTCCCCGCGCAGATCACTGATCACCAATTCCTGATTCTTTGCTAGAGACGACCTCCTCCGCCTCTCCCGTCCGGAAAAACGCAAACCATCTCTCCCGCCACCACCACCAGCAAAACGCAGACGCACGACTCCCGACGCGCACCGCAACACGTCAAACGGCACGAACCGAGAAGCAATCGTGCTTGACCTAGATGAATCGGATGAAGAGGTTGTTTCAGTTGAAGAAGCGCCTTCCGCGCAGGAGTCAGGTATGTTCTGCTCTCGCCGTTTGGGAAATGGTATTGATTATGGTGCAGCGACTGTTGCTTGTCCCGCATGCGGCCAGAATCTACCATTAGCATCACTCAACACCCACCTCGACCGCGGCTGCCCGCCCATCCAGACCGGCTCAACAACCAAAGCCTGGGCCGCGCTCTTCTCCTCGGCGCAGCCGCCCTCGACCGGTTCTCGGGCGGACGCCGATGCAGAGCTCCTCAGTAAACGCATAACGAAGCCAAATTACGCGTTGGTCTCGACGAAAGAGTTGCGCGGGTTGTTAGAGACGTATGGGTGCACGACGACGGGGGAAAGAGGGGTGTTGGTTGAGCGTGTGCAGTTATGGATCTCGATCTTCAAGTACGTTCACTTCGTCTCCTATTTACTCCTGACACCGGGCTGATAGAGTGCGGTAGCGCGAACCTTGACGCATCACATCCCCGACCACTGAAATCCCTCCGCGCGGAACTGGACACGCAAGAGCGCGCCAGAAACCGCGACAAGGAAGATGCGGGAAAGGCCAAGCAGGTGTTCGTGAATGCTGTGAGTTTCCCTGTGTTCGAAGAGTGCAAGAGCGTGGCTGATGCCGTGGGCAGACGGGGGATGATGAGGCGTTCAAGCGGTTGGAGAGGGAGCTGCGACGGCGGAAGAAGGGCGAGGTGAAGGGTGGGTGAGACTCAGATCAATCGGGATAGAGAAAGCTGTGAGCACAAAGTTGATCCGGCGGGACCATGGCTGACCCCATAGAATTACTTGCAGATCAAACTTCTAGAGCTACGGAGAGGTCAAGGCGATACAGCCGGGCTATCGACTACAGCCGATTCAGCGCCGAGGGTATACGTGAGGCATCGCGCCCTCTACGGTCATTCAGACGGCGAGAGCGCATGCGCATCATGTCGGGCAGCGTTGTATCGCGTAGCATATGGACAACTTTGCATGTCGGTACATGTCGTTCGCTGTTGAGCGCTCCTCTTTTGGAGAACTCGCGATGGGGCATCTCGCCATGGTGAAAGAGGGGTACGAGCCAGTCACTCCGTTGGCGGAATGACAGCTCTGGTGCCCTTCTGACCTGCTCTTCATTGCTGGAATACGTACGTCGAGCCTAGTAGACTATCTCATTCCGTGTGCACGAAGGGTCATAGGCATGAAGTCAGAAGAGAATGTTGACAACCCAACCGGTTTCGTATTCATAATGTTATTGTCTATTCGTTTTCAAGATCTGCCCAACAACCCAAAACCTGTTATGATGTATCGACACCGACTATGCTATCGATTTAATGTATGCTGTATGACTTTGCCCAATCGTATGAGCTTTTGAAGTGTATGGTGGCGCTTGCGCGATCGCCTTCATTCACCAACCAAAGTTCTCGCAGTGGAACTCGATCGAGGCTTGACCGTTGTAGACCTTTGTCGGGCTCGAGGCAGTCGCGACCGCCTTTCGAACCGCGTTCTGCAAAGTCGAAGGGCCGCACACTGTTTGGCGAGGTTCAGCGGACAGTACGTAGACACACACGAGGCCACTTACCGTTGACAGACACGGATCCTTGTGCTTGCTGGACCGTCTGGTCGATGACTTGGCTCAAGTTGGCCCGTCCTTGATGCCAATGGACGAGGCCTTCCTTGCCCTCATCTGCGCGGAACTTTTCGTCCGAGTCTCGTTCCTTCTCGTTGATACTTTCTGCCGGACTAGACGAGCTGTAGCCCTCGGAGCTGCTCTCACCGTTGTTGGTATGCGTAGCGATCCGCGTGAGGGTGGCGACCTTTTCAAGCAGTGTGCCTTCGTGCGGCGCGTATTGTGTAATGTGGAAGTTGAAGGTGATGTCCATGTATTCCGGGGCGCTAGCGAGGTGCTTCTCGAGATCCTGCTTGATCCACTGGTAGTGTTCTGCGCGGGAGGGAGTGAGCTTCGTTCCAAACCACTGAGAATAGGCTTACCTCGGCTTCGAAGCATCCACACAAAGTTGAACTTGCGCACCGCTGATTTCTGAATCTTGGCGGCATCGAGGACAGAGTACAAGCAAGCGAGACCGTACGTAACGCCGGAGCCGCCAACGACAACGACGACGCTGTCATTATGTCGAAGGTCGACGGAACCGCCGTAGGGACCTTCCAGATACGCATTCGTCTTGCTCGAGTCGTGGGCTTTGGCGAGAAGTCGCTTAGTGAAGCCTGGAATGAACGTTGATCAGCATTCCGGCCAATCCTGAACCCCGCTTCTACTTACCGTCTCGAACACGGATCAGAAGGGTCGCTTTGCCGGCGTCGGGGCCCTCAGTAATTGGTGTACCTTGGAACGTGAAAGGATGCGCTTCGAAGGGAAGGGTGGAGATGGAGGGCATCATCAAGTACCTGTTCGCCGCCTTTTTAGCCAATATTGCCGATCGACGTGAGACTGTGCTTACGCATGCTGGCCAGCTTTCCACTTGAGATCCGGACGATAACAAGTGACTCGAACAGTGTCCTGATCGAGGACGTCGACGGTCGTAGGCGAAAGACCCTGAGCGACTCGGCGAGAGGGGAAGACCCAGAGACGGTTCAGGACGAACACTCGGACGAGACGAGCGACTCGGTCAAATGCCCAGACAGCGATACCGGCCTGGAGAAAGGTCAGCGTGCCGCAACAGAAGGTGTCCGTCTGACTGGCTTACGATGATCCACTTCTTCTCCCTAAAGCGCAGATCCGCTTTCAGATCTCGGTCGCGCACTGCAGCGGCAGAGGACTCACCTGTCCCAATGCAACCAACACCCGGCGAGGTACAAAGCAGCCATCACAATGTGGCCGTAGTAAAACATTTCGTAGAACAAGTTTCGGATCGGGCGGACGGAGTGCAGAGTGAGGATCGTGAGGGCGCCAACGGCTACCCAGCCCTGATGAAAGGAGTCAAGTCAGTGTCGATCCGACACCAATTGCTGCTATCGACATACCCATTGCAAGTAGGCTTCGCGGGCGTTGGCAGCAAAGAAACCGCCTCGGAAACTGTTGACGCGAATCAGATGACTGACTTGGGCGGCATCGCTGCGCGGTGTTGCTCACCCTGCTTTGATCATGGCGATCGTGTGGACCCAGGAAAAGATGAGGGACGTTCTCCCAGCCATGCGGTGGAGGTAGTTGAGCTGTGAGAGAGGATTATCAGCGTGTGAACTGTAAATTTATGCTGACTTTACCCACCTTTTCATATCCGATGCCGGTCAGGACTGAGAACCAATTAATAAGTTGAGGCGATGCTCACGTTTGGCCGTGCTGTACTCACAGTGAATGACGTTGTTCTTGCCGACAAGACCAAAGATGAGTCTGCAAGGAGAATGATGAGGACCTAATGTTACGGGGAAGCAGACCTTACTTACGGAAACTGAGCATAGACAACGAGGCCGGTAGTCTTGCCCCATCGCTTGATGCTTGCCATCTCGCCGTAGAAAGCGACGAAGAATGTCATGGCGATGTAGAGGGATGTCCAGATGATTTCGTTGACGGTCAATCCAGAAAGCCAGGTCGGGAGTTTGGTCAGATGGCCGATCGTTTGCCAAGTGGTGATGGTGGCAGCGGGCAGCTGGGCTACTCCAGCCTTCTTCGGAGTGTCCTCAGGAAACTTGCCTCCGTTGTCGACGAGCGCCTGAAGTCGCTTGTTCCGCTGGTAGTACTCACGAGTCATTTGGATGACGCGCACGAGTGTTAATAGGCCGATGACAGCGAGGATCAACCACCACATGTCCTTCATGGCGTTCTGCATAAACTCTTTTGACTTTTGTTTGGCGGACTTTTGCGCCGATGACGAAGATCCTTGGCCGGCAGAGCTGCTCGAGTTGGACGAGCCGCTACCATGACCGGAGCCGGAAGCCATCGACATGGCAGAGGAGATGACGGCGCTTGCTATGGCTGTGGCTGTAGAGGCCCCTCGACCTCCCGTACGAGAGGCGCCCGAGGCAACGGTGGAGGACATGTCGAAGGTGGAAGAAGTGTCGAAGGTTGAAGGACACGGCAAGTTTGAGGATTCGGTGTTGCTCCCTATCAGATAAATGGTATCTTATCTTGATTGCCAGTTATATAGCAAACCTGCCAAAGGGTTAGGGCATCTCGTCCGGCCATCTAGCTAAGACAAACGGAGAAAAGTCAGGACAACTTTACGCCCACGATTCGCTTCAAGCGATCTCACCCGAACATCTGCCATCAAATCCAACCAATCCGCTTGCGCAGTGAGAGAGATCCACAGACGACATTCCGCGGTAGTGCATCGTTGCGTCAGGGTCCAGGTGAAAAAGAGCTCACTAACAGCATTTGTGGCTCGTTATAGAACAGGATCCGTAGCGAGAGGGCGCGACTTGCAGGCTTTATCTGATACCCGTAATCAGATTAGATCAGAAACCTGGTCCCGCTCTGTAGTCAAGCACGCTAAGCATGAAAGGCGAATCAGCAGAGGAAAAGGTGCGGTGACAGGCTGATGACGGGACTATCGTTAGCCAATAATTTTCGTTTTGCATCCGAGGACCTTACCAGGACATGGCTTCACGTGACGGAACGCCAGGGATGTCAGACTTTGCGAGAACGATGAACAGCTGGTGAACAGCAGTGACTTCAGCAGAGCAATGAAGCATGAGCTCCGCTGTCCAGCACTCAGCGAAGAGTTGTCAGGATGGTACGTGCAGAGTTGAGCACCGCATGTCGGCGCGACCCACACCAAAGATCGAGCCCGCCGTGTCGTGATGTCTGTGCGGGTCCCGCTTCATCCGTTGTCGCAGTAATCGATACAGGTAGCCTTTGGTTACAGCCGTTCACTACCGGATCATGGAACGGAAACGGCCGGTGGATCAAGTGATGTAGAAGGAATAGAATATCGCGCTTGGCATCAGGTCCGAACTTGATCGAGTCATACTCGTCGTCGGAAACTCACGGCATGTCACGGATGCTTGTGCAAAAGCGTTGTCAAAGATCCCGTCTACGTTCGTCAAGTGGATACCGGACAGCATCATCCTAGAACAGCCGAAGACCTGCTCCACCTCCTGCTTGCTCCAGGATGCTCCGCATTCATAGTAAACCGGTTCCCGGGCGACGCAGCAGGTCAAGATCGCTTGAAAACTTCTGAGCGGGCTCTGGCGTTGAAGCGATACCGACTGGCGAAGC
Source organism: Naganishia kalamii (assembly GCA_022813745.1). Classification (NCBI taxonomy): domain Eukaryota; kingdom Fungi; phylum Basidiomycota; class Tremellomycetes; order Filobasidiales; family Filobasidiaceae; genus Naganishia; species Naganishia kalamii. The sequence continues at coordinate 40,440 of JAKLLX010000124.1, read as the reverse complement.
AGGGCGCAAGCCGGTCAAAGTCGCATGCAGATGGCAGCTCTCGTACATGAGGTCTGGAAACCAGCCGAAGAGCGGTTGAGTCTGCGACTACACTGGAAACGGTAGCTCCCGCTCGCGAATGGCGCTGCCTTCAGCCGGGGCGTATTTGACTGGTGTCCTGACAGCTGTCTTGAGACGTGGAGGAAATGTCTGCGACCGAATGGACCGTTGTCTGGAGGTGGTCACCCACAACTTCTAGGGAGGTGGGTGAAAAGGCGACGTTTTGCAGCGCAGCAAATGCGCTCGCACGATAACATGTTGGTTTTTGTCGCATGCCAGAGCGTAGATGCGGTGTGACCCTTGGCGTATGGGCTGCGCTCGTCGAACACGAGCGCTGTCGAGCCTGAGGTGGTCGATCAGTAAGGTCGGAAAGAGTGTTCAGTGTCTGTGAGCGTGAAAGATACTGCAGCAAAAAGACTTACAAGGGGCAGAAGGAGTCCTGCCAGGCCAGTCTCGAGTCCGCTGATCCTTTCAGCCCTGCCTCCCATCCCACTTCAGGCATTCGAAGCGTACGTCCTTCACGAGGGGTACGCCAGGCTCTTCCAGCTGATCTTGGTTACCATCATGCCAGCGTTTGCAGCTGCATTGCGTGCCAATGTGTTTGTTGCTCCAGCAGACCGATTGTCTTCTCCCGGCTTGAGCTTGACCGCCGAGTGAGAGCATCCTACGCGAAACCGAATACAGTCGGTCCGTGCAAGGTTGTGACACACAGATCCGAGCTGTAGTCCTTAGAAGGAGGGAGATGTCTGCCTCTCGCATTTTTGGAACGGGACGTGCTGTTGAAGCAGTACTCCGTATAGTCAGAACAAGCGTCGTCGTGCAAAACTCCCAAACACTCACCTTGCGGGCCCGAGTCCGAGATGCCTTGTTGACATGCTCGCCATATTCCCAGTCCGCCCCGACACTGCTACCTTCCTGAACGGTCTGTCCCTTTCTACAGAGAGTTGATCAGTCAGTGAAATGTCAACCGAACACGGCCAGAGACGGACCTGACAGCGCTAATCCACAGGCAGCCGTCGGCAAAACCTTTCCAAAGGTGACTTTCAAGTCCTGCTCTCATCGCCGCGGCATCGTTTCCCGGCTCCTGCCTGGAGGCTGTCCACTGGATAAGGTCCAAAGACCCGCGATGAGCCAGGACAAGACTACTGAGGTTCGCAGCATCAACTGAGCACATCAGCGCTCGCATAGGCAATCAAGGAAAAGCTCGTCTACAAACCTTGCGAGCCCGGGCTCGGTTGACCGGCATATGCGTTGGAGGCTGAGACGCAACGATCGAGGTCTGAGAAGCGCGGCATTGAATCAGCTATCATCCATCTCGGCAAGTCGGGCACCACAGAGTGGCGGTGGAATCAAGACGACGTACTTGTGGTCTACCGAACTCGTCTCCCTTGAGGACAGTAACGCGTCCGTTCCGGAATACCCTTGAGCATCTTGGGGACCCTTCTGCGCAGCTGTGTATCCTCTCACGTCAACCACGACCTGGCTTGCACCTCCAGTAAAGCGTGGTTGCAGCCGACTTCTTCAGAGGGTTCGACATTTTCGAAGGGCGAGGGTGTCGAGCGGATTCCTAGCTAGTTGGCCATCGACGGCATGTACCCAGGCTGATGTAGCATCATCAGGTTAGCCGTCTGATTGAAGATTCGCCATGGTAAAGGAACTTACCTGAGCAGTCACGTATCCTATCTCTCTTGTCGCCGACATCTGGTCGAGATCGCTTGCGAAACCCCGTCGAGTCCAAACAGGGATCATCCGGAAAGGAAAAGGTTCTTCCTTGGAACCACAAATAATTCAGACGGGCATGGCGGGGATCTGCTGGTGTAAGGTTTTGACTGCGAGCGGTCCATCCAATGTGATTAACGATGGAGAGTCATGGAGACTCGACTTGATGTGGTCCGAACGAACGAGGGTGACCCATGGCCGCTCGACATCACACGCTCCAAAGATCGCCTGTCGTTGAGGTGGCCAGGGGCATGGAGTGCATTGGGCGAATTAGCTGGCGAATTATACAGGCTACGAGGACCAGCTGATGAAAGGTCTGATGAAGTGATGAAGAGCTGTTCGTTTCGTATTGAAGACCTCGAGATCGGAAACAAACTTGGATGATTCGTCATGCTGTCTTTCGACGACTCGACGACTTAAGTTCGACGACGACAGCGGGATTCTCAAGCTGGTTGCACCAAGCCATGTAATCAGTACACCATCGACAAACAGGCTCGCTCCAGTGTGGCAAGAGTGCACAGACGCTGGTCCACCAGCAATTATCCCGGAGCAGCCGAATCTCACAGATCGACACGTTCGCCATTATAGCACGGGTCGTCAACCGAGTCTATTCATGCATATGCGATACAACTTCCCTGAATTCATCATCTACAGACATCGCCCGTCTATCATCGCCATGACATCTTCACCATCTGCCGTCCCATACTCCCTCTCATACGCCGTCAACGTCTCGGCATCCACCTTGCTCCCGCCACAAACCACAATCACCACCGTCTTCCTCTCCCCCTCCTTTCCCTCTATCCCACGCACAAGCTCCTCCAAGATCCGCGGCTGATACACGGGCGCCAGCGCCGCGCCGCACGCCATCTCGACCATGAGTTGGTGGTCCCGATAGAACTGCCAACACGCGGCGCCGGATATCGCGTCGTCCACGACTAAAGTGGACATCCGACGTGTCCGCGTGGCCTCGTCGCCGGCGTACTGGCACGCAGCGTCCAGTGTCTCCGCGGAACAGGACTTTGCGCCCATTGATGTCGCTTTCGAGGTGATCGCCGGGATCGTAACAACCTTTGGTTCTCCCCCGTTCGCGAGCCACGAGTTGTAGCTCTGACTGAACGAATCCGCCCCGAAATCCTGCACGCCGACAATTCTGGGTGTTCCGAATTCCGGATGCTTCTCCTTGGTTGTGTTGACGCCATGCATGATCCCCCTGATCAAACCTCCTCCGCCGACGGAACAGACGATCATATCCGGTCGGGAATCCTTGACGCCCGCCTCGGCGAGTTGAAGTCGGATCTCCTCCACGAGCGTCGCATGCCCCACCGTCAAGACATCCCCGACAAACGGATGGACATACGTCGCCTCTGGATCGTGCGCGATGATCTCCCTCGCCATCCGATCCGCGTCGTCCCACACGTCTGCGGTCTTGTTATCGACTTCCGCTCCGAGGTCTTGCAACATCTTCACCACGAAGGGTTCGCAGGTACGCGGGACGATGACAAGGCATCTCGCGCCCAGCGCTTTGGCGGCCGTCGCAGCGGCGAGACCCGCGTTCCCGCCGGACGAGGTGATGATGTACGTCTTGGGACCGTGTTGTTCGTACGCTTGTTGACAGACGGCTCCGACGCCCTACGCGAACGGTGAGTCTGCAGTCAACGGGAAAACAGGAGACAACACTCACCCTGATCTTGAAACTCGCGCTCGGCTGCAGACAATCCATCTTCAGATACACATCATGGTCCCGCGACAGCACGTCGGAATACACCAGCGGCGTGACCACATGCAGCGCCGGCTTCAGCGTCTCCCCCGTCGCGGTCTTCTTGGCGTCCGCAAAGGGTTCAACGAGCGTGATGGCTGATTGAATGGCGGATTTGACGTGCGCCGATGCATTGTCGCCGTTGATGGTCGGATTAAGGTTTGGATTCGGGATGGAGGATTCGTGGGCGGTCGTCAGGGATGCTTGAAGGCCTTGCATGGTGGATCGCGGTGTCTGTTCCCACGGAAGCGTGAGAAGAAGGCGAGGGTAAAGGATTGCTCGAGGTGGACATTGTTGGTGAAGGCAGAAGTGAATGACTGGGCCGACGCGTACGTGTCAAGCTAGAAGCAACCCAAACTCTAGTCGGTCAACGCCGGACCGTAGAAGCGCGCTCGTTGTTGTGCGCTTGGGTGAGCTTTTCGACTTTCCCAGCGAGAATGCAGAGCAGCTTGCAGAGCATATAAGACTCTTGTCGATATACGTGCGAACCCTGTTGCTACAACAATCCAGCGCAATCTTCCGTCTTCGGCCTCTCGACACCCGTTCCGCGTGCTCCCGCCTCGCTCTCGGTCTGCGTGGATCAGCCGGAGCGACACTGCTTTACCTCTTCTGAACTGGTTCAGCACTGTCCTCCGTCTGGTCCATCAAACGCAGCCAATCCAGCGATCGACTCCAAAGTCACCAACATCCGGCCCCTACTATCCCTTCCCTTCCATCCCTCGGCAACAAATGTCCCTTTCCCCACTCTATGGAAAAAGACATCTAACAAAAAGAGGAACACGAACCCAACCCCCCGTCTGCTGACTCTACGCTCCTTCGGGAGGAAAGGGAGGCCGGCGGGTAGGGCGGTGCTTAATTCAGGCAGGTCTGCGGGCGAGAGCTCAGCGATTAGATCCGTCTTTACGACGCACCGGACATCACTTGTTGTATATTGCAGAATTTGGTGTGTATTGATAGTGCGATTTCCCTTCGATCGTGTTCTCCAGGCCTTGACCTTGTGTTGGCTTGAGTGTGTCCCTGACTACAGCTCATCACTTGCGTATTCGTTGAGCCTCTGGCAATGGAACCTCTAGCAGAACCAGAAACGCAAGCTTTTCCAACTTGACTTCGGATCTCGGACGTGACGGATGCGCCCAAACTGATCGTCACCTGACTCCGACCTTCCGACCTTATCTCCTCGCATGAATTCCAATCTTGGGCAGTCAGCAGAAGTGGAAATCATCGACACCGCCCTCGTCCGATGGTCATCCGCCTCAACTATGAGCTACTGTGAGTCTCGTTGGAAAATGGCGAGCGTACAGCTGATCGTATCTGGCCGAAAGGATGTTTTCCATTCCTCGGGAGATAGGTTGATGAGGGAGTCGAGGAGGATATATTGACTGGGTGACACGAGGAATCATGGTATGTCTGTGTGGCGTCCCTTCTAGTTCAACGTTCACCATGCGTCTTCTCTCGAACAGCCTCCTACCGCGATACCACAACGCGGAACAACATGTCAAGTCTGCTGTGACCGACGCAAGGTATGTCGAGCGTATTATCTGCATATAGCATACTGACCTCTCAGCCCCAACAGCTGCCTCGGCATCTTAGACGTAATCGATACACCCCTGCACATCATCACGCCCCTCGTCTACTCCGAACCCCTGTCCGCACGAAGCGGACACAACATCTACCTCAAACTTGACGCCCACCAACCCGCCGGGTCCTTCAAGCTCCGCGGCATCGGACGCACGTGTCAAGCAGCATACAAGGTCCACGGGCCCGAAACACACATCATCGCCGCCTCGGGCGGCAACGCCGGCCTCGCCGCCGCCGAATCCGCCAAGCGGCTCGGGCTGATGTGTACCGTCGTCGTTCCGAAACGGACGGAACAGAGTGTCGTCGCCCGGCTCAGGGGGTTGGGTGCGAGGGTGGAGAACACTACGGCCGAGGTGCTCGATGATGCGGATCAGCTGGCGAGGGCGATCGCCGCGGTCGATCCGAGGGGGGTGTACGTTCATCCTTTCGAGAGCCTCGACACGGCGTTGGGGCACGCCAGTATCGTCTCCGAGATACGGGACCAGCTCCTCGCTGCGGGTGTGCCGGGGGGACGACCAGACGCCATCACTTGTTCCGTCGGCGGAGGTGGTTTGCTCCGCGGTATCATACACGGCATCAACACGACCATCATGGAGGACCCGGCATTCGGACCCAAGCCCCGACTCATCGCATGCCAGGACTTTGGTGCGCATTCCTTTGGCGCTTCGTTCAACCGCTGGCTAGCTTCCTCTGAGGGGGAAGGCACCGTCGTCGCCCTCGAAGCCATCACCTCCCAAGCGACCTCCCTCGGCGCGAAATCATGCTCCGCCGCCGCGCTCTCCGCCGCAATCGAATACGCCCAGCCCGACCCGGCCGATCCCTCTGGTGAACGCGCGCCGTACCTCTCGACCGTGATCGTGGACGACGCCGTCTCCGCCTCGGCGTGCTGGCAGTTCGACCGGGACCACGAGTTGATGGTCGAGATGGCGTGCGGGGCGGCCTTGTCGCCGATTTATCTGCCGGAACGGATTTTGGACACGGTCTTGCACGGCGCAAGGAATGGAGACGGGGTAAAGGAGAAGTTGAATATCGTCGTTGTGGTCTGCGGAGGGAGCAAGGTGGACCGCGAGATGTTGGGGATGTACGAGCGTCAGTACGGGGCGGCGGATGAGGGGTGGAGGGTGACGATTGACGGCAAGGACGTCTAGAGCGAGTTTTCTTGGACGTGGACTCTCATGGTTGTATAATGGACAGTGCTCAGAATGGCAATAGATATTCCTGACAGACTGGTGCCTTTGCTATCCCTTCCCGGAGGAAGAGCCGGAGTCTCGAGGAATGCCTTCAACCTAAGCCGGAACGATGACTAACATCCGGCGACAAAGGCACGTGACCGATTGAGAAGCAACACACCGTCTCCCGTAGAAATCAGCCAACATTGTTTTCGTGTCGTGTATACTCTTCACCCATACCATTGGCTCAAGATGACAGACGCACAACGACCCGCCGTGATGCGGAACAGGACTCGATCGACGAGCATCACCCAGGCCTTGAAGTGAGTCCGATATCATTCCCTGGGGGTCCGAAGGCTGACTTGAACGTGAACAGGGCCATCCCGCTCAACGAACAGCGAGGGGACGCCGCCTTGTCGCCTGTCACTCCTTCCCCCGTCTCAGGAAGCTTCACCTCGGCGCTCGCTGATGCCTCGACGTCGGAACTTCGAGCGAGGAAACCCACCGAAGCTTCCGACTCATCCGCGGCCGTGAAGAAGGCTGAGAGAAAGGTCACCCGCGCCAAGTTGAGCAAGGAGGATGAAGAGAGGTACAAGAGTTACGGGTTCTGGAGCGACTTGCGCACCGGAAAGTGGATGTTGATCCCCAGTACGTCCCCTTCCTCGTCATCCCGCGAGCGCTAACCAACACCTCGCGCAGAATCATGCTTCCCCTTGCTCGTCCTCCCTTGGCTCATCTACCTCAACCACCGGTACATCCTGACCAACCCCTCGCTACCCTCCTACCTCCCCTCCTTCCTACGCACACTCCTCGCACAGATCCTCGGACGGGCGAATCCGAGCGCACCGTTCAGCTGGAGCCCGTTGCCGCCGTCGACGCCGAACCCGATGCAGCCGTTCTTGTTCCTGAGCGGCGCGGTGCAGAAGAGCGCGGCGGGTGGGATTGGCAAGATGGGCGAGGGGATGGCGCTGACGGGGGAAACGATGTACAAGCGGGATATCAAGGTTCGTCTCTCGGCGATGAATCTTGGAGAAGGATGCCAATTCTGTTGCTCGGACAGGACTTGCTGTTCATCTCGTACTACATCATCTTGTTCTCCTTGTAAGTCTCGTCACGCGAGACTATACACTCTGCTAACCACCCCCAGCGTCCGACAATCCATCACCATGTACCTCCTCGCCCCGCTCTCCCGCTACCTCGGTATCCCCCGGGGCAAGACCGAACGCTTCACCGAACAAGGCTACGCCGCCATCTACTTTGGCTTCTTCGGCTCCCTCGGCGTATACGTCATGTCCGGCCTCCCGATCTGGTGGTACAACACGTCCGCATTCTGGAGCACCTTTCCCGTGCTCGAGATGCCGGCGCTGTTGAAGGCGTATTACTTGCTGCAGTTTTCGTACTGGTTGCAGCAGACGATCATCTTGGCGGCGCGGGTGGAGAAGCCGAGGAAGGATTTCAAGGAGCTGGTGGCGCATGTGGGTTTCGTGCGGGCTTGCGCGAGTTGCAAGGCTGATCCTCTTGATTACCCGTAGCATGTCGTGACGCTTTGGCTGATCGGATGGTCATACTTCTTGACGGTAAGCTCGAGGCACACTTGTACCAACTGCCATAGCTGACAACAAGGCTCTTTCGCTCAGCTCACGTACATCGGCGTCGGCATCTTTGTCACCATGGACGTCTCGGACATCTTCCTCGCGGTAGGTGCCCCTTCATAGTCTGCACATTTTCAGTCGGCTGACTGGTCGTCCGCAAGCTTGCCAAATGCATCAACTACGTCTCCGAGACCGCGTCCGTACCGGTCTTCGCCTTCTTCGTCTGTGTCTGGACGTGAGTCGACGTGGATCCGGCGATGCAAAGGCCGCCACGCTGACAATAATGTAACAGGTACATGAGGCATTACCTCAACCTGAAGATTCTGTGGTCGGTCTGGTACGAATTCGACCTGATTCCGTGAGTACTTCGTTTGTTGCAAGCAGCAGCGAATGTTGACCTCGCCCCCGCAGTGAACAGGCAAGGTCGTCCTTCCGACCATGGAATGAAACCGAGTTATTGGACTGGTGGTAAGTCGCTTTGAACCGTATGAGGTCCAGACCAGATGCTGAACTGGATGCCGATCTGTGCCGAAAGGATCCAACCTTTGATCTTCACGTCCATCTTTGCTTTGCAAATCATCAACCTCTTCTGGTACTTTTTGATCCTGCGAATCCTGTACCGGTAAGCACCGAACACACCCCTGCGGTCGAATACCGAACTGACTCCTCCTTCATAGCGCGGTCTTCGGAAGCCCGTTGGCGGACGAACGATCCGACGAGGAAGACGAGGCCGAAGTCGGGGACGATATACAGGAGGTGCAGGATGAGAAGGCGGATCTGCGTGCCAAGGGGGAGAAGGGCTTGTAGACACTCCGAAGGCGAACAAGCGAGTTTCTCCCGCCGGCGGTTTGGGAACCGGTGTTGCTGTCAAGAATACAGTAATGGATAACGATTAATAGCATTGTGTCATCACGGAAGATCTGCCTTGATGCACCGGCATGACCGGTACTGGTGGGAAGGCTGTCGAGGCCCGTTCATTATTGAGAAAGCTGGCCCAAACTCTCCGTCCGGTAGTCCCTTCAATCTATAGACCCGAATGGATGAACTGAGCACGTTCGTCAGACATCATCATGGAATCGGGGGCACCTGTAATCTCTCGCTTGCAGAAAGGTGAGCGACCAGCAGATGATTCATAGGCAGCCAACTTTTATGGTGATCCGTACGTCTGCTCACCAACAGTATCGACCTCACCGCCCAGACCCAACAGAACAATCCTCAATCTCGTGGTACTCCCCTAAACCGCTTTGCAACAGTAAGCAAACCTCTTGATATCAAGAATAGAGCACAAGAATCTGACGCGATGAGTTTCTTCGCATATTACAGGTTTCCCAATCAGCGCCAGGTCTCCCACCTCTCACATCCAACGAACAACGACACAGCCATGTCTGAAGAATCGACCAGCGGCCCCGCGGATGAAGGCCGAAAGTCGCCCTCGATGCTGAAGAAGACAATTGAGCAAGTGTCCGATATATTCTACCATCCGTGAGTGACCGTCTCTCATTCATTCCTGTCTCTTCCCATTTCCTGGGGAGTCCAGGAACTGTCTCGTGAGACTTCAAGCTTATGATCTTCGACAATCACAGATTCTCCGCCGGAGCACTCCAGTCCCTGCCGACACGGAATAACAAAAAACCAGCGTCGTCGCAACGAGTAAAGGCAAAGCGTGCAGACAGGATTCCGGAAGTCCCGTAAGTCAGGTTCGAGGGAGAGTGCCCTTCCTCTGTAAAACATCGATACTGCATATGCTTACCTTGAACGAATATTCGGACGAGCAGGAACGACAGCGCGATTCAGCCATTAGTGAGGGATTATCATTCCATTAACAACGGCGATCAAGTCAATGTCCGAATCCCCAGTACGCCTTACTCTTGCGTCTAGCGTCAGGATGAGACACAAGCTGACCTTGCTCTCGACGCTACAGAGAAAGTCGCAACGCCCGTCAAAGTCGAAGCCAAAGTCTGGTTTGCAAACGAACGAACATGGATCTCCTACCTCTCGACGTCGATCGTCATGTCTTCGCTCAGTTTGGCGCTGTACAACGCATCAAGGGATAGGATCACGACGTATTTCGCCTATGTGTATGCTCTGATGTGAGTTGCCAAGCGCTTGAAACTGGTCCAGGCTCGATGGGTTGACGTATCGCAGATCGATTGCGATCTTGATTTACGGATATGTAATTTTTCAGAAGCGTCTCACCATGATTTCAGCGAGAGATGCGGCCCAGTTCGGTATGTCCACGATATGACGCCTATCACTGTTTCCCTTGCTAACCGCGACCACCCTTTCTTCCAGATCAATTATGGGGTCCTTTGTTGATCTGCGCCGCCATGTTCATTGCCATCTTGACCAACTTTATCGTCCGCGTGCGCGAGATGTACGTATCGTCTCACGCCTCTCGCCTTTATCTTCCACTAACCTGTCTTTTCATGCGTGCTAGGAAAAGGGTGGACCGAGAAGCCGGGCCCGGACATCACCACAACGGAACGCATTTCTGAGCTTGTCAAACCCATGCCCGTACCGCCATGTCGACGGTTCGAAACCAATCCGACCATCTATATCCATATGTATCATTTACGATATGCCAAGTCAGTGTGTAAATTCCAATATTCGGGCTGCGCAGCGGGCACGCCTATCTACCCGCCTATCTAGCTTCATTTTGGCTCGGTGCAGGAAGTGTTGCAGGGCAGCTTGCGAGAGCTCTTGCGAGGCCGCCCGCAAGACATGCAAGAAGATCTGCGGGTTCAGAGGGCTTTGCGCAGCAAGGTTGTGGCCGAGCTCATCGCAAACGTCATCTATGCTTCATGAGCGGTACGAGTTTGCTCATGTGGCAGACTAGAGACTGAGGTCGACTAATGATAGAGGGTGGCGCCATGCCAAACTTCGATGGATCTCTCCAGTTGTGCAGGTCCTCAGTGTGAGAGCGAAAAGCCTTAATTGCAAGGTTCCGAAGCGGGATCAGAGTGATACATAGGCCGGCGCGCGATCGCCGTCCGGGACCGAGTGGTTCTGCCTGTTCCGGAAAGCTTCTCCCGGTTGTGAAAGACAACGCCGCCAAAGCGCGTTCGCATAGATGTAGATTTGAGGATAGTTATTTTAGCTCAGTCCTGCTCAGTCCGACAACAGCTGGTTCTTTGATCTTTCGAGAATGGATAGCCTGACGACCTCTCCAACTATACGTCTTTGCGCAACACTTCTCTTGACCCAAATCTTTGAGCAGTCATCGTTTCAACTGCGCGCGTCAATCCTGCAATCTGACCTTGAAGGCTCAACATCCTGAACGATGAGAAGAGACTTGCATGGCCGTCGATAAAGGTAACACACTGCATACGACAATGGACGCCTACGTCCCAGAACGTCTACCATTCAGCCAGTACGACGACCGGACACGCAAAATCGTTCTCACCTCCCTTCTTATCGATGGGATTACCCTCGCAAGTTCTGGATGGCTGTTCTTGGGGATCTACAGGCAGGGCCTGAAGCGATTAAGGACGAAGCTGCTCCTGGGGATGTTTCTGTCCAATGTGATGTTCAGGTGAGTCTACGACGAGGCGAATGGAAACGTTATCGACAAATGCTGAGTTCTTGGTTTCCAGTATTCTGAGCGTCATTACCCTCGCTATGGACATGTCAGGCAATAGGTTCATTATGGGAACGACCAGCTGCGTGAGTCATGTCAGCTGCCAATCTGCACTGTCGTTCTGGAGGCTGAAACAGGATACAAACAGAACGCTATGGGCTTTATATTCATCCTTGTGGTCTTCACGCAGCATGGATGGTCGCTTACAATTGCTGGCACGACTTATTTGATGTTGGTGAGTGTCGCTGAAAGTCTGTGTCGGAGTCTCAGGGTGTAACTAATGCGACATACATTCCTTAGAGATTTCCTACGTCGCGCGCCATGGGCTATGTCGAGAAGTACTGGTATGCCATGCCGATATCAATCTGGGCCGATTGTCTGATCTTGACTGGAGGTGAGTACCCTGCTGCCCTACCTTGACGACATCTGTTGCCCGACTGAGATGACACGACTCGCAACAGGGTGGTATTGGCAACGGGACTTTGCGCCGTATCCGGGAAGCGTTGAATGGGACTATATGGTGCGAGGGGGTCGCCTGAACCAGAACATCGGTGAATTTATGCCAAGGTAAGTTGCGGCCGAAAGGGTATAATTTGGGAATGGCTCGCTCATTGCCGCGCCGCCTTGCAAACAGAATCTTGGCCTTTTGCACCATGGTCGGCATCTACATCTCACTCTTCTTTTTCCTACGACGCCCCGATTCCGTCAACATAAGCGGCGTAAACAGCAAGAGTCACTCCAGCTGGACCGGTAACATCAGGCAAAAGGCGTTTGGTGTACGCAAGAAAGCAAAGCGGGCGTCGGACGATTTGCCACCCTGGGAAAAGTTGGAGCTGGATTGTTCCGGATTGGTCGTACTCCCCGAGCCCGAACCCGCTGTGCGAAAAGCGCCTGTGGAGAACCTCGTCGACGTAATCAAACGATCTCCGGCCCATTTGACATCGTTGTTCAAAGAAACGAACAAGGAAGACTGCTACGCTTCGAGCGGCAACCGGTCGCTTGAGCGACATGCGTCCCATTCCGACTTGACAAGCATGCCGATCGTCGGTCACGGACTCAACATACGCTTTCCCTCTGCCGATGGGAAATACCCCGCCAGCATAAAGTCCGGTACCAGCGTCGAGTCGGAACACGAATCCGAAGAGCCGCAAGAGACGATGCAAGCGTTCTTCCAGGCGCAGGAGAATATGGGACCCGTTCCGGCTATGGCACCACTCCCCTCGTCTGAAGCGAATCCAGAAAGCGCATCGGCCTACCTCAACCGTCAAGCATCGCTTCTCATGTTCTGGTTCCCGGTAGCGTACACGTTCACCTTGATGCCCAGCCTGGTGCGATTGATCGCAGAAATCGCTCGCGGAAAGGATAGCGTGACGCTCAGGTTGATCCAGAGCATCGCAACGATCAGTCTCGGGCTACAAGATGTCTTTATCTACGGGATAGTCGAATGGACTATCAAGATAAGGGTGCACCGGCGCCTACCAGATCACTTATAGATGGAACGATTGGGTTTGTCAGTTGTATCGCCCTTCGCGGCTTTTGTTGTATCACTATCGGCGACGACTACTTATGAAATCATGAAGCGACCTATGACCTGGGATCTCTCTGATAGCTTGAGTATTCCGACAGGAGCTCGAGGCCGCGGGATACTGCTCCTTGAGCTCCGTGTGATGTCGTCGGGAAGGCGTGAAGGAGCGTCAAGGCCAATTCGAAGCGATATTCGTATGGCAGAGGCTAGAGGCGCAGAGACGACCAAGTCCCATGCAAGAAGAGAAGCGTGGTCGTCGCCAGAATTCGATACATATATGGCATTCATTCGAGCGCATACCAACCTGGTGACCCTGTCAGATCACAGTGACCTCTCTCCAGCTAAACCCCGCTTGTCGCTTCTCTTGATTACATTTGCGACCACGATACTCCGACGAGCTCTCCGACGCCATCAAACCAGCTACCAGTATAGTGATCTCCGCGGGCGTCGTCAGTGGCGGACGGACTGAGACTGTCGTGCGGCTCGTGCCCTCGGCGTTGATTAACGGAGTCTTGCTTTTGCTGAACGAGGAGGTTTTCAGCGCGTTGGCCGTCAATACATCAAGCCATCGATGAAGCCTCGAACGACGACAGGTGCAGGGCAAGTCAGAAGGCTAGCCCCGACAGCTGTTCTGACCAGCTGCTTCGTCGTTGACTCGCACAAAGAGCTCGCACAAGCAGATCCAGCAGAATCTCGAGGACGGGACCAGACTCCGACACCAGATCGCACCGATCGCCGAGGTCTCAGTGGTCGTTAGTACCTGTTCCGGAAGGCTTTCCCCTTCGATTGTGAAAGACATTCCCGTCGAAAGTGCTCATATCGTTCTGAAATGCAAGTCGGCACTGAGATCTGCGCTGGGATCTATGGAATCGGTGGCGTCACCGACGTCGACAGCACATACACCTCCAGACCTCACGATGTACGCACTTGCAAGTTTGGATTGATATATGCTTGATTCTACTTTCAGCCCGACCGCAATGACTCCCTGGCCTTGAGGGGACTCCGCGCCAACGAAGGATGAGCCCACGGCGACGATAACCTCGGTAACTCACCGAAACATCATGGCCAATACAGTGGACGCCATGTTCGCGGACCACACCATTTTTCGCCAGTATGACGACCGGACTCGCAAAGTTGTCCTCGCAGCCCTTGTCATCGACTGTGTAACTCTCGCAAGTAGTGGATGGCTGTTCTGGGGGATCTACAGGCAAGGCCTCCAGCGTTTGAGGACAAAGTTCCTGCTCGGAATGCTCTTCTCGAATGTGCTCTTCAGGTGCGTTCGGGTCATAAGGGAGACTGGCGCGGGGCGATTCTTGCTCACTCTTTCCTTCGTAGTATTTTGGGAGTCGTCAGCATAGCTCTTGACGTATCTGGCAAGCGATTGATCATGAACACACCTCGATGCGTAAGTTGTCCCGAGTTGCGAATCGCGCCGTGCCGTTCAATCCGCTGATACGCATCTTGATAGAATGTCGTTAGCTTCTTGTTCGTGTTGGTCGTTCTGACGCAACATGCGTGGTCTCTCACGAACGCTGTCACGACGTATCTGATGCTGGTGAGTTCAGGCGCTGCAAAGATCAGTAGTCCGGCATCTATGCTGAATACGAGTCTCGTCCTAGAAATATCCTGCCTCCCGAATCATGAACCACATCGAGGCATACTGGTATGTCGCGCCGATCTTCATCTGGTGCAACGGAGCGTTTTTGGCGGGAGGTAAGCAGTCCGATTCTGACCATCACTTGCGAGCTGATGTAGTGTGGGTCGACTAGTCTGGTTTTGGAAACGGGACTTCTCTCCCTCACCTGGAAGCGCGGAGTGGGACTATGCCATACGAGGGGAGCGTCTGGATCAGAATCTTGGAGAGTTTTTGCCAAGGTAAGCTATTCTTATAGATCTGGCCGAGTATCGTTGCTGAGTGTCCGTGTGCTGCCTCACGAACAGGCTCATCGCCTTTTGCATCATGACGGCGTTGTACATCTCCCTTTTCTTCTTCCTGCGCCGCCCCGATACCATCAGCATAGGCGGAGCCAGCAGCAAGGGTCATTCCAGCTGGACCGACAACCTCAAGCAGATGGCGTTTCCTCGGCGCAAAAAGGCGCAGGCCGCAGACGAGGACTTACCGCCTTGGGAAAAGTTGCAGCTCGACTTCTCTGGAGTGGTGATACTTCCAGAACCGGAGACCGCCGAGCGCAAGCCCTCAGTCGCGAGCGTCATCGGCGTCATCACACGATCGCCAGCCCGGTTAACGTCGCTGTTCAAGGTCAACAGCAAAGAAGAGCGCACAGCTTCCGTCAAGAGCCCACGGCTAGGGGAAACGCCATCTGATCCCGAGTTGACGGTGATGCCGGTCATTCACCAGGGTCTCAAGATACGCCTTCCGTCAGACATGGACCCTGGATGCCCCGCCAGCATCAAATCGGCAAATCGGGTGGCGGAGAAGGAGGAGACATTGCAAGCGTTCTTTCAAGCAGATGAAAAGGCGTTTGAGCCTGTTCCAACCCTTGCGCCGCTACCGCCGTCGGAGGAAATGGCCGAGAGCGCATCCGCCTACTTCAACCGCCAAGCATCACTCTTGATGTTCTGGTTCCCGATAGCATACATGATTACCTTGACACCGAGCCTGGTTCGACTGTCGGCGGAGATTGCGCGCGGAAGGGACAGTCCGACACTGAAGTTGATCGCCAACCTTGCGACAATGAGTCTGGGGCTGCAGGATGTGTTCATCTATGGGATAGTGGAATGGACCATCAAGAAAAAGGTGCGGAAGCGGTTACCAAATCACTTATAGCTACTAGTCAGGCCTCGGCGAACGTTGTATTGGAGTAAAGGACTTCTACTGTATCGATATTGTCAACAAGGCTTATGTGTCAAATGATGCCGCATCAGGGAGGTGGGAAGAGTCGATGGAGCGTGACGTGACCCTTCATCAGCTGGCAAATAGCGACGCGACGAATCATCACCTGGCGACTAGCGAAACTAACCAGCGCAGAACAGAGCATCGAGAGCTGTCGCGTAAGCGCCTGGACACCTCCAGATTACGGGAGTATAGGGAGCAAGCGAGCTGAAACTCTTTGCTTCCTGGATACCTCGGTCGAATCTTGTCTTCGAGCTCTCGACTGGAGAAAGGCGCTTCAAGCGGATTGCTTTCGCTGGACTCTTGATAAACCACCGCTTGAGTCGTGCTTCCAACATATGTACTGCGACGCACGAATATGTATTGTTTGGTGTCGAATGGCCAAAGATGACCACACCAGCTTATCTACCTGCTACATAGCGGCCCTGTTTCCTCGAGCGACTTGTGTAGGACAGTAAGAGGCCGAACTGCGTCCTTGTCTACCAGATAAGGTAACCTCCATCAATGAACACCTCGGACCCAGTCTGATAGCTTGAATGTTCCGACAAGAGCAAGAGTACTTGCGCAGTCTGTTCCTTTGGCTCCGAATACTGTTGTAGCGGCAAGGGCGCAAAGAGAAACCAAAGCAAATCACCGGAAACGTGATTCAAGCAAGATCGCAAGATAGGCGCAGCGTTTCAGATCAGAATCGAAGGAAGATGAAGGCACAACAATGAATGAGTCCAGGTTGAAGCGACATCACAAGTAGCCATGTACGTACCCGACCTAGCGGAACGCTCTCGCATTGAAACTTGCGCACTTCTTCAGGGTGCACGCCGGATTGTTCCGTCTTGACATAACCGGGCGAAACAATGTTGACCCGGATTCCGTAACTGTTCGAAGCAGGTCGAATGTCAGTGGCCACGCTTGCCTAGAAGAGAGCAGGAGAGCTGAGTGCAGGAAGTACGTACGGTGCCCATTCTGCAGCCAGCGCTTTCGACATGCTTGACACGGCGGCTTTGGAGGAGTTGTAAAAGACCTGAAAAGCAGACTTGTATCAGGCTACTGGGTACGTCTTCTTGCGATCCGTGAAACGAACATGCTTTAGAGGTTTGTTGAGGCCCTCTTGGTTGTAGATCTGCGAGGACATGGACGAGATTACAACGATGGCGCCTGAAGTCGCAGCAGGTCAGGTAGATGTGATGTGCGCAGCGGGTTCGTGCCTACCACTCTTGTAGCCCTTATCTACCCAGATCTTGGCAGCGGCTTGAGCGGTGTAGAAAACACCGAGGACGTTGGTCTTGTCTGTGAGGTGGGCGATGATCAGTGATTGGACGGGAGTCGCAAGGTCTTTGGGAGGACTCACACATGACTATTCGGACAAGGAGAGTGGCGCGGAGCGGGAGATGATACGGTAAGAAGGAGAGGGCACCGTGAAGGAGGGCGGCACATACAATCAAACTCTTCTTGCCCGATCTCTAGAGCGTCCTTGACAATGGCAACCCCTGCGTTCTGGATATCCAGCTTGAGTCTTGAGCCCCACGGCGAACAGCAAACCAAACTCACCGCCACAACACCATGGATCATTCCACCCTCAAAGTCCCTCAACACCTCCTGAAACACCTCTTGGACCCTCTTCTGAGCCGTCACATCGCACTTGTACGCCTTGAACTGCTGCCCCGGAAACTCCTGGCCAAGCTTCGACGCAACTTGCTCTGCGTCTGGGGAGGAGCGGTAGAGGATCGCCGCGTTCCCGCCGGCGGAGGCGATGGCGCGGGTAATGGCGAGACCGATGCCTCTGTTGCCGCCTGTGACGATGTAGTTCTGCGAAAAGTTGAAGGGTCAGCGAAGAGGACATGGCAGGGTTGTGGGGCGTACCTTGCCGGTGAAATCGATGCTGAAAACCATAGTGTAGAAAGTCCGAGCTGGGAACGATGCAAGAAGAGGGTGAACGCAGGGGCTGTCTGATATCAGGAATGCGAGGACTGCGCGAGCTTGAAGACAGTCATAGCGGGAATCCCCAGTCTTGCAAACGTCACCAACGCAGTACCAACGCCGATGGAGGATGGACCGGTATTCGGTTCCCGGGTAAAAGTTAGTCCAGCCGTTGGTTCCACTTTCAAAACAACAATGTGCCCTTCTATCTGTCCTCTTCTATCGTTATCCAAGTCGCTTCGTTGAGTCGGCATGCCAGAAGCTGTAAGAGCGGTTGTTGCGATAGCTGTTGCGATTGGTTTTGCAGTTGTGGTCATTGGGAAGGCGACAAACGCGGCGATGAATCGGGTTGTCAATATTCTGCGCGGGCTCGAAGGCCCGAGGGTGCTTCAAAAGGACAATGCGAACGAAACCACCTACCACAGCTCCTACCACGCCCTCCTGTCGACAGATTTGGTTGCACATGGGACGGCGTGGATAAACAAGCTGGCGAACCTGCCAACGGGTTTGTACGAGATCCGTCAGCTCACACTCTCAAGGTCGCCAGGATGTTTTCGAGTCGCACGCGCATGATGCGGGACGATATGCCCGTGAAACGCGTTGTGTGTGATATTTTATGCCTATCGCTGTGAGGATGGCGAGTCACAAGATGGTGACAATGAAGTGCCATGGATATCGCTGGGGACCTCGAGCAGAGCTGACAGGGCAATCGCACATCAGTCGCGCATCATTCCGCTGTTTCGGATTGTCGGTGGAAGCCCGAGGGTCTTAGCCTGAAACGCGGCGCTTGCACTCTTTGCGTAATCCCTCGAACCAAGTACATAAGACCAGGCGCCTAGAAAGCGATCACTCCTCCCTCGACCCCGTTGTCGCCATGTCAAGTAAGGCACGATGACAACGCGATCGTCGGCCCCGGCCATAAAGTCGGTCAACAGCTGCAAGAGCTGCTGAAAAGCTGGTTGAAAGTTGTCGAAAGCGGGGAGGCACGAGGCATGGCCGATTGCCGAACCGTTTGGAGAGCGGGCTCGAGATTTGAGCCCGAATGAACAACCAAAGGTGGTGAGTTCAGCCAACAAAATCCTTTTGCATCCTGGCTGCTGAGGAATATACAGCTGAACTATTCTAGGTAACATGACTGATCATCGTTTCCATAGCCTATCGGACTCGATTGGTCAGGGTATATAGTAAGTGGTCTTCTTTGGCGATTTACTTTGGCTGACAAAGTGCTTCGTGTCCCATAGATGCCCATTCCCGCGAGCTAGATATACCTCAGCGTGACGACGACCTCCAACTCCTTCAGTCAACGCAAGATACGCCGTTCAACAACACCAACATGCACGAACCAACACCAGAATTAACAACGAGGCACTCGATCGGGTCTGCAGGAGACCTGCACGACGCCACACCCGTACTCGCAACCTCGCATGACAGGCGTCATACCTCGAGCAGTGACGGCACGAGGGCTGCAGATGAGGATATGCACAAAGGGGAGAAGCAACCGCAAGTGCAGAATGGAGTCGCAGATGCACCGAGAGGGCCGCCGTTCCGGAAGTTTGGGCATAGTTGTGAGTTTTCAGTGTGGCTACGTCGGCGTCGGGGGTCGTCGCTGAATCGAATGTCATTCCTGCAGTCTTCGATCCGGAACTCGTGAGTTTGTCGTGGACCGTACGGTCGAGCTTCGTATTGACGTTCTGTCGCGTCTCAGGCACCGCTCCGGAAAGTCGTCCTCAAGATCATCATCCCATTCACATTAATGTTGACACTCGGTATGCTCGAACGCTTCATGTTCAGCAGGAAAAAGTACTGATTTGGGACTCTTAGTGATGTGGACGGCTCTGCCGATGTACTGGGGCAGCTTTGTGAGTGTCCTACGATTGACTCGGACAACCATTACTGACGCCCAGGGATGTCCCTTGTAGTGGAAAGCCAACACACATTCGGAAAACCTAACCGTCATGATCCTCAACCGCGACAGCACGTCACCGACATCGCTCGGGAGCACGATCGTGAATGCCGGACTAGCGAACAAGAACGGCTCGACGACGAACGGCAGTCTGGTAGGACGATTGGGCTTCTTCGAGGGGAACGTGGCAGAGTACCCGGATGAGGCGAGTGTAATGGAGGCCGTGACGGAGGAGAGGGTCTGGGCTGTTGTCGTCGGTGAGTAGCCGACACTACGAGTCGTCGGCTCAGGACACTGACTGCAAGCCTTGCTCTAGTCAACTCGGACGCTACCGCACGCCTGCAATCCGCCCGTCAAAACGGAGACGCAGCATACAACCCTCGTTCTGCCATTGACTTTTACTACGCCCAAGGACGGTCGGAGAACGCCATCAACGCGTATCTCGTGCCAATTACAAGTTCTGTTCTGACGCAAGCGACGGAGCGGTGGTCGGCGCAGAGTATAGCGTCATAGTGAGTTGCCCAAGGGATCGCCCCACGCCCCACAGGCTAATCGTCGTGTTCTACGTGACAGCTTGTCCGGTGTGAGCGGCAACGCAACGGCCATCCAGGCTCTTGCCAGTGCGCCTCGAACCGTCACGCCTGCTGTCTCGTATACGACTCGCAACGTTCGACCTTTCAGCACTCCCGTAGCAACGGCCGTCACCCTTGTCGGTCAAATTTACATGCTCATAATACGTATCATCTTCCATTTTGCGTATCAATGGACAAGCTGACATTTGCTCTTTCCCCTTCTGTTTCTGCCCGACTATCATCATAGCTACTTCACTTTCGTCTTTGCCATGGCTTTCAATGCCGTCCGGGAAATTATCGGTCCCAAGCTGAAGCTGAGATCATACCTGATCTTCCGGATAGTAGTCCCGATCATTGTCTATGCTTGGCTCTCGCTCAATCTGGCTATGGTGAGTGCCATCGCCCCAGCTCGATGCCTTGAGTACGGTTGTTGACTGACATCGTCGTCGCAGATCAATCTTCCATTCAAGGTTCCGTTCGGCGCAAAGTACAGCTATGCCGGAGGGTAGGTCAACCCTTTGCCTTTGACCAATAAAGCCCGTCCTGACTCACGCCCCTTTACAGATTCTTCCTCTGGTGGATCGTCCTATGGACGGGCATGCTCGCCGTCGGATTCGCACTAGAGTTCTGCATCGTCCTCATGACGCCGCGATTCGTGGCGTTCGCGCTGTTGCCGATCATCATCGTACAGGTATGCCTTTCCTTATCCTCCACGTCAGTTCGCACTGACATCCTGTCGTTCCGTCCTCTAGGTCAGCGTCGTCAGTTTACCCCACGAACTGCAACCCCGGCTCTACCGTTACGGCGTGGCGACACCCTTCTTCCGCGTCAGTAATGCGGTCCGCACGATCATCTTCAACACCAAGAACGAGATCGGCCTCGACGTCGGGATCTTGCTCGCCTGGGCGTTGCTTTCCGTCTGCACGGTGACGCTGCTGACGACCGTGTTCCGGAGAAGAGAGGTGAAGAAGGAGCAGGCGGAGCGGGAAGTGGCAGCGGAGGGCAAGGCTTGAAATGGGTTATAATTTGTAGGGTATATATGGGTATCGAATGGGATAATGTCATGCCTGCTGCGGTGCCGGCGTGCCGCCAATTGCGTATACCAGAACCGGAGGGATTCCACCCGCGCCAGGATCGGTCATCGATAAAGGCACTGGCGTTTGGATCCGCTGACGCAGTTAAACAGGTCCTTTCATTCATTCAGTGAATAGACACTGGACCACATGTAAAAGAGTCACGACACCATATCCTCAAAGGCCAGTTGGACGTCTCCCACTCGACCCGCTCGTCAACGAGACCCGAACTGTCATGGCATCCACCGCGCCGGAATGAATCGTCCTCGGGATACCTCTGACGCACCAGAAACAGGGTATAGCGAGTACACCATGCCAATCGCACAACCATTCCGCATACACGTAAAACACCGCCAATCTCGCGCGGATCGAACACGGGCATGAGCTTTTGGGGCAGCCCGAGAGGTGCACCATCCTCGCTCGACTCATCCGCCGCGAGAAGCGGCATTATGTGGTCCGGTACATCCGCAGCTGGGCGTACGGCTGGGCACTTTAGCTGTTCTCGACAACTCGATGGCCATACACGCGGTATTCTACCATTGCGTACACGAGGATTCCAACCCAGACGACGGCCACATAGCCGCTCGTCCTTCGGGACGTCGTGCATCGCGCACCCGACCCAGTCAGCGTGTCAACCGGCTGTAAAGGCTCTGCATCAGACGGGCACGGCACCACGCCCGACGCGCCGGAGCGTACCCTTGCCCCGCAGGCCGCTCGCCACACGAACGCCCCATGCCTCGCCGACTCCCGTACGGCCTCCCACCGGCCCCGCGAATGAATCCGAACGCGCGCCGCTGACGGTCGTTTCGTACCCTGGCAGGCGTCCGCCACCCGCCCAACAGCCTTGCCGGCGGTGAATACTTTCTTATCCCGCGGGTCGGGATCCGGGCGTGGCCACGACGTGTTCCGACGCAACGACTCTGTGTGTCGGACGTTTCGCAAGCCTGTGCGCGTGGAAAGGGTTGATGCATCAGCCTTTCGCCCTGGTGAGCGGGGTTTTTAGCGCATGTACCGGGCGCAGACGAGGCCGTCTGGCGGATATTGAGTTCGTTCGAGTCGGTGTGCTGGAGCTGAAGGAAAGGCCATTGTCCAGGGCGGATGCACCGTGTGCGTATGTGAAGGGAAAGATAATCTACCCAAACCTGCTCAGCATCAGCACACGTCCTCCCCCCACCAGAAAAGGGACATACCATGCCCACATCACCAGCGCGACCAGCGCCACCCCCGCCGCCACCCGTTCCCCCCTCGTCCACGGCTCTTCATCCTGCTGAATCACCTGCCGTTCCGTCTCCGCGCGCGGCTCAATCACGGCGATATGCCATTTCTCTTCCCGCGCGATTCGGCGTCCGTCGACGGTGGTGCTGATGGTGTCTGATCCGTGTTCGGTGATAATCCGGAGGTCCATGTTGATGTATGTTCTAGTCATCCAGGGAAGGAGAGGGAAAGAAAGCGATAAGGTGGAACGCTAGTCACGTGATTACCTGTGATTGGGCGACGCGCCTCAAGTACGAGTAACTCGCTTCCACCTCACCCTTCTTCTTCTTTCCCAAACGTTCCCTATACCGAAAGATGCCGCCTCCTACCGCCTCGCTCAAACCCGCGCCCGCGCCCAAGGCCGAAAAGGCGGACAAGGAAAAGCCCGGGAAATCGAGCAAGCCGGACCAGTCGGCGTACGGACGCGAGCAGGATGAGCTGAACAAGGAGATCGAGGGCGTCAAGGCGCAGCTGGTGGGTCCCTCGGTTCGGGGGTACATTGTCAAGTGGGTGCTGATGATCGACCGTGCTCTTTCTCTCTCTGTAAACCCCGGCTCCTCGCTCGCTCCTCGCAGAACGAAGTCCGCTCCAAGCTTTCCCTCCTACACGCGCCCCAATCCGAGACCGACCGCCGGAGCGTGATCAAATCCGAACTCGACGCGCTCCAGGCACAGCAACGCGACGCCAAGGGCGACCGAACCAAGTTGTTCGAGCAGCTCAAGCGGACGCAGGAGCAGATCCAGGGCAAGGTAAAGGATGTGAATGCGCAGCGGGGAAAGTTGCCCGTCAAGAATCGGGACGAGGCCGAGCAGAGGATCAGGTGCGTTGAGTCGGAAGGCGAGGCAGACGTTTCTGGCGAGTGATACTGACGCTCGCTCCGCTCGCAGCCAACTCAATAAGCAAATCGAATCCGGCACCCTCAAACTCATCGACGAGAAGAAATCCCTCAACGAGATCTCCCTCCTCCGACGGTCGCTCGCCTCGCTGACCAAGCTGACCACGCTCGAGGAAAGCATCGCGCTCGACCGCGCGCAGGTGGACGAGCTCAAGCGCGCGCTCGATGACCCGGAGAGCAAGCGGGTCCAGGCGCGGTGGGACGAGTTGAAGAGCGAGATGGACGGGTTGCGGGAGGAGGGGCGCAAGGCGTGGGACGAGCGGAATGGGTTGTTTGAAAAGCGCAACGAGTTGCAGAAGCAGATGGTCAGTGCGCGGGTTTTGGGGTGGTGGTTGGTCATGACTGATGATGGGGCGCAGGACGACCTCTATGCCAAGAAAAAGGATGCCAACGCAAAGCACCGGGAAGCCCAAGACGCGTAGGTCACTTCTGGTTCTCTTACGGAACGGCGCGCTCACTTACTCGCTTCGCTCGCTCGGCAGCTACTACGCCAAAGTCCGAGAAGACCAAAAAGCGAAACAGGACCGCTTCCGCGCGGAAAAGGCCGCCCAGGAAGCCATCAAGCGGGACGAAGAGATTGCCCGCCTGCGCGAGGAAGCCCGTATCCCGGCCTTTTCGCGCGAGATCGAGGAATGCGGCGTCCTGATCGGCTGGTTCAACGGTCGGTACGGGAGCAAGGTGCCCGAGATGAAGAGCGTCCCGAGTGCGCAGGCGACGGCCGAGGACGAGGCGCGCGTGTTGGAGGGTGTCAAGCAGCTCGACTTGCGAAAGGTCGAGGATGAGCCCGTCGGCGTCGTGTTGAAGAAGGGCGAGGACGCCGAGGATCCGTGGGCGAGTTTGGCGGGAACGGGCGGCAAGAAGGGCAAGAAGGGTAAGAAGGCCCCCGCGCCGGCGGCATCTGAATCCGCGGCCCCGGCGCCCACGTCGAACGCATCCGTCAACCTGCCCATGGCCCTGCTCACCGCCATCCTCAACCTGTCCATCCCGCCACCGTCGTCCCAGGCCGACGTCGCGCGCTGCGTC
Organism: Naganishia kalamii; assembly: GCA_022813745.1. NCBI lineage: Eukaryota > Fungi > Basidiomycota > Tremellomycetes > Filobasidiales > Filobasidiaceae > Naganishia > Naganishia kalamii. The sequence goes on along the minus strand of JAKLLX010000124.1, from coordinate 15,997 downwards.
AGCGATCTCGAGCACAAAAAGGCCTGGTTCGAGGCCAACCAGAAGCAAAAGACCGAGCAGGAGGTCGCGCGCGTCGAGGCCGTCGTCAAGAGGATGCTCAAGAAGGGCGGTGCCGCCGCCGGGGGCGAGAAGGATGGTGCGGAAGACGTCGAGGGCACGGACGAGGAGGAACCCAAGCCCGAGGCGAATGGCCGAAAGGAGCCGTTCCATAGTAGGTCGCTAAACGAGTCGTTTGAGACGTCTGCTGACCTGGCACAGCCGCCGCCGCCCCCTCAAACGCTGAGAGTGCCGTCGAACAAGGCGAGCAGGTGAGTTCTCCCTTCGTGCGCAGTAGTCGTGATACTGACACTCCCGCGCAGCTCCCCTTGACGCCGGAAGAGACCGAGGAGCCTGTTCACGAGCTGGATGAAAAGCTCGAGCAGGTCAAAGAAGAAGTGGAAGCTTGATAGCATATATCCGGGATGTAGCATGATTCAGATCCGATATACCTATTTCTTGATTGGGTTTCCTAACATGGGTTCGGGGAGCTGTTCGGGGATATTCCAAGTCGAGGACGGTGGTGATCATCTGACATAACGTGACGTCAGCATGTCGTGCACTCGAGACATTTCAGCAACAACGTATATCTCCAGTCCGTCGTTCCCAAACACCTCGCACCCTCTTCCCATATACCATCAGAACCAGCATGGAAGACCCGCACATCCCTCCGCCATCGCCCTTCCCGCCCCGCGACGAAGCCGGCCCGACGATCGAGAGCGTCGTTCAATCCTCGTTCGCCATGGTCGACGACTCGACAGACGCCCCGAAACAAGATCAAGAACGAGCGATCCGCATCGAGTCGTCCGAAGTGTACGCTCAAGTTCTGCAGCAAGAATGGGAGGCCGTGGCGGCGCTCGGGATGGCAATGGACGTCAAGGTGAGCTCTGTGCTCCCAATTCCACGGAACACAGGTTGATGGTTCCGCAGCATCCGCTTTCGTCGTACCCGCTGAGCGGGGAACATAGTCCGCCGCACATGTGTTTCCTGTTCCCTTACCTCGTTGCGGAACTTGTGCTCGGCCACTCGTACGTTCCGCGGTAGTTCTCCATACTCCTGCTTATGACCCTGTCCAGACGTGCTGTCCTAGTTCGCCTCGAAGCGATGGAAAGCATCGTCTCGCAACATCCCGTCTTCCAGTCTCTGCAAACGTACGTCCGCTCAGTCTTCGCGGAGAAAATGCTCATGCGTAGAGCAGCGTAGCATACGCTCTATCGGCCCACCGAGGGATATTCCCCGCTCTGCAACACCTCGAAGAGGTACGTCTCTCCGCCCTTCCACTTGGCTCACCCGCTGACCGGAGCGGGACAGGTCATACGGCACACCCATGACCCTCGATTCGACTTTGAATTCAAAGAAATCTCCCTGCACTCGGTCCGCGGCTTGAAAGGTACGTCCCGCCCCTCGATCCATACTCGACGTGCACTCATCCCGAGCGCAGATTCCCACCGCGCGAAAACGGCAGAGCAGATCGGCCGAACGTATACCCTCATCTCGGGGGACAAGTTGAGTGCGTTCCTTGGCTTCGAGGAAGATAAACAGGCTCTCGATGGATGTGAGTGTTGCGGTTTCCCACGAGCCCAAAACGCTGATACCTCGCGGCAGACGTGCGTGCGCTTGGATGGCTGTACGATGCCTCGAGTGACAGCTATCGACCGTTCCCACTTGATGGTGAGTACCGGGGATACTCGCGTGAATGGGAGACTGACCTCGCTATGAAGCTGTCAAGCAGAGAAGTACGCATTTAGGGTTCAATGACCTCAACTACCTCTCGACCGAGACGCTGGCACTCGATGTGCCTACCTGATTTTCAGATCCGGTATGATTCGTTTTATAAAGCAGATGATAGCAGTTGTATAACGCGGCAAGTGCTCAATCATGACATGCTTCGTAGAAACTGGAGGTCTATATGCGCTCAGAAGGGACATGTGGGAGACGGTGTGATACTTGAAAGTTGAGATCTGTCTGCTTTTAGATCCTTGGAGAATATCTCGTCGGCCGGATGAGAATAATCAATCAGCTCAACGACTGGACGACCAAGCCCTAATTTCGGTTTAGCCTGCAAGTCATCAATCACCTATACAGGTCTCTGCAGAACGACGAAGACGACGTATTTCAATCCCAGGGCGATGCACCATGAGTCGCGACTAGTCCGGGCTGTGTCAAATTGAGCGCGTGTTTCAAGTCACGGCAATATACTACCGCTCGCCTCTAGCTGCAAGTATCACGTCGCTCCAAGAATGCGATGCAAGCTTTGGTTGGGTTAACAACACTGCAGGGAATCTGCCGAGTGCGAGTGTAGGAGTGTGCAGCAGAGTGAGCGATTCTGCAAACCCAGCAAAGCTTTTCCGACCACAAGCGATTATTAGCTTTCTTCAAGTAGCAGTAACGATCCCAATTTGCGACTCCTTGAACCCATCGGGGAAGATGGATGACGTATCCCCCTATCTCTATTCATGAAACACAGCCGCCGCCGAGTCAACGGAGTTATATGACGAGGTTGATAGTGGCAGCACCGCCGACTGCTTCATCGCTTTCAGCGTCACCTATGACGGGTGCTTACTCGCAGATTTGATTGGCTCTAGCTCATCCATCTGCGACGACAGCCCATGCTTCTGCAGCCACTAACACTTCGGCCAAGTGGTGTCTCGAGGTATAAAACCAGTGTTCAGGTGTCCCCGTGCTATGAGTCGCAACTTTTCCGACACATCATACACTTTACAACGCCCCTCATAGATACTAAACTTGATGATCAACCACAAGATGCTTTTCGCCACTGTCGCCAACTACATCATCGCCGTGATTGCAGTCTCCTCGATGGCTTCTGCAGCCCCTCACGGAATCGAAAAGCTGCACAAATCGCACGACGGCAACCGGACGGAATGCCGCACGGCGCCGGTCGTCCAGATCCACCCGGCAAACAGAACTGACCTGGTACGTCTCTTGGCCTCTCCATCCCGAGAGTCGAGCTGACGACCTTCATTTTTCCCAGTGCCTTGGTCTGACTTCCACCATCCCAGCACGGGGAAACTCTTCGCTCGGTTTGTCGGACTGCAATGTCCAGCAGCCCAACAACGAGACGCGCTTCTACGGCTTCTGGGACCGCATTGATTCGGGCGTTCAAGGTGCAGATTTCTTGAGGCTGATCGACACACAGTTGTGTTTGGAAGACAGTGAGTCGAAATGTGGTGGACAGTCACACATACGAGGTTGAACCTCTTGTTAGGCATCCCTACCAGTCCCGCCAAGGTGCAGGACTGCTCATCTTTGCCTTCCCAGTACTTCTCCTACGTCCGCGGTATGTCTGTCGCTCAACGATTCGACAGAATCATGACGCTGATTTCATTTCTCTCCGCACGCCAGACACGAAACAGATCTTGGTCTCGAACTCGACCTGGTGCCTCGGTATCGGAGAGTACAACGCGCCTGAGATCCAGCAGTGCTTACCTACTGGGGAAGGCCAGGCGTGGGTCTTCAATTAGACCTGATACCTCCAGTGACCAGCACTGTCATGGAAGGTGAAGAACGGCGCAAATAGTAGAAACCAGGAGAATTAGAAAAAATTAGAGTCAACGTTGTGTATTCCTTGCAGTAAACCCATATCGAATGAAATCGCGGAATGGTGCCAGCCATATTCTGCATGAGGATCTCAAGGTCAGCCGGGACATTTCGGCGGAATCGTCGGTCAACAGGGAACCAATGTCGAAGCAAGATATCGAGATGCTGCCTCCATCGGTCACGCAAATATGGACCGACATCGAGGGATCAGCGAAAGCTTGAAGGCCGCCATCGTGGCGAACTCCCTATGCAGAGAGTATCTCCCCCTACCTGCATAAACGTGGATCAGAGCACGGGTTGCATAGGCCAGCTACACAGCATCTCATGACATATCGGTTTTACAATGCTATTGTACAAGCATGAGCGCAGCAAAATTATTCGCTCGTACGTAACTGATTCAACTGAAACATTCTCCTAAAGCGGGAGGTGGATCTCGGCCAACCTCATCTGCTTCGCTAAGACGGACGTCGATACGCAAGGCGGGTCGCGAATCCACCGGTCTCCAATCCACCAACGAGTCTACTCGTCATCCCCATCCATCTCCTTCCTGATTGCCGTCCAATTCTCCCGCCAGACCACCCGCCCCGCCTGGTTCTTCGTCAACCCATCCGCAATCAACCCGCGGAACATCTTGACCAACTGAATATGACTTTCCTGCTCCTGGATCTTGTCCGCCCGTCGTAACTGTTCCTTTTCGAGCTCGAGCTTTTGACGAGCCTGTTGCTTTTCGAGGTCCCAGCGTTCGCGCTCGATCGCGAGCATTTCCAAGCGGGCGGCGGTGCTTTCCTGCGTCGGAGGAGGAGCGGCGGAGGACATTTGAGCGGCGGCACGGGGTCGTTGGGACTGGGACTGCGACGGTTCAAACGCGGGCGAGCCAGCAGCGGAGGAGTTGTCCTTGTCGTCCCACGTATGATCGACGTTCATCGCGCCACTGTCATCGTTGTTGTCAAAGTCCATGGATTGGGAAAAGTCGTGCGCGTCGTTCTGGGCGGACGGGCGAGGGGTGCTCGATACGGATTGCTGCGTGCCGAGGGGTTGCGAGTAGACGGGCGGTGGGGGAAGGGAGACTTGCTTCGCGAGGTGTTTGAGTTTCTGGTAATACGGCCATCGAAAACGGATGTAGGCTTCGGAAGGTCAGTCACAGTCGATTGAAGAGCGCGTCTACTCACCCTCTTCTTGCGAGATACCCGTGCTGAGCAGGTAGTTGAACCTCTTGGTGTCCGAGATCGGGATGTTGGTCGACGTTCCGTCCGTTTCGAATCGCTTGGCGTCTTCACATCCTTTCATCAAGATCCCGATCTGCGCAGATCGTCAGTCAGAGTTTACCGGTTAGGACGAGACACTCACATGCTGCCTCAACGAACTCGCATCCCGCTCCAGCATCCCATGCTCGGCCAACTTGTCTTGAATCTGCTTCGTCAACACCGCCTTATCCATAAACGTTGCCGCTCCCAGCCACTTCAAATACGTCTCATCCTCCGCCAACCAATCGACCACGACATCCCTCGCGGTGATCGCATCCGGATCGGTAATGTCGTACTTGCCATAGTCCCTGTCGTACGGCTTCGGCGCAGTGTAGTTGCTCGGACGGGCGGGCACGTCAACGGGTTCTTCGCCGGCTTTACGGGCGCGTTCGCGTTCCCGACGACGGCGGTTCTTCTCGGCGAGCCGGTCTTCCGGGGTTTCGTACTTGCGGGGACGGCCTCGGCGGCGGCTTGAAGTTGCGGTGGATGAGGGCTACACGGGGGTCAGCCAAAGACTTGAATGAGAGACAGGGCACGTACGCTGTACGCGTAGGGACTGCTTGTACCGCCATATGACGATTGAACATGCGATGGGACGGCAGAAGGTGTGGCCTATCGCAACAATAGTCAGTCAATCAACGCAACACAACACCACACCACTCGACTCACCGGCGGGGGAAACGAAGCCGCCACAGCAGCCAACGCAGACACCGGTGGAGCTCGTGCTTGTTCCGGGGAATGCTGTTGTTGTTCGGACATGCTGAGTTGTACTTTGAAAACACACCAAGATGGGATACCAAAGATCAACAAGTGGGTGGACAAATAGGGACGATAGGGGAACGCGTTTTGGGCGAGCGCGGGGCGCTAGAGAGGCTGCGCTTGGGAGGGATTATGGCGCCTTTTTGTGGCAGTCGAGCCGGATTGGGGATATTTACATCGCTCTTCGCGTTCTCAAAGGCTTCACACACACATATGGTCACTGCATTGTGCAGGCGGTACAAGACAGCATGCAGATGCAACAGATAACCCTCAACCAGTCTCTTCTTCTGAGAAACCTGTCGAAGATTCCGGGTATTCCCCTATTTGGAGACAGGTTTTGGAAATCTGATGCGATGCGGGTCATCACGTGACCCATCTACGATCATTCCGACTTTTGGTACAAACGAGAGAGCTACCTGGGAAGCTTCAGCTCCGCTGCTCCAGCTCCCCCTGTATCGAGTAGCAAGATGGAGAAAGATCACCTCGGCAAAGGGGCCGCGCGAGTGTACCACATGTTCACCGGTGTTATGTGGGTAGGCCATGCCGCTCGATGGTAGACTTTAGAGACCCGTGGTTTCGGAGCGATTGACGAGCTATCGAATGTTACCGTTTGAACACAGAGTCCGTATATTCAGAGATACTGGCCAGTGTCCATTGTAAGCTGCGGTCATGAAGCTACAGCGAGGCGGATTACTGAGCCGTGAGACGCTGGAGTCCGCCGATGTTTACATCCACATAGGGGAAACAGAATGAAGTCTGCTCATAATGGTGACAATTCCGAAGATGAGCAACTTGGCGGGGTTACAAGTTAGTTAGGCCGAAGCTCGGTTCACAGCAGCAACTAAGCCGGTATGATCGAAGAAAGCCACGCAGTTCTCTCCCAAGAGCGAACAAAACGAAGATCAAGTGAAGACAACGACTTTGGACTTCGGCGTGGAGACGATAGTGATGCGAACCACTAGATCATACCAGCCTCATTGCGTACAGAGCTAGGTAAGTTGTCAATTATGAGCACCTCATAATGTATCAGCTTTTGCTGTGCAGGTGCAGATGCACAAGCCGCGAGCAGTCGGCTTCATTTTGCTCGAGTTCCTAGACATTTCTCCGAAGTCAACCGCTCCACCGTTCCGCCAGGTCCAAGGCCGCCCCTGAACGAAATTTGTTTCGAAGCTTCTAAGCAGCGACCAGAACAAACAGGAATACTCCCTTCTCCAGTCGTGTAGCGATATTTGGCTTTCGCTGGGCCATCGAAACTCTTCAGACACCACCAGCATTGGCGATCACGTATTCTGCCGAGAGTCCCGCAAAATTAGCACAGAAGTGGATCATGACGTTGACCTGGGCTGCTGGGTATCACTTACACCACACTTCGAGTGTTCTGTGACTCTCCGGTACAGCAGACCGCGAAGCTGTGCCCTGACCTTGTATCATGGACATTCGATGCCGTGTCCCAGCCGTAAGTGGCCTTATCGTTGTGACCCGCAGTCCTTTCCGTAGGTGCGTCATCATGGATGTTCTTCGACAGATTACCGTCTGCCGCAGACTGAGGGTCGATTCCAGACATAGTCGTAGGATAAGAATACCGAATGCTGCTTACTCAACGTGTCTCGTACTTATCGGATATCATATTCCCTTTGTCGCTCTAACTCTCCAGCAGCCATACTTATGCCTGTGTCATGTAGCATTCTCCGATGTGAGATCCTTTCTCTGCAATAAAGTGCTATTCCTTTAGTTGCGCCCCACAGATGCATATGGTGTACTTTCTGCCATAATTCGTCATCCTCCATTCGCCGCCTCCTTTGTGACTTCTGCCTGCCCACTCGAGGCGAATCCTCGGCTCCCAAGGAAAATGACACTGTCGGATTTCATTTTAAGCGTTCAACGATATATCGCCAAAGACAGGGTCCCAAGAGAGTCATTGTCTCGGACCATCCTTGTTCATTTCCGCGTCTTTGGCTTGGTGCGTGTCAGGGTATTTCGGACTGACCAAATATCGTGACCGTATGGGAGATAGGTATACAATCGCTGCATCCAAATTTCACGAGAAAGTAAATTAGGCTGAGGGCGTCCATGAACAGAGATGTTCAAACGCGATCACCTCTTGTGTGGTCTATCAGCGCCTACACGAATAGACAACGCCGGCTCCGGTCCATCACTACTTTTCCACATTGGCATCGTTACGGTGCTTTTATAGCTGTCTTGGTCCCACTATACACGATGTGACCGGCTGATGATATCCCAACCCTTTGCGTCGATAGCCTCGCCACACCCTCGGAGCATGAATGTCCAAGTATCTACCGTTCTGTTCACTGGAAGTCGAAGTAGGGCCTGAGTTTCCCCCTGTCGAGCGGGCAAGTGACTTATTCGGCTACGCCTGATAGCACCGCTTTTGTTAAGGGATCTAGCACAGGCGATGTACTCTTGTTACTCAAGACAGAGCTGATGATGATTACTGAAGTGGAAGACGAAGGGTAGCTAAACCTGAGAAAGTCTTGCACTCAGTAGCTTCGGAATTATCGTATATCAAAGGGTGCTTCATAAGTCATGAGGGCTATCCAAGGGCAGAAAGCCAGCTGTATATACCTGTTCAGAACGTAGGCTGTCCTTGACGGATCACTTCCCCAGGGGCAGGTGAAGTTCTGAAGTTCTGAAGTTCTGAAGTTTCGAGGTTTTGAAGTTTTGCAGTCTTACAGCTTTTGCCTAACAGCGTGAGTCCTGCAGCCTCGCTGGAGCGGAGGCAGTAGAGAATGTCCGTCTCTCTGCACCCCCCTTCACAAAATGTCATAGTGTTGAGTCAGGATGCGAGACTAAGCTATTATTTCACAGATAGACGGGCAGTGGCATCAATATCGGTACAAGGTTGAATCCAAGGTCGAGGGTAGTGGGTTTGACCCAACACGGATCAGTATTGACGGAAAGTGACACTATCGATCTTGACGTATGGTATTTGCTCTGGACAGCAGAGATGGATCACAACAGAGGGACAGAGTAGAAAGCTAGGTGTAAATGCTGATCGGGGTCTTAGGGAGACAGAAGTAAGACTGGGCTGCCTAGCTGGTTCAGCAGTTCCAGCAAATCTGACAGTTCTGACAGTCCTGGCTGATTCGATGCTTGGCATGCCTGGCATAGTTTGTTCATGAGAGACTGCACTGATGTGTTTGATCTTTGAGTGATGGATGTAACCTGACGTATGGATTCGTAGCTGGGTGGGATTCATGATAGTTACATACTGCCTTGGACTCGGTCCATCGTCCGACAGTTCTCGAGCTTTATGGCTCCCGTGGGAGAAACGCCTCTCCGAAAGCCGATGTCGATAAGGAGCGCGCGTCGATGTCAATTTTCGCCTTTGGTAATCTTACCTTTCCATAGCTATGACATAGTCGGTGTAGAGATACAACCTTCCATAATTAGTTTTTTTCTTTAGCTTTGTACGGTGGATACTCAAGAAAGCCTGATGGGAATGATGATTTCTCCCCTACACTGAATATGTGGCATTATGGAATACCTTACCAGCAAAGCAACACAAGCCTTGAGGAAAATTGTCCGATAATGTCTCGCATACTATCTACGATGGTATCTTCGCTATTATCAGCCATGTCTTTGCCGATATTCTCACCGACTCCAAAGCGGATATTATCAAGCATAATATTCCCCTTGTGCTTGCGTAGCTGGTCGTAGCAGACTTGGATAGATATAAATACAAGGCCATCGCTGGGCCTCTTCACAACGATCTCGACCCATGTGAAGACTGCAGACTAGGGATAAGTCGTAAATAACGACGATCTCAGGGGGCATTGCTGAAGGGCGAATACCAAGGCTCAGAGGAAACGGATGTGCGAGTTGCTAAAATGTTCTATCCCGGCCCTCTCGTAAACTAAATTGAGCGTGTTTATGCCATGGCGGGACACACGATAGACACATCCCTCTCCACGCCGGGAAAAACTGCGTTCTTCTCGTTGGAGGCTTTGAGGCTCTCGTATTTGGCGATGCCGTTGGTATCCCCGCCGTCTCCTAGGTCTTTTGTAAGCCCGAAGCGGCTGCTGTCGATAACGACTGACGGGAAAAACTCGTTCTTGCCGGTTTCGGGATTTCCCCGCAAAATAATCTCTATACCGAATAGGGTGTACACGCACGTCGGACCTTTGCCAAAATGCTTGAACGACGTGACTATACCCTTGGTCGGGGTGTTGTCCATAATCCTTCTATCGGGTTTCAAGGGAATACCCAGTACTGAAGCGACTAATGAGGAGGTTTCGCATAGGCCCTGGCGAACTTCGATCAACCTGTTGTCCCCTGGCTTGCAGTCGAAGAGTTCGCTGTCCTTGTCTAGGAGCAGTCTTTTCCAGTCGGTAGCTTCTCTCAATGTTGCGTCGACCCTTTCTACTAGTTTTGGCCACACAGGAACATCCTTCTGGATCTCCATTCGTCTCCGATGCAAAGCGAAGCTCTTCCTTGGACAGCGTGATATCGATATCCTTGCGCTCGGGGTTCCTGTCGTTTGCATCGAAGCGATAGGCGGGAACATTGAGTGGCGTTTCTTTTCAAGTCAACGTCGCATTGGGACATGCGAACTATCTGAGTTGTCCCTGTCTTGAAGCCTTCGGGATGCCCAAAAGCTAATCTAGAGGAAATTGCCATCAGTCGGCGTGAACTACATTCGCGATCAGCGCGTCAACTCACAGTAGACTCAGTTTCACGGCGGGCGGGCTCAGGGGATACTGGCTTGGATGGACCAGTGCCAAAGGAGTTCTTGCGTTCCCATTCAAGGTTTCGAGCGTTCGCTGCATCAGTGAATACGTCTAAACTCGGCTCGATGGTCCAAAATTGCGTTGAGCAGGTCTTCCGCGATAGCCATACCTGGAAAGAAGTTTTGAAAGTAAGCTTCCACAATATTGGGGATATCGACAGACCCTGCCCACAGGTATAAACAGAACAGAGAGAGCCAAATGTACTTCCAGTCAAGTTTGAAACGTGTAATCATCATACTATCTGAAGTTGGTTGAGAGGTACCGTCTCGATGAGAGGCGAGCAGAACGAGAGGCGTTTAAGCTATATAGGCTGCATCAGGACTCGATTCGTCTTTCATCCTCCAAGGGAAGATGTCTTCTCAGGTCCAATCATCTCCAAGGTATAGCAAAGGGGTAGCACACTCAACGCCCGTTATACTGAGGAGAGTCCTGTGGGAAAAAGGGCCGCAGACACCCCTTATCGAGTGCGTCAGCCCACAATAATCTCCCTTGAAATGCGTCGGCGCTGTTCTGTCAGTTTCCCTTTCTCGAAAGCCAAGGAGAAAGAACCCTTTATGGTCAAACCCGCCGAGGGAACAGTCCAGCACCCAGAAGAAAGCCGTACTGTAATAGTATGACCCTTGGCATGCGGAAAGAACGCATTCGTACGTTTGTCAAACATCATCCTCCTGCCTGTTGGGTTCATCCATCAGTGGAAAGGTAAAGCCACCAAAGATAGCGTCGATGTGTTGCAAACGTTCACTCAGCTCATGGTAACATGTTCACTTGCAGACAGTATATCGCTTAAAGGACGCGGCAGATGGTCAGCGGCACGAGCAGATTCACAAACACATATCGACAACCGAACAAATGATCGTATCGTAGCTTCGTCGGCATATGAAGGTACACAATTGAGGCCCGCCTAGTGTTGAGATATCTCGTAGATGTGGCGAAAAGGACCGAAACTGTTCACGTCTGTCTCAATATTTCGCTCTGCATATGTGAGGTTATGACAAGTATTCAGGTATTACTTGTGTTGTGGACACATGCTTATTCGTTGGACAAGCGTTGTCCCGAAGGCCGTCCTCGATAGGTGATCGTGATGATTTGACCATCTTTACTGCACTAGACATACAACTGAAGTGTTGAAGTAGAGTATGATCAGAGCATAGGTGGAGCTTCTTGGACAAGCATGACTTTATGACTCAAGACTGACTGATGAAAATGTATCATACACAATTCATTCGGAACATCCGAAGCTGATAGTTATCGTGATCCTCAAGCTATCCTCCGGACCGATATCGTGTTCTCCGCTCCTACCTGTGATTTCTGTGTTGCCGATGTTCGAGAGTTCGGCACGAAGGGCATCCGATACTCTGATCGGAAAGAAGCCAGTCTCCGATATGGCAGACTCACGCATGACCTCGATCTGCCCACCAGCGAGAACGATCCAAGAGTATACCACGTACATGAGGTGGGTCTTTCCCCTCTCGAGTGTGTCCAAAGTGGCAGTGAACAGCCTGCCACTCGAATCCACTGGTTTCATGATAAAGCGGGGTAGCGCATCTCCGGTTTCCACATTCCAGATTACCAAGTCCGTGATCTCGTGATCAAGTCTCCGAAGTGTCTCGTCTGTCACCTCGGGCGGAGAGCTATATCTTCCTGGGGCATACAGAGTGACTCCTATCGAGCCCTTCTTGGGCGAGTGCGCGATTGCAGCGGACATGCTGTTGGCAAATTGATATCGACGAGCGAGGGAGTATGTGAGACCTGCTTTCATGAAACATGCTATTGTGTGAGCCTGGATATACTTTTTATAGTTATCCAGGGGCGACTCTGCAGAGTGGGACCGAGGAACAGACTGCTGTCACATCATGTGAGACCTTTGTGCGGCGGAAGGTACGCAACAAAGGTATTCCTGGATTTTCTGGTTCTCACGCTATTTCTGCTGATCTTGCACTGTTTTTGCTATCTGGCGCAGAAGGCCACTGGACACCTCATGGCTTACTGTGACGCCGAGAATATCTGACCAGACTCGATCGCTCGCCCATAATCGAAGAGATGTAATCATGCAAAAGGACCCGTCCTTGAAAGCTATATCCTGTTAGCGAGATCTCGGCTGCGAACGCGTCAAGAGCTCCGAAACGCCCTAGAAGCCGAGGGAATTACAGAAGGCGAAGGTGGGACATGTACGGCAGCATTGCCCAGGCATTTCAATGACAAATGTAGGCAATGCCCATGAAGCTCATACCGCATGTTCCATCTTGCCGATGACGAGCTATTCACAGAGTCCCTGATTCAAATGGCACATCCCAGATAGTTGGTGTGCCATGTCTCATCCTCTGACGAGGTATACGACCCGCTATGGGCTCCAGTCTCTCTTCGTTGTTCCGCTCGTCGTGATAGGACCATCTTCGCTACCTCGGCCATTGTGCCTAGGAGAGTGTTGTCGGAGCTTCCTGTAGCCCTGCAGAGGTGTTGTGTCGCGGGTGCGTGGTCTATCTTACTGGAAGGTATGATAGCACGACCATTGTATGAGGATCTTAGCACACGTTGGTATTACTTGTGTTCTCAGGTGGATCGACGTCAAATACCTGAGGGGAAGCGAAGGATGCTTGCACTCAAGGTAGTTTTGGAATTGAAGGTGTATCAAAGGGTGAAATAAAAAGGTCATGGCTATTACAAGTGAGGGTAATGGGCCTCAATATATATATCTGTCTGTCTAGGCTGGGAGGATATCCTGCGAGATTCTATTCGTGATAGTACTCGAGATAATATCGACTTTCTGCGATATTATCCAGTTTTCGAGATAATATCGGATTCGAGAGATAATATCCAGTTTGCGAGATAATATCCAATTTGAGTGATGATGCCAGGTACAAGGTGCCGAGCAGTGGGTCGAGTCAAATTCGAAAAAACACATGACGGTAGAAGTAAGGTCGGCGCGTATTCGATCAGTAGATGTCGTATATGAAATGATACCAATTGAGAAATAGCTTGATAACAGATGGCGAGCGCAGGCGAAGAGGTAGCACGTGGGGAAGATAAGCTATGAAGGGTTGTGTCACTACATCTTGCAGCCATTTGCATTCGATAAGGTGAAGATCTGCTATCTGCCCCTTCCTGAAATACACATTGTTGCCTACTTCGCCGATATCCACTGCGCTTCTGGTCAGCTTTTGTGAGGCGATGATTCACATGCATGTATACAAAGGTTCTTGATTAAGGTAGAACTGCGCAGGATCGAGCTTCTGCGTTTTACCGCCCGTCACTTTGTCTCATAGAGGATAACCGATCGCCGAAAATGCGGCGGAGGTCTCCCGTTGCACTGAATATAGTCTACTGTCCATAGGATATCGCTGAACTATGGCACGGAAAAGATTTCTGGCTGACCATAGATGAGCAAAAGACCTGCAGACTGTTTTCTATCCTGCGCTCTTCTTTGCTATTCCTTGGAGTCGCTTGTCACTGACGGGTGTGATGTCGACCTGAAATCCAACACTTGGAGTCGACACGGACTTCAGCGACGGGGCAGGACTAAGGACTCAGGTTGATGTACAAGGGTGGACTTGAATACTTGGCTATAATTCAACTGCACGTGATTTATAGCTTTGACATACGAACTAGCTCTGAAGTTAGCAGAACGGAATGCAAGAGGGGAATCGAGTCTGGAGGCTCGCTCTATATCAAACAAGCTAACCAGAGTTACATTAGAGTTGGGACAATCAATATTCTTACGCGTATTTCGATTGCATCTAATTTGATTGACGCGTGACTGATCGTGTGATCAAATCTCTGATCGGAACTGAGGGAACTAATGGCGTACATCACGGCCAGCAGTGGAAGCCGAAGGATCTTGATTAGTTGATGACCTGACATCAGCTGATACCTAGAAGTCTGGTGGTTCTTGCTAAGACCTCAGCTATTCATGACACTTCGGATTTGAAGGCAAAGCAAAGGGTGATTTAAATGCATGATGGCTATCTCAGGTGGAAGAATGCCCGCTCTTTATACCTGTCTGGCCTGGCGGGCTTAATGAGCGACAAAGCAGTAAAGGTTTTGTCTTCGGGACAAGACAGTAGGTGATTTGTCTTCTGCGGCGGAGCTCTACCGATCTTGTCTGTTGTAACTCGACACTAGAGGCTGTGCTTCCCGCGAAGAAGCACTGCGTGATCTGTCTGGAAGGGACTTTGGGCTCATCTGCCCACAACCCGCCGATTAGTGACGTGAGAAATCAATGGTCAGGCATTGAACCACGACAAGTCAAGTTCTACAGCAAAAGCACGAACAAGAGAGAGGTAATTAGCCTGGTCGAAGTTGCACGCAGGTATTCGGCAAGACGAGAGACTTGATCAAATACTGGTTACAGCCGGATACAATTAGTGCTCCGCATGACTAACGGAATCTCGATTTTAGTCGTAAATTTAGTCTTAGTAGCGTCTTAGTCGTGTGTGAAAGACTAAGGTCGACTACCTTTCTGTAAGAGTCGCAATACCGCTGTAGTTTGTAAAAGCTATCCAACACTATACCTGTGCGACTAACAACTACAGGATGATACCTTTGACGTGGGCAAGTGGAGTATCATGCCTATCACAATCAGGTAAGGGCAGAGAGTAGGGTAGGAAATAGGGGATGAGGAAGATATTCAAGGACTGTTACCAGCTATTAGGCTGAGATCAGCTATGATTTCATATTGATGAGCCGTAAAAGGGTACAACTTGGGCTTCCTGATATGGACGAATAGGATGGGTGGCGGATGGGGTCGCTCACAAGGGCTCCCTGAGGGAAGACTAGATCCGCTATACAGAAGTGACAAGCGTTCTGTTTTGTACAGGCGCTATAGCAAACACTGGCTGTGTCATCAGTGACAGAGTTCTGTCGACGAGCGACAGAGGTTTTGTCAAGTCACATAGCTTATGTATTGTGTCGTTAAACTATTGACAACGGGGATCACTCATGCTTCATATTCTCAAGCATCCTAGACGTCTTGAGGATACCAGGAGTAAGAGAACAGCAATATGACCATTGCAAGAAGTTACAGAAACAAGCTGGTCGCAATTATCACCCTGAGTATTACACAAAATCCGCTGTGCTACTTGACAATGTATATATATTTCCCGGAAGGCCGAGCTGTCCGTCGCGCCATAGCCTTTACGATAGGAAATACGCTTTGCCCGGTGCACAAGATCCTCAAAACATCGGATTGGATTCCACCTCATGGAGAGCCGCTCGCTCTCCTCCGCGGCTCTACATTTACGTCCGAAGCAGAATGGCTTACATAGCGACCTTGAATCGCGTTTGCGGAGCAGTAGTACCTTGAAAGGCAGTGTGAATCTTCTTTCAGATCTTACAGAGACACTGTCCGCTGCCCCTCGTTAAATTTCACGTCGGACATAATGAGTACTGGCTGGCCTGGACAACCACTCAGTTACGCCTTGCCAAACTACACATAATGATAACTATATAAGATCAGGACTCCCTTGTGGATATCATTCCTCGAACTCACCGTCTGAGGCCTGTACCATCAGCACTTCGCTCATCAATCAGTTCCGCTCGATTCCTCGCCACTGTCCTGTGACGAGGCATCTGTTTCGTCACTGTTAAGCGCCCAGTCACTTACCCTGAGAGAGACCTCACTTGATCGCAAGTTCAACTCGAGCGCAAGTTCGAATC
>JAKLLX010000123.1:0-54849 GCA_022813745.1 Naganishia kalamii | reverse complement strand
CGCTACACCCTTCTTCGGTGATGTCCGAATTCTGCCAGAGTTGGCTCAAGTTTGTGAAACTCCGGATACAAAGTGCTTCCCCTGATTACGTATTCAAATGCAGGCGACACGGTCCCAACTCTGACCCCCGCTCACGCTCCCGTTTTTGCAAACGGGTGAATATGCTTGTCTCTAAAATTCGGCTTACCTAACCCCCAACCCGGCCGCCGAACGGAAGCAGATTATTTCCTCGAGATTTCCTCGCTCGAGATTTCACAAGTTCCAAGTTGCACGACAAGGCGAATCCTCTATAACTCTGTTTCCATCTCCCATTCTCACCACCATGGACGTCTCTGAACAACTCGCGGCACACGCTGCCAACTTGTGAGTACCTCGCGTTGACAGTAGGATCAATGCTGATGGGGATCGGACGCGTAGCAACGTTGCGGCAAACGGACAATCGGACGATGTTGTCACGGTCGACGCTGGATTGTTGGCTGCCTTCGACGAAGCGCCGACAGAGGAGGATGAATATGCGTGAGTCTTCCGTCTGTCCGCGATGGTTTACCGCTAACAGCCCCGCAGACACGACCTCGAATCCTACCTCCTCAACCGCTCAACAGCATCCACCACCGCCCTCTTCACCACCCTCCTCACCCTGCCGACCACCACCTCCGCCCTCGGCCCCCTCCTCCACCTGCCACCCTCCACGACCCGTCTCCCGCGGGAAAAGCCCCTGCCCAAGCCCAAGCCCCTGACGCGGTGGGAAAAATTCGCCAAGATGAAGGGCATCTCGCACGTCAAGAAGGACAAGAACATCTGGGACGAGGACCGACAGGCGTGGGTCCCGCGGTATGGACGGGACGGGAAGAACCGGGAGACGGAGGAGGCGTGGATCCGGGTCGTCAAGCCCGGGCAGGAGGATGAGGATCCCATCCTTGCCGCGCGAAAGGAGCGCAAGGACCGGATCGCCAAGAACACGAGGCAGCAGGAGCGCAATGCCGCGGAAGCGACCGCGCAGCTGGCCATCGGTGCCGCGGGCAAGGCGACAAGGGACTCCGCACAGGTCGGGTCGTCCCTCAGTCAGCAGCAGAAAAAGTCGCTGCGTGAGGCGAGGAAGCAAGAGTTGGAGAGGAGCTTGTTGGTTAGCAAGCAGGCGACGGCGAGCATGGGCAAGTTTGATCAGAAGATCGAGGGTGAACCCAAGGTCAAGGGTGTCAAGCGAAAGGTCCGTCCCACTCCCTCCGCCCTCTTCCCATATACTAACCCTCATTTCCCGCAGTTCGCACCCACCGCCCCGCCCACACACGCATCTGAAAAAGACGCGCAGCTCAACCTCCTCCACTCGCTCGGCACGGCGGCGACGAAGAAGGCCAAGATCGACCGGCCCAAGGAGGGTATCGAGGGCGACGTCAATGCGCGAAAGGCGATGCGGTACAATGACCGGCTCGAGAAGAAGATGGGCGGTTCCTCGGGCGGCAGGGGTGGACGAGGTGGCAGGGGCGGGTCGCGAGGCTCGAGCAGTGGTCGGGGTGGTGGCCGAGGTGGACGCGGAAAGAAGTAGAGCTGCGGGTCTTGTCCATGTCTGTTTGTGGCCTGTACGTTTGTATGATATGCATTCCTTCCGAACGATCGACGGCAGTCACGCCGCACGTGCGATGGGAAAACAGCATGATATCCCATCGCTGCTACCGTTATCGAGAGGTCAACAACTCTATGCTGACATATGTCATGATTGTGTATGGGTATTTGACAACTAGACGACCTTCTCGTCGAGTGCGAATGCATACGTTCGCCATCATCTCCGGCACCATCCAGCTACACCGGCGGCCCCGCCATTGCGGCCATCATCATGCTCGACAACATGATCTCCAACTCGGGCGGCATATCCTCCACGCCCAAATCAAACGGCGTTGGCATCCTGAGCGGCAGCATCATCGGCACCGGCAACCCTCCGTCATCCACATCCTCCCACTCGGGATCCTCGTCGTCCGTCCGTGCATCACCGGGCAACGGAATGCCCGCCCGACGCACGCTCTCGACGTCGATCACGTCTTGGTATAGTTCCTCGATCGCGACGTGGTTGACGGCGAACCGGAGTTCGTCGCCTCCGAGGGCTTCTTTGACGATCTTGTTTTGGTGTTTGGCAAGTGCCTCGGGTATGTCCAGCATTCGCTCCGGGAGGGTCTTTCGTTTTTCCGTTTCGGCGCCGTATGTCGCTGGGATATACTCGAGGAGCTGAAAACATGTCTGCATCGGTAACAGACTGGATTCCGCCATGATTTGTACCGTAAAAGGCAACATGTTCTCCTTTCCTTGTGTGTCTGCGAGTTGGCGGAGCGCGTCGACAACTTGTTCGCGCGTCGGGATGAGTCCGGCGAGGGAGACATCATCCGTCGTTGGGTGAAGAGTGAAGACCCTGGTGCTGTTGGTCTTGATGAAGATTGTGATTTCAATGTCCGTAAGGTTTGACGAGATCCGTTGAGCGTTGTTGAGGGTCTTGACGAGAACGGACAACTATACCCAAAGCATAAGCGAAGACCCTCCACACCGAAGCACCTCGACTCACCCATCCCCCAGAAATCTCCTTTTTGTAATCCAACTCGAAATCTAGATTCAACCCCAACCGCCTCAACCTCTCCAACTTGACACCCTTCAACGCATCTCCCGTTTGCCTTAGCGCCTTCCGCACCGAGATACTCGTGTCCTGGAAATGCATCCTGACGTCGAGTTCCTCCAGAGATGGGACAGCAAAGATCGGAACCATTTGCGCGAGGTGCTGCACCATCAGCGGCTGCTTCGAGGCGGATCCCCTGGCGTGTTGACGCGCTTTACGGTCCGAGATGTTGAGCGTGAGCGTTTGGAGTCCCTCGAGGATCCGCTCTGGCGGCGGGACACCTTTTGCCGGAGGAAGAGCTGGAAGGTGCGAAGATGTGGGTGCGGCGGTAGTGAGCGAGTAGTCGAGCCACAGGTCTCGAAGTGAAGGGTAGAGTCTGAATGCGTGCCGCAGGTTCGGAATGTCGAGGGGTGCGTTTTGTGGTGATGTGTAGTTCAGCCGCATGACGGCGACCCTACGGAGAAGTCAGCATGGTAGCCCAGCAATGAGCGAAAAGACTTACTTGACGCGCTCCAGAAACTCATCCGTCGACCGCACGCTCTTCCGGAACAACGCATCCACGTCCGAATCCACCGTAATGGCAGAAAAGAACCCCGCCGCGACGATCACCGCTCTAATCCTGCGCGAGGTCCCCGCCAACGCCTCGACCTCTTTCGCAACCCGCTTCCCATGCACTCCGCCACAACAGCAACACTTTCCCCCGTCCTTTCCCTTTTCAGCTTTCGCTGCCTGTTCCTGCTCGTACGTGAACTTGTCCGTGGCCACTTCCGCTATACGCGTGATAATCTCCGCGGGGAGAGATTCGAACGTGCTCGGCTCTTTGACGGGACGGAGGAGGATCGCGAGGTGAGCGAGGAGGAGAGTTCGTGGGATCTGCAGACAGGATTAGAGATCTTGGGGAAATAACGAGATGCTGGACGTACGGTAATGCCGAGTTGCGTAATGGCGTGTGCCGTGTCCACTTTGCACGACTGCTGCTCCGGACCCTGATGTTTGCGGGGCATGATGTGGAAAATGTGAATGTGGTGAGAAGTGCAATGATTTGTGAACAGGATCAAGAGAGGTGTCGACCGAAATTACTGGAATGGAGAGCGAGGATACTCACGCGACTATTGTTTACTTTGTCGAAGATTAGCGCGTCCCCCTCCATCATATGTACTGTTCAACTGCTCAGTATCCACCCTGCTCGAACTTCCTCTCCATCATCATTGCAGTCGGTCGACCGGGGCGGACCATACAGGAGTAGTCCTTCGGATGGTCATGAGGACTAAAAAATGCCGGACTGCGACTGGTGATAGATGGGTATATGGCAGCAACTTTGACGGTGGTCATTGTAGTGCCTCGTTCCAGATTGTGGGCCATATGTCGATCCGAGAGCATGGGCGAGGACCTCTCTTGTGCAGCGATAAGGCACGAGCTTCGGTGCACGAATATGATTTTCGGCTCCCTCTATATGTCATCTTCTATACAACTGACATCTAAGGTCATTCCGTACAACCCGACGCCCATTACATCCGATTATCATGTCCGTCATCCAAATCCCCAAAGTTACTATCAATCAGCGTCTGCCCCGGCGGCTCCACATCCATCAGAATCTTCTTGCTAAACAGCAACGCAGACGACCCCTTTTCCCGCGAGAACCGAAGGTACCCAAGGTACCGCCTCCTCGACAGGCCGTCCGTTCCATCCGGGTTCCCGTACGCCGTTGACATCGCAACAAATGTATGCCTCGGTCCCACCTCGGGGAGGTATCGGCATACGCCCGAGAGGAAACGCGTGGGCGAGTCGCCGATGCCGTAGAGGCTGCCGAAGGTGTCAAAGACGGATCCGAAAACGAATTTGTCGAGTATGCTGCAGATGAATATCTTGAGTCTGGGTCGGAGCATGTCCGAGTTGACGAGGATTGCCGGGATGAGCTATCAAGGGAAGTCAGCATTCATAACTCACATGGAAGCGTAAACGGGGATACATACTGACTTGGCGAGGAGGCCCGCCGCCGTCGCCGACATGTTTAGACTGAGGTGCCACTGGCAGTACTTGAGCGCGCCTTGACACTTGGGCGCAAGCGAGTTCTGCGTATGCTCCAACGCCAACCGGTTATCGAGAGCGCGCAAGGCCCGCGTGTCATGGTACCGCTGCGGAAGCTTGACGAGTTCCACGATCGTATCAATATGCGCTGGCGTCTGGTCCTCGATCATCAACGGGTGCACAAAGCACGCGTCTTCCATGCGGACGTTGGTCGTCCATTTCGGGGAGACCCCGCCGCGGGTGACGGCGTCCGTGTTCGTGAGGTACGCGCCGTCGGCGAGGTAAAAGTACCGCACTGTCTCTGGCGCGCGCAGTAGCGGTCGGGTATCCTTGTCGCAGTCCATCTTCAGTGATCCAATCACCGCCAATCCGGATCGTCGGCAGTATTGGTTGTGGGGGAAGGGTTCGTGGTGCATCGGCGTCCGGAAGATCGTGCCGAATGCCGTTGCCGTCGTCACGGGTTTGTAAAGGCAGACCGTAAATTCGTTGTACGACGTGTTGTAGATGTCGCCCATGTATTTCGTGGAGCGTTTGATGGTCATTACAAGGTTCGGGAAGAGGGAGGTCAGGTTGAGGAGGACGACGCCGTCTTGGTGCGTGCAGAGGTAGTACCTGTCGACGAATCAGCATCTTGCCTCGTCATAGGAGATTGTACATACTTGGTGTACTTGAAACCCGTTGGTCTCGGCACCTTGCTTCCTCCTCCTCCGTAGTGCGGCAAATTCTTGATATTATCGAGGCAGACCGTCTCGTACAGAATGGGCAGCGTCTCATCGCGAATCCCATGGTTGGCGACGTTCAGGCTGGCGAGGGTCCCGAAAGCAAAGTCACCCGCGAGGAATTGGGAGATGACGCCAATTACATCCAGAGGTATTTCACGGTTCTGCAGAACGTGAAGGTGAGGATCGATCTCCGTAGAAGGATGGGCTGAACCTACTGGTTTCTCCTCCGACGAGACACTCAGCCCAGCAAGCGACAGCTCCGTTTTCCCGCTCGCCTTGGGTTTGCCGTTCTTGTTTCAAGGTTTACGTTTGGTGACCATGGCAGGTGAGGATACTGCAGTCGTTTGCTGGGCTGGTTTATCTATGAATCGATAAGATTACTGAGACTTGAGAGTGAGAGCATACGGATGAATGCCATCCGACGAAACCCTTGACGCGACGCGACTTGCCGCGAAAATGCGGATGAGACATTGTCCGGCGGCCGTGGTCTGGAGTTCGATCGGGACGGTCATAGTCGACCGAACACAAGTCAGCTCATGACCTGCTGACTTCAGGCACTTGCTCATCAGCAAGTCTTCCAGTCTTTACTACAGTTCTGCGCGATCCCATTCGCGCCACTTTGAAGAGGACTATGCATCAGAATTCCAACCAGGCCTCAGTGGTATATCCTCGGCATCGCGTCCGTGGATTCGTTCAACAGCTGTCCAATCCCTCGCCAAAATGGATCTCAGCGCAATCATGAATCCTGTCAGGAATCCGCCCTCAGAACTCCCTCCACAGCGGGACCTTGTCATCCTCTCCGACTTTCCCGCTGAGCTCCTCATCGAAATCGCAGAGCAACTTTCGGCGACATATTCCCTGGAATCCCTGGCGTCATTCAATGCGAGTTGCCGAAGGATTCATCAGTCGACGCTGCCGACTCTATTCCGTTCGTTGATCTTGGTCACTCGGGCACCAGAGGATAACGTCGAGGTGGAAAAAGAGGTACGGGTAAAAAAAGAGGAGGACATTCCGAAAGCGTGGAATCATGTGCGGTAAGTTCCCCCTGTGTATCGCCCGTCTCCTATTCCTGACAGACGATTGCAGGTTCTTGTTCGTCGGGAAGAAGACGCTCGACGCTCTCACCGAGCTTGGCAGCAACTACCGCGGGGAATCGGGCACGAACCCTCTGGAAACGCTCTTCCCCCGTCTCGTCGTCGTCTTCCTCCGCACATCTGAACCGGAGAACCGAAACCACGACCGAAACCGCAGAGACGCGCCAGCATCGCAGCCTCAGCCTCCATCTGTGACCAAAGTCATCCGCATCAGAGCCGACGTCTATCGGCCTGTCAAGCCGTTTGCTCTGATGTCCGCATGTGTAATAGGAACGCACCTCCGCCAAACGTCGATCGCCGGGACGGTCATCCAAGAAGCGTCGCTCGATCCCGACGACGCAGGTCCCCGGCACGCCAAAACGATCGATAACTTATACAAGATCACCTTTCAGCCCAACGGAAAATTCCTCCCTCAAGCCGAGGAGGACGTCTTTCCTTTTCCCGGTCGAGTAGGGGATCATCCTGGCATCGAAATAGACCCTACGACACTGGACGACGACGCTTCCCTCGGAAGTCGGTCGAGAGATACCGCGCGGGGGATATTTGACCTTCTTCCGCCGAGAAGTGTCGGGCTTGGGGGACATTCGATCTTGCCCAAGATCAAGGTTGCGGGAACAGGGGTGTCGTTCAAGCCGTTGCTTGCCGAGGTGAGTCACGTCGTCCTTGGATCGAATTCGGCAACTGAACTTTCCTGTTCGGGGATATCTTCAGCTTGTCGACCACTTCCCGGTCAAAGCTACAATCGAAATCGCCGACAAGAAGCTCCTCTCGCTCTCCGGAACGATCGACGCCATCAAGTGGACCGCGACCCGACTCCAAACCCGGTACGACGCCCTCGCCGTCCCACACGAAGGGTACAACCAGATCCTCGACGTCCGCGCGATGGGCGCAGCGGACTCCAAGACTGACTGCTCCTGGTTCGGGACGCTGTTAGATCGTCACCGGCGCGTCGGGGGAACGCTTGCGAACGGGGAAGCGGTGCCGCCGGGGATCGGATACAGGCAGCTGCATTACTTTGATACGGAGAGGGAGCAGAGTATGGTGCGGAACGATTGGGTGTATCCGGCTGGTCAGGAGGGGAAGGTGGTCTTGATTGAGGAGATGCGGGAGACGCGGACGCGAGGGTAGATGGCTGAGAGAGATTGCGCGAGTTGTGAGCAATAGGATAAGGAGCGAATTTCGTTTTGTGGCAGGGAGTGTCGCGCGGGCGGTTCATGTCCACTTGTTGGCCATCACCATGTTTGCGCATTCAGGAGTCGCGCGAACCCCGGGCCACGAGCAGACTCGCAAGCATGCAACGTGTGCAAATATCAAATAGGCGTTCGCAAATTTCCCGCCATTTTCCGCCATTTACGGTCGCCCGGAATGACCGGCTGTTTCGGATCGTGCTTGACGTGACAAGCTGTTTGACAGGACTTCAAGCTGGACTACAAACACTGTCCTTCGAAGTTTGAAGAGTGGTCGAGTTGACGCACGGTGTAGTGTAACGCTCGCTCACTTCCACCTTCGACGTGACGTCTTCTCGGCAACACCGAGGACCAGCTGCACGGATCCCGCTTTCACTCAGCAACCGCTCTTGATACGGCCTGCCGTTCTCCACGCCTTCCTGCTCACAGTCATGAATCGCTCGCGTTCGTACAAGTTCAAGGTCAATCTCAATTCGACCGTCGACCCGACCGATCTGCCGCTACCTCGCACACGCAACTCATGCCTCGTCTCAAAGCTTCCCGAAGAGCTCTTGGGGGAAGTCGCTGAACTTCTCGCCGCAACGCATTCTTTGGCGTCCTTGGCCGCTTTCAATGTCACCTGCCGCAGCATCCATCATCACACTCTGCCGGTCCTGTTCCGGTCGTTGATCTTGGTAACTCGAGATCCGGAAGGCTACGTCGAGCTGGAGAAGGCGGTAACCGTATCGAAGAAGAAGGATCCTGTTCCGAAGGGGTTTCAGTATGTTCAGTGAGTTATCTGCTTGCGATACCCCTGCTTTGTATCTCATGTCTCGTTATAGATTCCTGTTCGTCGGGAAGGCGGCCCTCGATACACTCACCGCGTATGGAAACAAGAAACGCGTCAAGCCGTTCGACAAGGGTCCCCTGGAAACAATATTCCCTCGTCTGGCGGTTGTCTTCTTCCGGATATCCGACTTGCAGCGACGAGAAGCCGACCCAAACAAACCTGTCCAATACAAAGTCTCTCGAATGCCGTACCCTCAGACGACCAACATCACACAGATCGCAGCCGACATCTATCGCCCGATCAAGCCTTTCCGCCTGATGTCGGCGTGCGTGATAGGATCTCACCTCCGCGAGACTTGTATTGCCGACACGGTCATTTGCGAAGCTGCCAACTTTGACGAAAACGACAGTTGCGAGCTTCCGGACTGGACTCCTCTCAAACGTCCGCGAAAAGTCAAGGTCATCGACAATCTGTACAAGGTCAGCTTCAAAGCCAACGGGAGATTCCTCCCGCAAGCAGAAGGAGACGCATTCGACTTTCCTGGTCGGATCGGGGACCATCCAGAGATTGAAGTAGATCCAAAGGCACTGGACGACGATACTGCAGATGGAAGCCGTTCGCGGGATATCGCAAAGGGGATATTCGCCCTTCTTCCGCCAAGGACCATGAAGCTCGGACAATTTGACAAGTTGCCGCAAATCAGGGTTGTCCAGGGTAACGGGGTAACTTACATGCCGCTATTGTCTGAGGTATGTTGCATCTGTTACGAGACCCGAAGTGCGATCCTTCACGAGTTACTTTTAGCTTGTGCGGCATTTCCCCCTCAAGGCTTGCATCAACATATCCGACTCGAAACTGCTCTCGCTATCCCAAACCGTCAAAGACTTCGAATGGGTTGCTGCGCAATTGCAAGCAAGGTATGCCGATCTCAAAATTCCTCGCCGACAGAACGGCGACAAGAATATCTTGGAAATCAATGCCTCTGGTGCCAGCGACTCCCCCGGCCCTTGTGTGTGGTTCGGCTATTTAACCGGCCGTAGCCCAAAGAAAAAGGTCACGATGTACGACGGGACCTCTGTGCCGAACGCCAAAGGGGGGATCGT
Source organism: Naganishia kalamii (assembly GCA_022813745.1). Taxonomy (NCBI): domain Eukaryota; kingdom Fungi; phylum Basidiomycota; class Tremellomycetes; order Filobasidiales; family Filobasidiaceae; genus Naganishia; species Naganishia kalamii. The sequence goes on along the minus strand of JAKLLX010000123.1, from coordinate 45,350 downwards.
GTTCCAGCAAATGCATCAGACACGAGAGAGCGCAGGTATTCGCTTCACCAAAAACAGTTGGTTATATCCAGCCGGTCAAGGGGAAAGTGTGGTAGTCCACCTTGGGCAGGAAATTGATACGATGTCTTTCTAGTTGTCAGGCTGTCGCTCCTCTATTGTTATATCAGATGCGCCTCTCAGATGTACAACGCATCGTCGCAAAGTGCTCCGATTCAAGTTCTCCGCCTACCCTCGCCGGACCGGAGCCGCCTCGAGGATCTGCGGGTTCGGCGATGACCTGCAAAAGTATAGCTCACCGCCCATCGGACTGAAGCCACCCTCACCCTCTTCCTTTCCATAATAGTCGACCGCCATCCGGAACCCTTGCTCTCCTTCCGGCAACTCCCTCTGCTGATCGAACGTCACGACATACTTCAACTCGAGTCCCGGAGGCGCCCCGCGAAAGTACGACTGGGCGTCGAGCTTTCCATGCACTCCAACGAGCGACATGTCGGCCGGGTTGGTGAGCTTCTTGGAGACCTTGTCCCAGGCCGCCATGAGCATGTTGGCGAGCCGACGACTCTGGAACGCCACTTGCTGTTCGTCGTACACGTCCGTTGTCTGGAACAAGAAGCTGCAGTTCCATTGCGGGGCGTTGAAGCACTATGACTGACGGTGAGCGGTTATGCGGTCGAGATTACGGCAAGCAGACTTACGGTGTTGAGAATCACTCGGGCCACTCGCCAATCCGGGATCGCTATTTCCAGTTCAAACATGTGTTCTTGTTCCTCGTGCCTAGGCAAGAGGAGCCATATCCCGAGCAGGATATCCGTTCCGCGCGCACCGTCCTTGAGGCCTCCTCCCTCGACCTCGACCTTTACATTGGCAAGATCGAGCTTGAACCGGTTGGCTCCCGGCTCGACGGTGCCATCGTAGTCCCAGTCGAACGCGAATCCTCTGCTCTTCACCAGGTCGGCGACGCTCGTTAGCCGACCGGTCTCTGCGAACCGTACCTCGCGCACGATGTCCGTGAAACGGCCGGATCGTCGACGGCTGGCGCGTACTCGTCGTCGCTGTACTCGTCCATCCACGATGTGTGGTCCGCAAAAACAGACCCGAGGAGCTTCGTCCGTCGGTAATCCTGGGAAAGGCAAGACATCTCGAGTAGCGTGTCGGGCGCGATGCGTTCGTGGACGGAGACGTTGACGTCGTATTCGTATGGGGATTCGTCGGAAGGTTGCTGTCTCTTCATGCAGGTGACGAGGCGGGGGAACAGGATTTTCGGAAAGGGATTGGTTCCGTCGACTTGAGCAAAGGACCGGTTCTTCTTGGCCTTGCGCAGGGCGAGAAGTTGGAGGCGTTCTTTTGTAGATCTTGTCACTGACGTGCAGGAACCTTTTGGAGCGGCTCAGCAGTTGGCGGTCACAGGTATGTAGTGCTCAACGCACCTCGTATATTTCCAATTCTCACAGGGGACCACCACTACAGGCTCCCGGCGTTCTTCATCCATGATCAAGATCAAGGTCTCATAAAGGATTGAGCTCGTGTATTCCTGTACAGCCTTTGACGCTACGTTCAAGTTCGCCAGTGTGGCCTGACATTTCTCGCCTGCCAGAAACTCGGCGACGATGGCGATTGCGTCGAGGGGTAGTTTATATTCATCCTGCATAACCATATTAAGTCTCGACCTTTCGAATACACAGGCAACTCACAGATGTCACTTGATTCTTCTCGACCTGTCCTTTTTGGGCTGAGATCCTGTCGAGCTGGAGATTCTGGATAATGGTAGCGACGGCGGCAGCGATATCTTCCTCGGTGAAGTCAGCTTTCGACATGTCAGGACAACGATGAAGGCTCCCGCAGGCGGAGACCGGGGCTGATCTTGCTCTATTCGACGGGATCGCTGCAGCTCTTCCACTGCTCTTCATCATGTTCGCGTCGCAGGTCGACTTTGCGATGACGCGTCAATAATCTACAATTTTTGATGATAAGTGGAGGTCAAAGCGTCTACCAAAAGGGCGTAATTGACCTGTAACTCGAGATTTCCAGCTATCACAAGGCTCGAATCGGCCAATTCAAACAACCACGGCGAATTGATAAGACGGCAACTCTCTTTCCACCAACGCAGAGTGTCATTCCGTCGGTATCATGCCATGTCAGTCACCTCACCCTCTCGTATCGGTCCGTTCGGGCTGACGATACAAGTACACCTACAAGGACCGAATATAGCTGCCACTCAGCCCATCGCCAAGACAAGTGGTATTGCTATCGACGATGTCGACGTTGAGGATCGTTGTAGAGCTCGTTGCAGGCTTCAGGGAATAGTCGGTAGCTATGGGGATACCAGCGTTTGGTGCGCGGTATATCAACCTGTGCAACGAGACCTCGTTCCCAGGGCATACGGTAAGCCATCTCGCTCTTGCAAACCTAGAAGAATAACGTACTCAGAGCATGTCCTCCGATTCCAGCCTCGCACCACGACCGGTATTCATCGCTCGTCCCGTATCAACGCCCAGTAGCGCCCGGAATGCAAGCAAGCCGCGAAGCCTCGATAGCCTGTTGGCAGGGGGTCTAGCAGGAGCCGTGGAGGGATTGGTGACGTTCCCGACGGATCTGTGCAAGACGCGGCTGCAGCTCCTTCCCCGGGGCGAGGCACGGAAGGTAAGTTCCCTCCTCATGGTATCTTCCAATGGCTGACGTCTTTGGACTAGGCACAGAGCCTGGTGGATATGATGAAAGCCATCTACCTCAAAGACGGCCTCAAGGGCTTCTACGCCGGTGCCCCGCCCGTGGTCGTCGGGAACGCGGTGAAGAGCTGCGTGAGGTTCGCGTCGTATGAGCGGTTCAAGGCTTTGCTGCGGGGGGAGGACGTAAGTCCCGACCGAACCTGAACCACCCTGCGTTTCTTCTCAAGCTGATCCCGGTCTTCATTCGCAGGGAAAGCTTAGCCGCTTCAACAACCTCCTCGCCGGCCTCATGGCAGGTACGGCGGAATCCATCGTCGCCGTCACCCCGTCAGAAGCGATCAAGACACGTATGATACAGGATACGACGTCTGCCGCGCCCCGGTTCCGGTCGACGACGCATGCTCTGCGGGTTATCGTAGCGGAGGAAGGGGTACTGGGTCTGTACAGAGGGCTAGGGTCCGTCGTAAGTCCGTCTTGCCTCGGAACGCCGGACATCCGCTGACGATCCGGCAGATCCTGAAACAAGGCACCAACTCCGCCGTCCGGTTCTCGACGTATACCTTTCTGACGGAACAATACGACCACCTGCGCCGGATCGAGCCGAGTCAGCGGTCGAGCGCGGTGACGTTTGGGCTGGGCGCGGTGTCGGGGGTGGTGACGGTGTATGCGTCGCAGCCGTTTGAGTGAGTACTTTCGGCTATCCAGGCAGGGGCACGTGGCTGATGTGAGATGTGGCGACGCAGTGTGGCCAAGACTCGGCTACAAGCAGGCACCACCGACCTCACAGCCGTACGCCGTCCGACGAATACCTTCTCGTGTCTCGGCGAGATCGCAAAGAACGAGGGAGTCAAGATGCTATGGAAAGGCAGCTCGATGCGGCTGCTGCGCCTAAGTGTGAGTGTTGTCTCCGGGTGTGGTCTTATCGTCTTGACGTCTGGCATGTGTCTATGCGTGCAGATGAGCGGGGGTATTCAGTTCTTCACATACGAGAAGGTAAGCCCTCGCCGTTGTCGTCAACCAGGAACAGGTCGCTTATGTCATTTCTTTTTCTCCTGATAGGTTATGCATCTGTTGACCTGATCCGCAGCTGAAGGCTACGGTGAGGGATGCTCGTGCACGCCGACGGTGGACGGCGCGCAGGATCTTTCGGGAGGATTCCCTTCGTGGAGTTGAGCTTGTACGGTTGGGTATATGTATCGATAGAACTAGAATAGACGTCTCACGAGCTGCGCAACACGTTGTATAAGAGGCCAGAGCTGATGACATGTGATAGTGCAAGAGTGTTTCCAATATGTAACTGGACGTTGTTGCGGTTATCGTCAGTACGCGCTTGATACTTGCAGTTTCGCTTTCTTCAAGAGTGTTTTCTGCGGGCCATCACAAACCGGCGAGGGTGAAGTGTGCGTTGGTGGTCATCATGCTTCGGGCTGAGTTCCCTCATCAGCCAAAGCCAGAGAGATACCATGCAAGTAAGGAGGACCGCCACCGTCGGGCGCCGAGATTACATCATCAACGACTAGGAGATCACACAAAGCAACAAAGCAACAAAGCATCCGCAATATATTGTGTCTGATCTCTACATCTTCTGATCCTCAAATCATCAGTCTCTGGCGATCTCTGCTAATCCCAACGTGATACGCCAAACGCCTATCTGCTGGACTCAGGATACCTCAGACCCGCCAGCGACATGGCGTCCCTTCAAGCAATGCCCGAACGAATAGAATCCACCGCGACGTCCTTCGCATCATTGCCGGAAGAGCTCATCGTCGAGATCGCGGAGCACCTCGCCGGTACATACGCCTTGCAATCCCTCTCCGCTCTCAACATTACATGTCGCGCTGCGCATGCAGCAACGATAAGCGTGTTGTATCGCTCGTTGATACTTGTCACGAGGGATCCCGAGGGGTTTGCGGAGCAGGAAAAGGAGTTGGTGTGGGATGAGGGAAAGGCGGTGTCACAGGGGTGGAAGTTTGTGAAGTGAGTACGATGTCGGCGAGGGTCTAGCAATCTATCCGAGGGTCTTGAGCTGATGTTGCGTTAGGTACTTGTTCGTCGGAAAAGAAAACGTCGATAAGCTCGAAGACTTCGAGTTCGCCAAAGAACCCGAATCATCGGGATCATCCACGACGTCCGCCTCTTCCCGTTCATCGAATGCCTCTGGCGACTCTGTAGACCCCGAACCTTCCCAAAACTCCGATGAACCACTACCGTTCTTCGCACCGCCATTCGGGACACTATTTCCGAACCTCGTGCTCCTCCTCCTTCGGTTACCGGAAATGGACAGATCGATCGTGCACCCACAGCATGCCCGACATTATCATTATGACCCGGAACCCACAACGACCACCAAGATTTCGGCTCACATCTACCAGCCTATCAAACCTTCCGACTTCGTCCACCACACCATTATGGGTTCCTCGAAAAGGGAAACGTTTATCGCGGATTCGTGCGTCGGCATGGCCATAGAAGATGAAGAGGAGTACGTGCCCCCAGGGGAAGAGGGGTATGATCCGCGGAACGAATGTGTTACGGATGTCATCAGCAAGATCAGCTTCTTGTCGACTGGCGAGTTTCTGGAGGAAGTGACGCGCCCGCAGTATCAGCGCGGCGAAGACAAGCTACTCATGGTGGACACGTGGACGATGGATGATGACGATACGGAGGGGAGCAGGTCGAGGAGGATCGCGAGGGGTGTGCTTTCGTTCCTCGCTCCTAGGCCTAAGACGGATGACGACGAGTCTGGAAGGTTCCCGCGATACTCGTTACCGAATCTCACGCTTCTTGGGTATGGGGTCCCTTTTCAACCGTTCTTGACAGAGGTAAGTCATTGGTACCTGTGTGCGCTGGTCGCTTGCTGATTCGTCGTTAGCTGTTGCGAGACTCGCCCCTGAAAGCCGAACTGCGAGTGGAAAACCGTGGCCAGATGTTAACTAGACAGCAATACGCCGACCGCCTTCGACACGTCGCGGAACAATACCACGCGCAATGGGAACACATCGGCCCTTTCCCATCGAACTCGTACGGAATATCGACAATCACTCTGTTCTGCTGTCCAGATCAGGGCCTCGACGAGCAAACAGGTGCTCCGATGGGCCTGTCAGGTCTACTCACTGCCGATCCAAGGAAGCATCGATCTGGAGAGGCTGACCCCTCAAATACCACCATCGATGGCGAGCGGTTCAACAAGTCTGCAGAGAACGGATTCGAAGTCATGTTGATTACAAATGGTCTATTGCCGCCATTTCCATTTACGATGAATCGCTGGTTCTATCAAGTCAAGCCGGTGCGAAAGGTGCTGGTACTTGAAAACAGGCGGCTTCGCCAGCCCGGTGCAACGTATTGAGCTACGGGTGAACGGATGAACATGGTTTGAGGTGTCGCTATAGCAAGCGGATGTACGCCCCGTGTAATAGTCTTATGCAAGGCACACGACTGCTACCCTCAAACAATGGTCCTCCCTGACAGATGAGAAGACCCTCACTTGAGAGTGCCGTTCCGTTCACGGTCAGTTGAATTTCGGTACCGTTTCCTTCTTCCGAGGAAGATACCATTGGTTCTCTCACACTCACGTCGACGCCATCGACCAGATGTAAGCATGGCCAAATTACAGCGTATCCGCAAAAAAGGATCGGCTAGGCCTTCCTAGACGTACTGAGCTACTTACTGTCAAGACGTCTTTGACGCTGTTACGACAAGTTGCACACTTGTATCGTTCAGGAAAGCTGGCGTGGACATCAAAGGTTTCACCTGGGATGACTGTGACCGAGGATGCGAATGTCGACTTAGTCGACTTGTCGAGTTAGGTTCATGATATATAGTCCAGGGATTGACTTTTGAGTACGAATGCATGAAAGGCTACTCCTGTCGACACAACGGTTTCCCTCTAGCCAACGCAGGCATCCCATCATCATTCGAATCGCAGTACCAACAAGCATGTTCTTCGACTTCTTTGGACTTCATAGTCCGCCTCCGAAGCACGAGCCACGCAAGGCAAGTATCCCCCTTCCGTGTCGCTGTCAAGACCGTTTACTGATCTCCGTTCAAATAGACCGATCTTCCATTGGACGTCTTGGGTGTCGTCGCAGAGTTTCTGGCTGGAGCGCACGCTTTCGGAACACTCGCCAGTCTCAACATAGCCAGCCACGATGTTCACGAGTTGACGCTTCCCATTCTATACGAAACTTTGCTCTTGGACGACTTCGAAAACCTGACGTATTACCGGGAACGAAATTGTCCTATTCCCGCCGGATGTCTGTACACGAGGTCTGTCAAGCTTTACCGTGGGCGCGATCCAAGGCTGATGTTGTCCTACAGGTTCTGCGTGATGCGCAAGCTTAACGGATATGAAGGACCGCTCGGTGATCCCGAATTGCTGGTACACTTTCTCCCCAACATCATCGCCATGATCGTCCTCCCATTCTACAAGTCGAACGGCTTCAACCTTTATCTGCATCAGCCCTGCACCCTCGTCACCACGTTCAAAGTCGTCTTCCAGTCTCCGCTGCACTCGCCGCCCACTCGACGTGGTGTGTGGTCTTGGGTCTCGTCGGACCCGGCATCGCACTCACAGCCTCCCCGGATGCTCGAAACCTTGCGGACAATGTCCTTCGTTGGCGACGGATTCGTTCCATCAGCTACTCGCGACGACGACTGTTATGCGACAGAAGGTCGAGCCATGCGCAAGGCACATTGCAATCATATCATACAATAACCGATCCTGATAAACCGGTACCGTAAAATTTGCTTATATAGTGGTCGCACCTTTTCATGTATGGGCAGACAGGCCATTAGCTCGTCCTGCAGCATGCTGTATTTGAAAGTCGTCTCACGATTATGCGAGACCAAAGTCATAATTGGACCCCAGAAGATGCAGAAGGGGTGAAACGATGTCATTGGGCACAACCTACGTCCGGCGCAATCAATCGGACATCCAGTTGGCGGCTACACTCGACCGTCCCTGCCACTTCCGGCAGTCGCAGCTGCATATCGTGGAGGACAGACCTGCCATCAAGCTGATCGACGCTGAGCTTCGTGGCGTGTACCAAGAGGTGAAGCGGTCTGATGAGGCCTCCGAATAGATATCTGTACCCTAGGGGACATATTCGCTGTTCTCCAAAGTCATGGAAACACTGACGCAATACACCCTAATTGACTATCACAAACGAATCTAGGCGACTATAATGTCTACAGCAGCCTGTATCCTCTTGAGATACTACATTTCGGGTTGAGGTCTACACTGTGTGACATGATGTTCTTTCGGGACTGTCCTGCGAGAGACTCAAAGCACTAGCCACACGAGAGCGGTCACTTCCTAAATCACGGTCTGTTCTCATGTCATATCCGTCGGAGTCAAGCGACTCAGCGAGTGAGAACTCGTCGTCCGCGTCAGACATGACTACCTCCGCTTCCCGAACTTCAGGCGCTTCAGCCGACGAAGCTGCGGTGGCACTATGAGGTCCGAACTAAGTTGATGGCAAAGTAGTTCGTCAGTATCCGTGTCCTGACGCAAGGCGAGCCATCTACCTTGGTGCGCCACCATCCTTTTCTGCCGGAGCGCTGCCTGTCCCTGCAAAGCACTGCGGATCGACCGACAACTCTGAAGCCCTTTCCATCCGGCTCCCATGGCACTGCAAATTGGCCTATCTTTGCCAGTGCGTCGAGGTCGACTCCACGTTTCCGATGGAGGATCTTGGTCGAGTCGCCGCCGCTTGGATAATAGACGCGAATTTCCTCGGGTGGCTGCTGGTTTCGTTTCCGCCATCTGCCCAAGACGGCTCGGAGGATCTTCCTCTTGGAGCCGTCTTCGATCCCCGAGCCTTCAAGTTTCTGTTCCTTCAGCCTGTAGACGAATACTCGAAAGGCGGACCTTGGGTGGCGATACGTGTTTGCCATAGCAAAGGTGATCTTGCAGATCGTCTCGATTTGGCGCAGAAAGGTTGTCGTCGAGAGCAGAGAGGAAGCAGCTCCTACGGCAAAGAATGACATCGGCTGCTACCTTGCAAAGCTTTATACCGTCACATCAAGACTCTGGAAACGTCACTATCCAGGGCAGATGAAAGGAAGGCCGTCTCGTCACAGGGAAGGCCTGCGAATGAGCCTTATACTCCCACGAAAGGGCGAGTTTGAAAGGAAATACTTATCACGTATACCTCATACAGCTAATACGCATCCGGCTTCAAGCGGATAACCTGCCGCCGTCCTTCGCCCTTGCAAATATCCCCACCTCCTCCCGCCACCTGATCCGCACCGGCGGCACCCCACTCCGTCTGTCTATGCCCCCGAACGCCTTTATCGTCCGCACGCACGCCCATCGCTCGCCATCTTTAGACAACACCGTATCCCTGTACGCTCCCAACTCATCCGTGACGACGTAGTCGAATCCGGCGTCCCAGATCTGCCTCGGGGTAGCGAGGTCGAAAGATTCGGTTGTGTTGTATTCCCAATGGCCGTGAGGTGAGGCATATAGTTGGGTGAAGGATGATGCGCCCGTCATTCGTGGACCGGGCGGCAGGAAGACGCGGACTGCCAAGAGTCAGCGTCGGACGAGCAGTCGCAAGAACTAGCTTACCGGTCTGATTCCTTGCGACATCTGCTCCAACTAGTTCCTGGTGAACCTCATGCAGCAACTCCATCGCCTTGCCTCCGGGGTAGTTGTAGTGACTAACGTAAGCCAATCCAGCCATCACGAAGGTGTTTGCGAAAATGCCGCCAACTAGCGCGAGAAGTAGCAGGCGCGAAAGTATCGTCGGCCGATGTCGGTGCCGCGCTCGCCATCTGGAATGTCATTAGCTACGCGGCGATAACCAACAACCACGGGACTCACACCTGACCGCACGCAATGGCAGCGAGGGCGTTAACCCATGGCACCACGTACACGACAAACCTCCATTCCTTTACATCACGTCAGCTGTTGAGATTCGGTGATCCGAACAGAGACGCACCTTGTGTGGCAAACAACTCATTCCGGCGACCATTACGACAACCGGCACAAGCAACAACGTCTTCCACCCCTTCAACGCGCGTCTAGCCGCGGGATCCAGGACCGGCACCGCCAGTGCCAGCGAGAGAGCGGAAAGCAGCAGTTTTGGCAGGAAAGGGAAAAGGTAGGTATACCACGGGGATGTCTACGCTCGTCGGTCAGCCTAATTTCCCAAAACCAAAGGAACGTACGTACACCCCAGAGTTCGCTCTTTCCCTCGACGACGTTGAACAACACGCCCCACAGCTCTGGCCAGATCCATCGTGTTCCGAATCCCATCGCGCGAAGCCCGTGTTCGAGTGCGCCGCGGAGTCCTGGATTGAGGACGACGTGTTCGGCTGTTCGCTGCTGGGAGAGCCAGTTGGACCAGAAGTAGCTATCCACAAGGACGCTCAACAACGTCCCGGCCAAACCCGCGACGACCGTCGTAATCACCGCCGTTCGCGTCGACTCGTACCGCTTTGCCGAGGATTCCTTGATAAACAGCGCGACGATAACACCGAAGAGGAGGAGAGCTGTTTCGGCGCGGACGATGGATGCCGTGAGAGCGAGAAGGGAGGTGGTGACGGTGATGTGTTTCTTGCGGCGGGTGGTAGGCGTAGATGGGGTGAACGCGCGGATGAGGGAGGAGAGGGCGAGTGTAGCTGTTGGAAGTGGATCAGCTTGCATGTCGGATACCGGGCAGAGAGTGATAGCAGAGGTCGTGTAGACGAGACTGCGAGCCTCAGTCACGAGACGTTCTCTTTCCGCGCACTTTATACCGATGAGAACCTCGGTACGTCCTACGGACTTTATGGTCCCCTGCGCGTGCTTCCCGTCGCCGAGGGTCAGATTGCTCGTCGTCCCTCCATTACACCATCTTCTCAGGACGCGGCCCCGTCCTTTCAGATACCAACGTCCGGCCTTGCTCCCTCGCCATCCGCGCATCATGCATCGATTCCTCCCCCTTTGCAGCAGCTGGGCGCAGATCACCTGAGGACTCGAGCATCCTATGTCTCGGTCAAGGCGTCCTATGACGCGTCAACTCGATGCCGCTGCCGTACGAATAAGACGCCTCCCGAGGCTGCGTCACGACGACGTTCAAACGGGGACGCTCCTTTCCGCGAAAAGACGCTTCTTCTACCAAGCCATCAGCGCATCCTCCCTTCGCCCAAGGATTCCCCGAGATCAAGATCTACGACCCCCGATTGTCATACGCTCCGCGTTGTTTCCCACATGCTCTTCTTCATCCTCCCTTTGCTGTTCGCCCGGCACGGCGACCCGATATCAGGATGGAGAGACCACTCACTGCCGACCATGGCCACCATATTTGGCACCGTCCGCCCCGCCCACCAACACACGTGGAACTGACTCCCCACCAACAACGTAAATATCCTGCCTTCAGTCTTTCCGAATGCGCGGCGTAGGGATGTGGAGACGTGTGAAAGGGCGTAGGCGTTGAGAAGTCCGAGAGTGAGGCGGACTGCGGGAAGTGAGGTCAGTGAGCCGGTAGAGGTATAGAGAGGTGACGCACTGAGGATCTGATCCGTTATGGGGTTCCGCTCTGGCGCAAAGATATCCAGCGCGGCTACGAATGGCTTGCTAAGCCCCGCGAGGAGTAGCGGCGGGACGAACGACCGTGGTAGCGGCCCTGTATGTTGCAGATGATCATACTATCCCAGGACGGATCAGCACCTCTTCGACATTGAGTATTCTGACAGGGAAAGAAGCGGAAACGCACCTGCTCGATCTCCCGTCCGTGTATCAGCAAATCCCGGACCGCGTGAAGGGTGAAGGACTCTTCGACTTTGGTGTATGGTGAGGTGATGGTGTGGAAGCCGATGATAAGGGGTAGGAGGGGGAACATGGTCCCTGGGACCGACAGACGTTGTAGATATAGGCAATATGTACGAAGAGCCTCTGGGCAGATTCGTCATGTTCGGGTCGCCGGTCGCGAGCTGTCAAAAGTCAAAAATCGAGATTTGGCACGTTTTTCCGACTCGTTTCGGAGGCACCTTTTGCAATTCCCGGGCTTCAAGCGTCGTGTTTTGCTCGTTCGCTCCTCCTTGTGCTTTGTGGCGGTCCGGACGTCCTTCTTACCTCACGCTACTACCGAGGGCTAAGTCCAACGGGAAATGTACCCCTCCTGTGCCCTTCTTCAGCTGTCGGACAGCCTTGTGTGGTTGCTGTGCAACTGGTTTCTCCTCTTCCTCTGACAAACGCAGTGCTTACGGGATGTCCAGAAACGGCAGTGCACTCTGCTATATCGTTCACAGATTCCCAACGCTATAATGCACCGCACCGCACAGAGGCACACACAGCCCTGCACAGAGGTAATGGTCGTCCTAAAAGGACACTGAAAGCCCCTGGAATGCGGTGAAGTGGCCACTTTGGGGATAGTGCCGTTCCGCCCTATAGACCTCATACGAGGTCAGATGCATCTCTACAATTGGTGTCGGAATCTGGGCTCTTGCCAATGTCAAGGTGCTTTGGATCGCCGTTCGAGAAGGGGCGAGTTTTTTCTCCCCTGCGATCCACCTTCTCTCTCGGCAAAAACGGGGCTAGTCTTTCTTGACTTGTCATACCGGAAGCTTTACTAAGGGGTTGAAACCCCTTCATATCGCTTCAGCTGTGTATTTTATATACTCCAGAAAGGAGGGAAGTGCACTGCCCCGCTGCCGAGGAGGAGTATCTGGGGAAGGGAAGGCCCGGGGCTTTGACCTGAGCGACTGTCAAAATTTCCATAAAACTTTGGCATAGCACGGCTGGCTATTGTTATAAAGCGGGGATGCCAGGTCTATCATTTGCCACACATCAGGCTAGTTATCTTGCGTCAAGAAACTCGCTACCTTGCACGTCGTCACCGGCTATCAAATGGTTTGCTTCCGCAAAACGCACTTCGCGACAGGTCACAACGCTCTGGTTCAGAACCGAACCTATCTGTATCCCGGGTCATCTCGAGAGACATCGAACGTCGAGCCGAGGTCGGTGGGTATCGATCTGGAGAATGGGGAAGGAACCTTGAGCTTCGTGTCTGGCCTGCACTGGGAGGAAGATCCTTCCGAGCCTTTATCTGGTACAGATTGCACGGAAAACACCGGCAGATCAAGTACAGGACGCGTTACGGAGAGGAGCAAAACGCGCCCGAAGAAGAAGGTTAAATCGACCAAGTTCCGCGAATTGAGGATTGGCTGTCGTGTAAAGGCTCAAGAGACTATCAGCTCTACAGGAGGTCCGATAGTCAGGATGGCCGGGGGAAAGCCAAAAGCCCCCCTGAAGCCGTCCTCGACGGTCATACTGCCCAACGAAAAGATTGGAGCCATGAAGGTACACAATATGACGGAGCAACCCATCATCGACTTTCTCGCAGGGAAAGTTCCGGAATTTCTATCCAGAAATAGCATGTCCAGAAAAGGCCTTGAAACGATGATCGACGAGTTGACAGAAATTGCCTACGGGTTTGGAGGAGGAATGGCCACGCTTGAAAGTGTACAAAGAGCATGGGATGTGGTTGAGGAGAAGTATAGGGGCGGTAACGTCGAATATGCTAGCTCCGTACATGCGTCGGACGAGGAGATTGATACCTAACATGACAGGCATCGGACGATCAATCATGATAGGGGAGGAAAGGATAGATGCGTTCTTTGTATATTAGTAGTGCCCAAGTTTCTACATCTGCAGTTGATCAATGATTCTACCCATACTTCAAAGGGATCGGATTTGCTATTCGGAAGGCCTCAGGCGAAGTGGGAATCCGGCAGCTGATGTCAGAATGGGTGGGTGTGAAGGACTTGGCATTGAACACCGACGGAAACCAGACAGGAATAGCTAAAACTTTAACGCGGGATGGATCCATCCACAGAGACCAAGGTGTATGACTACGCTTGATGATCTAGTTCATATAATCCTGCTCTGAGTCTAATAGAAATTGTAAGAGACGTGTATAGCATTGGGAGTAGATAGTTACGAGGAGATGGAATACGATTATCGTCCTACAGCAGGACCTTTTGCCGTGGGTCGGTCACAGGATATTATGTCTAACCATCGTTGGAAGCATATGAGGCGACCGTTTGCCATGCTGTACATATATATTTGAGAAGTCCATGTCAGCTTTCGAACACTAGTGGATGAAGCGTTCGACCGTCTTCAGCAGTAACTTCTCGCATTGCTTCACCAAAAACCTTTTGCATCAGGACCATGGCAGGCTGTGCAGGCATCGGAATCAGGAGTCTGTCGTGGGGTGACCCGAGATGCGAGGATGGGAGAGGCCGAATGCAACTGATGGCAGGCGCATGAAGGGAAACCTATACGCTACGACCACCACAAGGATGGTACCAGGGGTAAACACGGACTCGTCGCTGAGAAAGTCTGAAACGAGTTCAAGTTAAGCTCCATATTTATCGGGAATGGATTTGCTATGAGGTCCGTTAAGGCCAGCAAGAAATCATATGAGCGTGGACTGTCATATGAAACAGAAGACTCTCCTTTTGACCATGTCTATCCTCGAGGGCTTGAGGCTCCTGCGATTCCGCTCGTGGATCGAGGACCTGCCGCAAGAGGTATGTTGTCATCTCTTATGTAACCATCGCGACAACGTGGACTTCGTGCTACTTCCCGGACGAGCGTTCGAATGCAGCGAGATTCCACTATGGCGGATGATATGGTCTTCTGTGTGATCATCGTCCCCTTCAAAATGGTAGCTCTCTCGGTTCAACGAACGTTCTGACCTTCCCTCCAGATAACTTGGCACACTCTGACTCCCGTTCGGAGATCGGATATTGAAATTGGTTCTTTCCCTCCTCTATGATTGCAAATGTGTAAGAGAAGTATCAGCATGACTCTTTACCAGTTTCATTCCTTTAGCCCAGAGATGCTGGTGCTTACCTCGCCTTTAACGAAGCCGTCGGCGTATCCTGCCTCCATAGCATTCCATGTGATTGCATCTTCTCCATTTGCCCTCGTCCATTTCATTGTACACCGCAAAGTCTCCGTCTGGCCTTTCATATCGGCGGGCAACTCGGAGCGGATCCAGCAGACTGCTGGCTGCTGCGGTGCACCGTTCAGTCCAATCCAGTTGCTGAAAGGGGGCCCAAAGTGGTCGTTGCTGTACTTCTGCTTCAAGGCCTCCTCAATCACCTGCTTGTAGGCCGCCGAGTCGGGCAGCAGGTGCTGGTATATGTACACCCAGACCGTGACACAAATGAATCGCCTAAATGAGCTCATGGTGGCGAATGGAGGAACCGAGCGATACCGGTCTAAGGGTTTGAGGCTGTTGAGGGTTTGAGACTGTTGAGGGTTTGAGACTGTTGAGGGTTTGAGACTGTTGTTATTGTTCGAAGCAGCCCGCACCGCCGGTGCCAATCGTTTGAGGTGGTATCACATTTGCGCCCCCCGGTATCCCTGTACAAGAAGGGAGCACTCATTAAAGGAAGATGTCCCCTTTGATGACTCGCTGATAGGTAAGCTTAGTGAAGAGGGCGTGTGTCAAGACGCTTTCAAGACTCGACTGCAAGGTTCATTCCACGTAGGCGATCAAGTCTCGGCCGTTTGAGGACCTCTCCTGCGACCGATCCCTCTTGTTTGTGGTGATTTCCTCGTCATATTGAGTTCTTCATCACCGAGGTCGTGAAGCCTTCTACAGACCTCCAGTCTTTTGAGATACGTATATAAACGTCTCAAATCACAAACGACACGCATGACAGATACCTCGCGTCTCTGATTTACAGGCATCCTATGATTCCGCTCTTTCGATGGAGGTCTCTCGAACTGACAGGATACCCTGTTCACAACTGCTACTGTTGTCTCAATAGAAGCTGTCGAAATGGTACTCAGCACAATTCGTCCCTGAGGTACAATCTGCCCTCATCACAATATTGTTCCCAATAGAACACGGAGTCCTTGAGATCGGCAGAAGAAAGCTCATCGTCTGCGGCGCATATAATGTCCCCCGCTGCTTCATCTTCAGACACCTGACGCCATAACTAGGAATGGGATGTGAGCGCTCTAGCCAGTTGCTTGAGCTGTCTATATGGTCATTTGAAAGAGGGAATAGAAATGCTTGGTGCTTCTGATCTACGTTCTGTAAGGCAACTTCTTGCACAGACTGTACAAATGTGCCATATACGTAGATACAGCTCTGCAATAACCCTCTCAACATAATCGCTAAAATCTTCGGTCTCGATTCCCCAACAGCCATTAGACCGCGATTACTGCTCTTTCGTTGCAGTATTGCTCTCCGACTCGTATCCGCGCTAGGGTACCCCGAGCATGGATTCGTGGACGTGCCAGAAATGAGGTCAGAGTAATCTGGTGCAATCCATGTGACGGCATCATCCGCCGTATGCTTGAGATGCAGAATTGAAACGATAAGCGCAGAGCCATTTCGAAAATGAAACCTACATCACCGGCTTGGTAGAAGTAATCCTTCTTCAGAACCTGCCACTTCCCAACGATGAAACCGTAACGTCCCATGGTCCACTCTACCAAGAATCCAAAAGCTAAAGGGGCACCCCCATACAGATAGCCCCGCCCGGAATTACTGTCCCAGCGGACATCAACGGCCTGACTAGCGAAACCGACCCAAATCTCAGTGGGAATGTTTGCCGGCTCTCCATACCTCGCTTGCATAGCGCGCTCAACGGACCGCTTTTGATCCCTATCAAATCCGACCGAAGAATTCTGACCGGAAAGATACACATGAACATAGGTTGAAGAAACGGAGCCAGCGGTCATGTTGAAGATGTTGGTAGACTTGAATTGCTAAGCGAGGGACGCCAGTGTTTAGCTTATGAGTTTGAACTTTCCGCAGAAACGGTCACGCTGCGATCCTCCTCCTTGGTAAGGGACGGCATGGGTAGTTATACTCGACGTGGATCATCACGTGGTGTCGAGCCGTCCGGGTCGCACAGCCCTCTCTCGACAAGGCGGTGAATCACAATTCGTTACGGTAAGAGACCGCCGAGATGACACAGCTTTCTTACAGTACTCAGTAGGGCGGTGGATAAAAGGCGTAATAGCAAGAAACAGCTCTTGCACCGGCAGAAAGCTCCTTTGTCCAATGCCATACGTCATCCATGTCGTGATTCATAACATCAATATTGCTGTTTGCATGATACAACCCAGATCAGCACCGCCTTGCGACGCGCTAAATTCGAGGAGATCCCATGGCAACGGCACCGAGGTAACTGTGCTTGCTGGCCGCCTCCTGACATGAGGATGCAGGAGCAATTTCGTTTGACCCGCGAAGCTCTTGGGATGCGAGCGCAGTCCATGGTCGCCGGCAGCATGTTGGCTCTGGATCATTCCGCTTCGGACTTGTTGCACCTCATTCCTGTTATCGAAGTGCTCTATTCCGTACACAAATCGCAATTTCCACGCTCTTTGGGCGGACATGTACGCGGACTAGAGGAAGATGAGTCTGCTACAGTACAACCACATGAGAAGGACCAAATCAGCATTACGCCAGCTGTAGCCACCGTGCTGGGAAAGCTAGCCGTCTAACTGGTTACTCATGTCTCACTGCCATCATTGATTCTTCTCACGTGACAGACCCCGGTTCACGGTTGTGAGGTCGTCCTGCTTGCCATTGCGGCAGCCATCATGAACGTCGCTGTGGTTCCGGTCAAACGGCATGAACACTATTCACTAGAATGCTGAAGCCAGCATCAAGCTCCGTCTCCGTCCTGAAGTCCCGGCGAACATGCACCGCGTTTCCGTTCAAGCGGCTGTGGACGACGAGGATGGCCGCCGCCGGTGGGATGGTCAATCGAGGGACTTGTTATTCGGAAGTGGTAAGCATGTCATGGGATTTGGGAGTGAAACGCTGAGACGATCTACAGATGTACTGTGTGGGTAAACGTCGTGGCTAGTCATTAGCTCCAATTCGTTCAATCAATGCGCATCTGACCGTCTCTGGCCTTGCGGGATAGTAACGAAAAGAGGGCACTGATTATCGTTATCGATCGCGCCTCCTCTCCTGACAAAGACCAGAAAGGGGTAACAGACGGAGAATGATGATGTCTACACCTGTCCTCGTCGTCGTTGCTATCTCCGTTAGGAACCCTTCGGTCGCCCTGACAGACGACGTCCAATAATCCCTGCGGGATAACACACGCCCAGAATCATCCAACACCCGCAACAGCGGCCAGCTGCCAGCATTCCCCAACCGCAAAGCTTCCGTTCGAAAGACGTCACGGCGTCATCAATCCGGCTCATCGTCTCAACAAGTGTCATACAACGGCAAGCGGCCGACAAAGCAAGTATCAAAGTCTTCGACGCGAGCTCGTGAACAGTGAGAGATGTCGAAGGGCAAACGAGGCAAGAAGGGAAAGGCGGAGACAGGAGGCAAGAAGGTATGCCACTCTTGATCATTCCCTGCGTTCTCTTGCCGGGCCTGCTCTGCACTAAGCTGATGCTGCATTGCAGATTCAAATCCCGTTCCGTTTCCTCGACCTTCCGACCGACCTCATCGAGGAAGTCGCGAAATTCATCAAGCAAGCAAAGCAACTTCGGACTCTGGCGAATCTCACACAAGGAAATCGGTTCTTGCACGAGGCGATACGACCATTCCTTTGGGAAACGGTGACGTGGACTATTAAATCGTGGAAGGCCGCCATCGACAGTTTCAAAACTCGCGAGACGGACCCGAAGTTGTTTGACCACATCAAGTGAGCACCTCCTCTTCAGCGCTTTGCATTCGTTCGAGATGCTGAACGCTTTCCGTTCAGGTACATGTACATACTCGACACCAATGGCGAGCTTGGACCGAATGATACACCTTTTTGGGCGCCGTTATTCCTACTGCCTTCCTTCAACCGCCTGACTTTTGGCCAGATGGCGCATTCCGTGTTTCCCAACTTGAAGTACGCCATCTGCTTCACACCTCGCTGCTCCAAAAGAGATCGGATTCTGCGACATTCACCGTCGGTCTATATATCGGATCAGAACCTGATCGAAGCTCAAGATACCGCCGCCCTCCGCAAGTTGGTTTTCGAGATACTTCACGAATACGACTACGCTAAGAAGCACACGTCTGCGGAAGGATGCATCGATATGGGGAAGAATCTGCAGTTCTACCTGGACTGCACCAATCAGCCAGAGTTCGCTGCTGTTTACGACATGGTGCAAAACATGTACACCGAGAGTGAGATCGCTCCCGGCCGCACACACGCCACCGGGCGCATGGAACGGAACGACTTGACGGAGAAGAGCAGAATCTTCTTCGAATTTCATCCATTCCGTTCCATTGCGATCCTCGCCTTCGATCTTCCACTTCTCATCCGATTCCATTTGTTGACCAATACACCGCCAGAAGATGCGAAACACGGGATCAGGAAGAAAATTCTCGATATTTTTTGCCTCGTGCGCCGAGCCTTGAAGGAAGATATGGGTGAGAACTGGACGCTGCTTTTGGGCCTAGATTTGGTTTCGGCCGGGAGGGCTGCAGTGTCTTCTGTACTGGAACGTACTGTTAGCTGGTTCAACGAGGTACGTTGTACGAGTTTCAAAGCGTTCCGCCTAAGTCACCTGTCCTCTTCAGCTCGCAAGCTATACGCCGCCCACCAGCGCTGTAGACGACCCAGACTTCGCGCGTGATCCGCCATTCAACTTTTTCATACGAATGCGAGAGACAATGAACCTGGAACAATTTCAGACGTACATGTTGAAACTGTTCGCAGCACTACGCAGTATCTACGCAAACCCGGCGGTCTCGCCCAATGCACGTTCCCGTCTTCCGGTCTGCGTCGAGGTGCAAAAGTTGCCTATGGTGATACCTCACGTTCAAGAGTTGTTTGTAAGGGCAAACTTCACCGACCTGGAATCGACCAGGAGTATCTGCATCGGTACCCACGATCATGTATCCCGAATGTATACCGTTCGGCGATTCTTACAAGCAGGAGACGGGACGGAGATTCCTCAAGGGCAACACAGCAAGCTGCGAAAAGCCTTTCTCGATGATTGGCCCGGAGCGTCGGTGTTTCCGTTTTGTACGTTCTCCTTTTCTCTAGGCGCAGGCACTCGCTCATCATGCCAACATTCGACAGTGGTGACCTGAACGTATCGGTCGAAGTGCTGTGGCGTCTTCGCTACTTTGCTGGCGCTCAAGCTCATAATGGCCAGCTGCGATTGATCCCGGATGAGGAAATGCAAAGGCATTACAGGAAGCTAGATGGATTTGCGATGCGGTATCGTCGGGTGCAGACATCAAGTGTGATTTCATTAGGTAGTCGAATAGTAATCTATTAAACATCATGTCGAAAATCTCCGGGTTCCTACCTTCATATGATGTCCAGAGGGAAAGAGACGGGGACAGAACTGGCGCGCTCGAGTTTTCCGTTGTTCCATAGTATTGCCATCAGGCCCGGTCGCATTGAGGTCTATCACTACGGCAACGCGGAAACAAACAGTCAACCGAGCTCGAGGCCTGTGATGACTCTATCTCCGTCGTAGTAGTTGTCTGTGGGGACCGGGTCAGCAAGGGCAGCTGAGACGAGCACGCTCCGCTATGCCGGAGTGCTGAGCCAAAAGATAATCCCATTACGCATACAACCCTCAGAGAGCCGGGCACCTACGCAGTTTACAAATGATAATCCGCCACATCCTTAACCTGGAACCCTCTCCTCGTCCACACGCCCTCGATGCCCATATCTTCCTGTCCGCTACGTGCAAACCACGAGTCAGCCGGAGCCATGGAAGGATGTGCAGAGGAAAAGGACTCACTCGTCGCGCATCTTGATCATTGGTTCACCCCCTGGTTCGATCGGGTTCCGGAAGATAACATTCTGCCTCTACTCGGCAGTGACCATATTAGCGGCTTCCAAAAGAGAGAGAGCCAACGGGACTCACCAGTCCCAACGTAAGATGAATCGCCGCCGGCCCGACCTCGATCTCCTTCTCGGCCTCTTTCCCCTCGATTAGCGACAGTACGTTCTGCACCACCACATCGGCCTGCATCATTCCCGGCCTGGCAGCCTTTGGCGCTCCGGTGTCCGCTACGTCTCCGAGGGCAAAGATGTTTGGGAACCCGGGATTGAGGAGTTGTAGTGTTGGTCGGACACGGAGGAATCCGTTGGCGGGGTTGATGATGCTGGTCGCGGGGTCGGTAGTAGTGCTATAGAGATTCTGGAGGAGCTGTGTGTTCGGTACTTGTCCGGTAGCGAGAATCACCAGGTCGGCCGGGATCTTCCGTCCGTCCTGGAGCTCCACCTCTGTCCGCGACCCATCCGTTGGGAACCCCTGCTCCAGCACAGCCACCCTCTGCCCTGTCACCAAATCCACGCCGACCTCTTCACACCGCTTTCGGACGATCGCGTCCAACCCCTTGTGGAAACGGTTCATCACCCTCTCCCGTGAATGCACCAATGTCACCTTCTTCTCCGGATACACCTCCTTCATATCCAACGCCATCTGCACTCCGACCGCTCCGCCACCGACGATGACGATCTCCTCGGCGCCCTTCACCCCCGCTTGATACGTCTTGAAGAACCCAACCCCACCGAGCTTGTGATCGTCTTGCATGCTTCCCGGCGAGGGCAATCTCGTTCCGCTGGCGATGACGAGGAAGTCGTATTCCACCTCTTTTGCGCCTTGCCATGCGGGTCGATCGAGGTAGACCCGATGGGCGTCGACGTTGATCGCTTTGGCTTGGACGACGGCGTGCGAGTGGGGTCCCGGTACAGGGGCGAAGAGGTGGGTGTACGGGATGAAGGCTTTATGTTCGTGTTGCGGTACGATCGCGAACCGGGGCTGAGGGACAGGAGAGGTAAGCGTAATTCAAGGGCCGAGACGTGCGACGAACGAATGCGAAAAGGTGGTGAAAATGGCTATGCGGCTCGACGAGAAGAACCTGGAAAGACGGTGAGCCCATATCGACGACACGTAAGGCCTTGTCAGCTTACACGATATCCAGCCGGCAGGGCACTGGCAAGCTTGGTGGCCGTTCCCTATACCGTGGTAATTAACGTCAGCGTTGGCCAAGAACAGATGCCCTCGACTCACACTTCCAACGTATGATCCTCCGACGACAACGACGTTTTTGAGCCCTTGCATTTTCTCTTTTCGGTGAGCGATTTGAAGTGCGATGTTGATGAGGACGGAAACGACGACGAGATAGAGCGGGAGGATCCACCGTTGCATGAGGAGTGTCCCGGTATATATGCCCTAGGTGTTTGTTGCGCCCAATCTCTATACGACAATGCTCTCGACGATTCAACCCATCCCGTACTCGGCCTCGACGCCGGAAATGCCGGACGCTATAGCCTATTATAGACCGATTTGAATCCGATGCCGACGCGACGCGTCGTTATCTGATAAAAGCAGTGGTGGCGAAGTGGATCAGGTGGATCGGGGCAGGTCCTATGGCGATGTCCACCTCGATGACGGAGTGGGTAGATGTCTTTTGGCCAAGAGCGTGTCGGAAGTCGGGCTGCGATCCCTTCGGCAATGTGGCATAGGATGAATTTGGTATCAAAACATAGACTCGGGGTATACGCAATACAACGCCAAATCACAAGTACAGGCAACGAAGAAACTACCCCCGCAACCAGCTCTGCAACCTGACCCACCCTACACAGCCCCACAACTCACAGGTACTCCAACGCAATCGGATTCTCGACCCAATAGACCGCGCGCAGCATCGAAGCATAAACCCTTAACGACAACTCGACCCTGGGTCCTCCCTTCTGCGCCTTCTCCGACTCGCAGTACCCGTTCTCGTCCTCCCACACCGGATTGCATCCCCAGGGATTCAAGAGTTTCACGATCCCGGGATACGGAGTGGCGGCATAGTCGATTCCATAGGCGTGCGTACCGATCATCTGGACGAGCGAGGAGCGGCCTTCGGCGTTGAGGTTGTCAAAGTCGATCAGGGTGTACGAGACGGTCTGGTTCCACTGGGTGTTGGGTGCCGCCCATCCGGAATCACCGAGAAGATGAACGACGCCGTAGTCGTCCTTTGGTCCCATCCCCTCGAGCGTTCCGGCTTCGTAGGTATCCACCGCACAGATGATGTCGTCCCGAACGCATCGAAGCAGTTGCAGAATGACGGGCGCGACGGATTCCAAGTCCCGGAAGATGACGTTTGGCGTGCCACCCGTAAACGTGGCCAAAGCGACGGCCGGACTGATCCCCGTCAGACCCTTGTATCCCGTCCATCCGGCTTCCGTGGCGCTCGACGACCGAAGTTCCGGGAAGGCGTCGATGTACTTTGCAAACGCCTTTTCCAGAAGCGGCACAAAAAACACGTTGGTCGGCGGATAGGAACCGTCCTCGGCTGGACAGACAGCGTCCAAGGTCGGCTGGAATCCGAGGTAAGGCCAGCACGCGCCAGAGGTGAGCGTGGGCAGCTTGTCGTCAATCATGACGAGGGCCTCCTTGCCGGGGTACTTGAATCGGAATGCGATTTGCCGAATCCCTTGGAGGTCCGTGACGGTGTAGTTGATCGTCTTGATCAAGTATTGAGTCCAGCTTGAGGCCCCGATTCCGTTCGACGCGAGGGACATGATCGCGCCGCCCATCTAGACAAGGCGTCAGCATCCTGGTCATTCAAGACAGGAGAGCGAACTCCCGGACTCACCCCGCAGTCACCAATCGATCCCTGCTGCACGTTCCCCGACGTCAACCACACGTAATCCTCCAACGCCCACAGCCCGCCCTTTGTTCCGTTCGCACCGCCCAGAACAGACTGCCATTCGTACGTGCACCCCTCGAGATCCGGGATGGACGGCTGCGCGGCCGCATCGTCGAGCGCGGCGACGTAGTCTGGCTGATCGAGGTCGCCTGTCAGGCCGAACGCTGCGGGAGGTGAGTCGAGGACGCCCGGGGCGGAGTCGTATGTTCCGGGACGGAAGAAAGGGCGTGTTGTCGTCGTGTTGGTCTCCCCGACGACGACGGTCCCGTTGTCTGTTGATACAATCTTCGATACGGTTCCGTTGTCTGCCGTGTCGGGGCTGGTGATGTTTGCCGGAACGATGATGGAATCGCCGCCGTTGGAGATGGTACTGTTCTCCTCGGGCGTGGGAAGAGTCGTGTTCTTCAGCACCGTGGGTAGATCAGACGAGATGACCTCGTCGGGTAGTTGAACGGTCGTGACATTTTCCGGGATTGGGTCACCGATGACGATCGGAGACGACGAGTCTTGGCGGCGGTTCCAGGGGTATGCGTTGATGCGGCTTGCGAGACCGATGAAGAGGATTGCGTTGCGGATGTACATGGCGGTTGATGATCCAAAGTCCGATGACCTCTGAAGTTGGACGTACGAGACATCCTTATATCGCTGTCGAACGTGCTGTGGGACTTTGGTATCGTTGTCACACGAATCACAGCCGCCGGATGCTGCATGAGCCATGAGACTGGAAACCCATCAGCATCCCGAGCCATATGCACGGCCACTCTTCGACAATCCCACCAACTCACAACACTTTCACCGCCTGAGTTGCTGCATCCGCTCCAGATACTCCCGTTCACGTCAGCATCCACCATCCGCTCAGCATCCGGCACCGCTCCTCCTCTCCACCTCTTGTCGTTCACAGGTCTGGCCTTGTGTCCGTATCCAAGCCTTCTGCATTCCTGACGTCTTCATCTCTTCTGAATTGCAGCGGGATAACGGTCCTCGAGAATATGGCTTGAATGAAGATCCGGTCTGTGCGTCTAGATTCTTGCGGGGGCGGGGCGCGATTGGCGTTGTCGACACAGCTGGTGCAAAAGAACCGGTGACGGGAGGGGCATAGCCAAGGACGGGACTGGCGAATCAGCTGTGTATATTCAGCCCTTGTCGATAGGAGAACACAAGTCAATTCCGTAATTCAATAGTCCAATATCTTCAATCTTGTCTTCAAGAAAAGAAAGCTTCCGCGCCGCGCTCTGTAAATATCATCATGTCAGGTATAGACCCTGCTATAGGCGTAATCGCACCTAGCTGTCTGAAGGATGAATGGACTCCAGATAAAGCGGCTGATGAAGCAGCTCAGAAATCTATCAGAACGGTGCCGTGACGTATACCAAGTCGTTCCGATGAAACCGTGACTGTTAACCAGCTACCTACCAAGTGTTCCCCTGCCGCTTCAGTCTCTATGCTACCTTCTCGAGGTAGTACCGCTCAGCGGCGGGTTTCCATGTCCTCTCAGCGTCCTATGCGCGCCGCTGCCCTGCTCGTCTTCTCTCCTAATGACTCTTTCCATAATGCCTTGACCATCGATTGCGCTGTCAACTCCGCCCTCATCGAGTGTTGTCAAGATCGAAACTGAACGGTGAGCAGGTCGCACAAGTGACCAGCAAGCGAAGGCGTCAAGGCAACGATTGCCGGAGCAGGAGTGAATTCATTGATGCATCAAGGAAGTAGCATGCAGAAAGTGGGGGTGTACAACGACAGACCACAGATACAAGGGAAGAAGCAACCGTCCACTCACTGCCCACAGCGCCTCACAACCTCTCCAACGGAATCGGTTTCTCCACCCAATACACAGCTCGAAGCATCGACGCATAGACCCTCAACGACAACTCGACCTTCGGCCCTCCATTCTTCGCCTCCTCCGACCAACAGCCGCCCTGCTTGTCCTCCCACACCGGATTACACCCCCATGGATTCAAGAGCGACACCAAGCCCGGGTACGTCGTCGCCTTGCGATCGATCCCATACGCATGATTCCCGATCATCTGCACGAGCTTGGCCTTGCCTTCGTCGTTGACGTTGTCCCAATCGATGAGCGAGTACGAGAGTGTTTGGTTCCACGCCGTGTTCGGGGAGGCCCAGCCGGCATTATCGAGCAGGCGAACGACGCCATGTTCGTCTTTCGGGCCCATACCGTCCAGCGTGCCGGCTTCGTAGGTGTCCACCGCGCAAATGACGTCGTCTGCGATACAGCTAAGCAGCTGAAGGATGATCGGCGCGAGGTCCTTCAAGTCCCGGGTGAGGTGACGTGGCGTGCCGCCCGTGAAGGCAGCCAACACCGTAGCCGGGTCCATCCCCTCCAAACCTTTGTAGCCCGTCCACTTGTTCTTCGTCGCGTTCGCCGACCGAAGCTCGGGAAAGGCGTCGATGTACTTCGCAAACGCCTTCTCAAGCAGGGAGACGAAGAAGACGTTGTTGGGCGGCCAGGAGCCATCGTCCGCCTGATGGACGGCAGCCAAGGTCGGTTGGAACCCGAGGTACGGCATGCAGGATCCCCCAGTTGAAGTGAGCGTCGGCAGCTGGTCATCGATCATTACCAAGGCTTCTTTGGCGGGATACTTGAAGCGGAAAGCAAGTTGTCGGATGCCCTGAAGGTCCGAGATGGTGTATGAGACGGTCTTGACGAGGTATTGTGTCCAGCTTTCGAGACCGAAGCCGTTCCCGGTGAGCGACATGATTGCGCCGCCCATCTAAACACACACGATCAGCACCTTACATACTCATTGTAACAGGCAGAGACTCACCCCACAGTTCCCGATAAGCCCTTGTTTTACATTCGCCGAAGTCAACCCGACGTAATCCCCTATCACCCACAGCCCGCCTTTCGTCCCAGTCGCACCGCCAAGCACCGACTGCCACGCATACAAACAGCCCGTGACATCCGGAATCGCCGGCTGCACCGCCGCATCGGAAAGGGCGGCGACGTAGTCTGGGAGATCGGCACCCCCGGTCAAGCCGAAGCCGCCGTTCGTGTCGTCGTATGCGATTGCGGGCGGGTCGAGGACGCCCGGGGCCGAGTCGTATGTCCCCGGGCGGAAGAACTGGCGTGTGTTATCGTTGGTGTCGCTTACAACTACGGTCCCGTTGTCCGT
Organism: Naganishia kalamii; assembly: GCA_022813745.1. Taxonomy (NCBI): domain Eukaryota; kingdom Fungi; phylum Basidiomycota; class Tremellomycetes; order Filobasidiales; family Filobasidiaceae; genus Naganishia; species Naganishia kalamii. The sequence continues at coordinate 18,968 of JAKLLX010000123.1, read as the reverse complement.
TGATGTGATACTGGATACCGTTCCGTTGTCCGCAGTGTCGGAGGTGGTGACGTTGCCGGGTAGGACGATGACTTGATCTCCGTTGACAATGGTGCTGTTCTCGAGGGGCGTGGGAACCGTCTTGTTCTGTAACCCCGTCGGAAGGTCAGAAGACAAAATGTCATCCGGGAGATATACGGTAGTGACGTTCTCTGGTATCGGAGGACCAATGATGATCGGAGCCGTCTCGTCTTGCCGGCGGGTCCACGGGTATGCGTTGATTCGAGTTACAAGAGCGATGAAGAGGATTGCGTTGTGGATATACATGGTGCTTGATGTTCACCTCGGACATCGTTGAAAGCTGATTTGACATCCTTATATCGCTCCGGGGGGAGGCTGTACGGCTTTGAGGTTGTTGTGAGTCGTATCACAGCCGACGGGTGCTGCATCATATCGAGTCTGGAAGACGATCAGCATCCCAAGCTATGCACGACTTCTCAACAGCAACTCAACTCACCTCGAACATGCACGGCTCATTCGCTGCATCCGTTCCACGACAGATGCTCCCGTCCACGCCAGCATCCACCATCCGCTCAGCATCCGGAACTGCTCCTCCTGTCGTCCTCCTGTCGTCCTCCTGTCTTGCGTACTCGTGGGCTCTGGCACTTTCTCCATATCCAAGGTGCGGCATCCTTGAGGTCTTCATTCTTCTGTGTTGCAGCGGAACGACGATCGTCGGAAAGAAGGCTTGAAGACAGATCCGGTGTATTTGCCTAGGATCTCGAAGAATGGGATGTCGTCAACACAGCTGCTGTTGAGGATCCAGTGACGAGGGGAACATACCGATTGCACAGTCGATGGCTCGAATCAGCTGGTGGTTCAGCCCTTGTCGATAGGAAGCTCGATAGGAGAATGTTGTTTATTACTGTAGTGGCAGAACAGCATTCGCATGGATAGGAGAAAGATTCGTCGATAGGAGGTGGTGGTCGATCGCTGCTGTGTTTCAGCTTGAGACAGGGAGCTTCTTGATCGCCATTGGAGTACTTGCTCATTGGGATCCCAGTGAAGAAAAACGTGGGAGGAAGGGAGGTGATGCTTCACGATGGCCGTCCAGTGAGCATCCGAGATTGAACGTGCTTCAGAGCTGAGCGGTCGTTTTCGGGACGAAACACGCAATTCTTAAAACTTTCATCAACAACCCCTTTGGCTTAGTGGTAGAGTATCTGACTACGATTCGACAGAGTCTTGGTATCAGGGGGTCCTCGGTTCGAACCCGGGAAGGGGTTGCCTTTTTGGCTGAGCGGAGCGCGTGCTCCTTTCCACCGACGCGAAGAAGGCGGAGGGGAGATGAGAGGTGTGCACGGCACTGCCTTTTTGCATACTGTTACGGGTGCTCGACTTGGCGCCGTCCTTCCTTGCATTCTGATACGGAGCATCCAGAAAGCCCTCAAGTCGACCTCGACGTCCTCCTTGACGACTCCGCCGCATTCCCGCCCCGCCTCATCGGACCGGACCCTGGCGAACCGAACGCCTTTCGGTCGCTTTGCCTGATAACGCGTCACATGCTCCGGCGCTAGGGACGTATTGTGGCCGATACCGAGATGACTCGGAGGTGGGCTGAGGGGTACAAGTATCGCTCGACCTGGTGGTGACCAGTCAAACCCCCTCGACAGTTACCTCGACCATACAACTCGACCGAAAACCATTCGCCAACATGTCCTACGCTTCCCATTCCGCCGTCACGGCTGCTATCGATAAATCCAAACCCTTCCTCTTCGGGATGCACAAGCTCCTCGCCGAACGCACCAAGAACCTCGCTCCCGGTGCTGCGAAGAAACCGCTCATCGGCTCATGGAGCATGCTCCCCGGGGCCAACCTCGCACGCATGATCGCCACCCAGGGATTCGACTTTATCCTCGTCGACTGCGAACACGGCAACATTTCCGACTCGGAGATGCACAACGTCGTCGCCGCGATTGGAAATGTCGACGGGTGTTCGCCGATGGTGCGGATTCCCGCGCCGGAGAGTTACCTTGTGAAACGAGCATTGGATACCGGTGCGCACGCGTTGATGTGTCCGCTTGTGTCGACCGCGGAAGAAGCCCGTCGATTCGTTTCGTACGCCAAGTTCCCGCAACGCAAAGCCCAACGCCCGCCCGCCGACGTATTGACGAGCAGCAAGTACGCCGCCCTGCCTGGTGTCCGGGGCGCAGGGTCACCCTTCGCGCCGGCGCTGTGGAAGATGGATATGCCGGATTACTTTGACGTCGCGAATGAGGGCGTCTTCTTGGCGGTGCAGATCGAGACTGAGGAAGGGTTGCGCAATTGCGAGGAGATTGCCAAGGTCGAGGGTGTCGGTGAGTCCGTTCTTCTCCGTTGGTAATGCACGCTGACCCTGTGGTGTAGATATGCTCTTCGTCGGGCCCAACGATCTCTGCTCGTCCATGGGTTACCCCCCTCCCGAACATCCCAACATCCCCGAAGTACAAGACGCCATCGAACGAATCCGCAAAGCCGCCCATGCGGCAGGCAAGTACGCGGGAATGTTCTGTACCCAGCCCGAGCAGGTAAGCCTCTTCTGCACTCGAGATGGGTCCATGCTGATTGCCTCGCAGGTTCTGGAGAGGGCGGCACAGGGATTCGATCTCATGAACATGGGAATGGACTTTGCGGCGGTGCAGCAGTGGAATGCGGACGCGTTGAAGAAGGTCGAGGCGTTGAGGCCGTGAAGTATGGAAGAAGAGGATAATGACACGGCAACCGTGTAGGAGGGAATAGGTCGAGACGAAGGAAGGGGGGAGGCTAGCGGTCTGGATCGTTAGATCTGCAGGCGAAGGATGAACTCGCAGGTTCTTCAAGCGCCGCCTTGTACATTCTCTACCACAGGTCCTACTCTCGAGGGAACATATCATAGCCAGGAATATCAAATGCAACATGGGCAAGTTCGTGCCGTGCCAAGTGGTCGGTCTTAGCTAGATTATTATACAAGTACCAGTCGACGTCTCGCGCCATCTCGCCTTTTGGACTTCGGGGCAGTCAAGCAATGTCTATCGTCTGTTGAGGCTCAACAGCGGCTTGATGCTGACCGCAGATGATGAGAGGGAAGAATCTATCAACTTGAGCTCCAAATACAGTCAAACGTCACCGGTACCGGCGATCCGATCTTTGTATCCGCGCAGTGCGTCGACACCGACATGAAACTGGATTCACCATCTTGCTCGTATACACCTCTTCCCACTCGATACATCACCCATTCACAATGGTACGTCCCCCGCCTCCCCCACAACACACCACTAACCCTCCCCCCAGTCCACAAACTCGGTCGACCTCCCCACCACCACAAAAGACGCCATCCGCAAGTTCCGCTTCAAGCGGTTCAAGGGCGATGCCGCGCTCGTCGTCAAGATTGACAAGAAGAGTCTGACGATTGTTGTGGATGAGGAGTTGGAGGGGAGTCTGGAGGAGATTGCGGAGGGTATGTCTTGGCATTGCCTGGTTCGATGAGGGTACTGAGAAATATGCTGAGTAGAACTGCCGGAGAACGCACCGAGATATGTGATTCTCTCGCATCCGCTCGTGAGTTCCTTTGCTCTTCCTGCTTTCCTCTTCTTACCGTTGAATCATGTAGAAACACAAAGACGGCCGCATGTCTGTCCCTCTCGTCCTGATCAACTGGTACGCCTTCTCTGCGCGATCGCCTAACGTCAACTAATCTCTCCTCGCAGGGCCCCCTCATCATCCCCTACGGAACTGATGATGCTCCACACCTCCGGCCTCGCCGTATTCCAACAATCCGCGGAATGTGCGAGGGTGATAGAGATGCGTGAAGGCGCTGAGGACTTTACGGAGGCGTACATCAACGAGCGGTTAGCATAATGGTTGTCAAGCCAGACGTTGTATGGAAGTAAGATGATATTCGTTCGGTACAACATGTAACACCGTAACACCGTATAGTACAACCAAGTCCAATCCGCCGTTCTATCCCGTTAACAGATCCTGCAACTCCCGCTGCATACGCTGCATCTCCGCCTCGGTATTCACATCCTCCTCCTGCTGTTCCTTCGTCGCCTGTCACCACCGCCACATCAGCCACACCCCACGCAAGAAAGGTCGCGATACGCACAGGCAACGCTGAATCCACCACGGCACCCGCCTGGCCCAGTTTCCCGTCCGTCAGCTCGTACAACACCTTGTCGACTTCTTCGTCTGCTTCGTCTTCCAGTTCCGAATCTTCGTCCATCTCGAGGGTATCGTCGATCATTTCGGAGATGATACCGGACTGCGGAGCGGGGGCGCGTTAGCATACATCGTCGATAACTAGAGAATGATGCTGATGGGAATGGCCGAAGGACTCACCTTCATCATCTCCGCCGACATCTCGCGCATCGTCGCGCTCAGTTGCGGAAGCTTGATCAGTTCGTTCGAGGCCTTCATGATTTCGGTGGATTTCTGGAAGGTGCCGGTTACTTTGACGAGGGCTATGCACAGGGCCGGGATCAGCATTTACGTCGGAACAACAGAGCTTGATAAGAGTTCCGGGCGGTAAGTATGACGGAAATGTCCAGGCTTGGATTCGTCTGAGAGGCAAGGTACGCTCGATCTTGGAATCATCCCAGCTTCTCTCCAAATCGCTCAGATCGAGGCAACCGTACGGGAAGATCCTCTGACGAGCGAGCACACTTGTGTCTCGCCTCTCACCGCATGTGAGAAGCCTCCTGTAGCGGTCACAGATTCCTGCAGTGTCGACCATCGCCGTCAGTGTGCTCTTCCTACCCGAACGCTTGCCATATGGCTAACTTTTCAGCCTCGTCGCTCCGCTCCCTGCCCCGCCATTCGGAACCGACAGGGCCTCTCCTCACATATCCTGGTGTGCCGTATGGCCGGATGTCCGGAGTCCACCATGCCTCGTATCTTCGTTCCGTCTAGGTCCACACTTGCCGTCTGCATCATCCGCCGTGTACTCGCTCAATTTCCGAATCCCTCGCTCGTTGGCATCGCGACTCCCATCGACCTTCGTTCCTTTCCCTCGTACACATAGCTCGCCCAGACTCACCAGCTTGATGCTGCATTTGCATCTGTACACTCCCCAACCGCGCCTTGCCCACCGCCAACCGTTGTTTCTGCCGCTGCGTTCTGACGACCTCTTTTGCTAGAAGACGGGCACTCTTGACGTCGCCTTTCGTGGCGAGCTGTTTGAGTTGTTGGCGGGCTTTAGTTGTTGCTAAGTCGAGCTGTGAAGAGGAAGGTTAGCGGTGCGGAAGAGTAGAGGTTATTCCGATGACCGGAGATATCGATTTCCCATTGAATGCCGTCCCGTCCTCTTTGCTGCGCAGCCAACAGTTGACTTTCGATCGAGAGGTTTCTCAAGGCGACTGGACGTCGGTCATCACACGGCACCACCACTCACGAGCGAGGACATCCCAAGCGATATCGACAACAGCCATCCTGCGATGGCTATGAAGTTCGTTCCTTTCCTGACAGAGCCGTCGCCGAAAGCCCCTCGCCCCTGCTCCCCTTCACTTCGTTCGCCACATCTCATCGTTCCCTCGCCAAGGGACGTTTTCCAAAGCCTTGACGCCCCGCTCATCCCCTACGCCGACCTGATTCAGAACTCACCTGCCGCATCTCCTTCTCCAAACCCCTCTGCTCCGTCCTCAACCTCCTCTGCCACTCCTGTAGCCTCTCCTCCGCTGTCGGTCCGTAGATGTACCTGTTAACGGCCTTGAACATGGTGGACGTTACGATACAGGTGGGGATGGTGGATGATGAGGTGGGAGTCAGATGAGTCACTTCACGGGCGGTGATCGGGGGGCGTAAATGGCTCCGATATTGTATTTTTGACAGAAATTTATAAATCGCTAAATAGCTTCCAAGCGTCGAGAATATGATAATTCGAGTCGCGAGCCGCGACTCGGAAAGCTCGCGGAAACACACATTTTGCCTCTGCCTCCTCTCAGTCTTCGGTACCTGGGTGCCCCTGACGTCCAAGCGATCAATGAAATCCCAGAGACTCGTCCTAGAGCCCGAGCTTTGACTCTAGCCGTTAACGCTATGCCTTCAGCCGGCGATGTTCCTTCTCGATCGAAGTCTTGAGAGTCGTAACACGATAAGGTGAATGCTAGGTTGCTTGACTGTGAAAACTTGCCTGTTTCTTATAGACCGGTAAAATAGCAACACATCCATAAGCTTTCGCCGCAGACTTCTGTTTTCTGCGGCAGTTGGGGTATCTACCGTTTATCGCTTCACTTCGATGGTATGCGAACCTGAAAGCTGGGGTAATGGGGCATGGCTTGCCCAGACTTATGGTAGCCACGTCAAGTCTGATGCATGATGATTTTCCCGGGTCATGACCCAGTACTTTGACTCTAGTGAAATTTCCAAACATGAGACATATAGGTAACATGTGATCCGAGCAGGCCCACTACGATGCAAGCTATACAACTAGAGAGGGTCAATGTTCTGTTGTGTCGTACAACTGGCCAGACAAGATCACGGAGCCTCTATCGTACTACTTCGGCTCACCGGGGAGGTTCAAGGTACGTAAAGAGGCAAAGTCTCCGCGCTGTCGGCCGATGATGGTGCCGCAGTTGTCGGAGGCGTATGATTTTTGCGATCGGCTATCGTATCATCTGTATCGTACCCTACATCGGGATCAACGCCAGGTGAACTTTCAGGAGGTACGGTGGTAAGTTGATCATATACGGTGGCCAAACTTCTCCAATCTGGTTCGAATGGGACGGAGTTTAGAGTCGCCGAAGGTGAAACGCGGGCCTGTGAGTCTGTCAATTTTGTATGTGTCGAATCCATCCAGAGACGTCCCTTCTCTCTTTCGATGTACATCCCGCAAACGATCTGTACATCGTTCGGCATGGGGTCGAGGTGATCGAATATGCTAAAGAAGGCGCACCATTGTACGCAGAACCTCTCGATGTTGCTTTTATCCGTACCTGAGAGTTCTAAATTTCCCATTTCCAGCTCCAGACGATGAAGCATTACCGATGAGGTGTCTTCGGGATTGAGCCTGAAGTATCTCTCCGTGAACTCGTTGATTTTGCGCTGGATGTGCTCTCCGCATGATTCCTGGAACGGCGAACTGATGTGTCGAATCGGATTTAGCCAGAAATCATTGCTCGATGTTGCCTTGAACAGATTCAGGAGTGATCCTTTCATCTTCAGCGAATTTGCCTCTTCATACACTTTGCTGAAGGAAGTCGACAGCAGTGATCCCAAGCGGTTTCGAAGGTAAGGATCATGTATCAGGACCTGTGTCATTCCTAGCCCATCTCGATACCAGTTGTTCCAGTGAAGACGACATGGTCCGGAATCGTCTCGGAAGACCTGCTGCTTTCGCCTATGATATCTATCGGATTTCCCATCGGTCTCGCTGGGCACGCCATGGTCGAAGGTGTGCAAACAGAGATTCGCAGTGGAGGAGTCGCATGCATGCGGATATGTGGTCAGGCCCTCTGGCATGATACTGGAAGAAACCCGCAAAGTCGCCGCAGGATTCAGTCGTGAGTCAGCGAAGGCGCAAATGAGTTCTATATGTAAGATGCGTACGCGAGAAGGAAGGGAGCTTGAAGGCTGGAACAGCAATGAATTGACTCGAAGGAATGTGAATCTCAGCATCAGATTTGATACGTCTCATTATATAATGAAATGTCCAATCAGCACCTCAAAGGACCCTCGGTCAAGCACCAAGCATGGGAATTCTTTCCGTACACGGAAGTTGCTATGTTATGTCCTCTCTCTTATGCGGTTTCCTTTGTCAGGTTTCCGTTCATTGGCCAGTGCGGCAGACAGATCGGCGGGCCTTCACCATGTTGAGCTTGCGAGTCCCACAATTGGTCCAGAGCGATGTGACCAGGATTAGATCTTTCAATGTTCTTTCCATGAACGTTTCTTAAGGGCGTGCATGGCGTCGTAGGCAAATAGTCGAAGTCAAATGGAATAAGATTATAATTTACAGTACTCTGATGAAGATCAGTCAAAGGGTATCACGTCTCCTGATCGTCGTAAAGTCATGCAGCAGTTATATGCAATGCTGAATATAGCTCAGAGGATAGTCGAAGGAGCATTATCGATGGTGAAGCGGCTAATGGGAGGTTATGCGTAGTCAGAAATGTAGAAAGAAGGTAAAGGGTGGCAATATGCCAGATGACAGACATGTCAAAAGATTTCGCTCGTCTGGTGGATACTGCTCTCCATTTTTGGTTGTCAGGGACGGACACCGGACGAAGCTGGAATTCGGCGAATGGACCGGCAACGTTGTCAACGATGAGACAAGATTGTTTGAAGCACGAGGACAGTGGGCTGGAACCACTAGTGACCATTGTTGAAGGAAAGTAACACTCTTGCTCTTGACGTATGATCTTGCTCTAGAGACCAAAGATAGATTACAACAGAGGCAAAAAGCAGAACGCTAAATATATATATTAATCAGTGCAAGAGTCGCAATACACGTGTTAGTCTATAGGCATGTATTATGTATCCCCGATGGGACTAACGACTGCAGGATAGGACCTTTGATGCGGGCGAGTGAAGTATTATGCTTATCACGATCAGGTAAGGAGATAGAGTAGGGTAGGGAGTAGGCGATGGGGAATGTAGTCAGGGACTGTTGCCAGCTTTTAGGCTGAGATCAACTGTGATTTCATAATCACGAGCCGTCACGGGCCGTAAAAGGCTACAACTTGGGCTTCCTGATATAGACGAATCGGATGGGTGGCGAATATGATCGCTCCCAAGAGCTCCCTAGGGGAAAACTCGATCCGCTATACAGTCGTGACAGAGGTTCTGTTTTCTAGAGGCCCTATAGGGAGAAGCATTGGAGGTTATGTCATCGGTGATAGAGGTTCGGTTGATTGTCATAGCTTCTGTATTCTGTAGCTAAACTGATACTCACGTGAGATAACTCATGCCACCTTCTCTCAAATATCTCAGAGGCTACTGGAGCATACCAGAAGTAGGACAACAGCATTATGACCATCACAAGAGAGTCGCCACTGACATACGACATCAAGTAAACCGGCTACTTGGTTACAGGGTGAGATGTTCACAATCTCGGATAGTCCAGCTACCTGAGTACAACATGGGAGACTTGCTTACTAGAGGACCCAAACTCAAGTCACATTGAGTCGCTATATGAGTACAATATGAGAACTATCTGAAGGAGAAGAAGATTAGCAAAGCAAATGGTCAGAGGCGAGACCATTGCGGGAAGGACAGATTTTCAACTGGGTGTGATGTTTGATCAGTAAGGCCAAATGCAAGGCTATTGCTCACACTAGACTTGCTCCGATGTTGCATGTGTATCAGTAGCTCCGGGACTCAAAGTTTATCAAACTATCGTATAGATAGGGCACATCTTGGGTCATAAACGGCATTTAGTCGACATGGTTTGACCTTAGTCAATAGCTTAAGCGGACTTCTCCGATCAACATCCGTACTCACGGGCCCAGCTAGCTTCCGTAGTCATCTCGCTATCGCCTCCGTCGTATATCCAGTTCGAATAGCCAACTCTGTACTCTACATGGCCTACTCTGTTCCACTCCCGCTGCTCAACGCCTCGCAACTCCCATCGTGTCAGCGCACCCTCGCATGCGGCGCGGTGAGGTGAGCCTCAGCCCACTACGGCCAGCCTCCCCGCAGCTTACTCACGTATCGGCCAGCTCCCTAGGCAACCTTGATCCGCGGCCATAATCTGATGAGTATATATAGCTAGCTTTCCACCCCTTTTGTCACACTTGTATGTCTTGCCTTTTCACGCAGCCTTCAGCCTCTTCGACAGTATCCAGCTATCCTTGCTTCGCTGAGTATGGCGTGAAGTAATCAGGCAAATAGCTGGGAAATCGAAGACATGTGCATGAACGCATGTTCCCCTGAATGACAACCACCACGTATGAAGTAGGCTGCGTCATTAGTCTCGGGATAACAGGCTCGGTTTGGCTTTGCGCTGTGTTCAAAGATCCTAGAGAAAGATCGCTTTAGCGGTTGAAAATGAGGCGCTCCTCATTCTTCGTCCGCAGCAGTAGTATCCTGACATGGCGAAAACGAATGTCGGATTGGGCTATGAAATCGGCTCTGTTGTGTACCGGTCGCGACCTCAAAAGTCATCGTTTCTGCGTCAGTCTGTTCTTCTATCCCGGATCCAGGTCACGATTCTTAATCCTTGACTGTATCACAAAATTTGACAAGGAGGATGCCTCCCCGCCTAGCAGTTCTAATTTGATGTCCAAGTAACAGGAATTTGATCGCACGAGGGCACCAAAACATCCGTTGCACAAGTGTTGAATACGTGAGCAGTCCCCCAGTGCTGACTGCAATTGTCAAGGTCTGAAAAGCATACAACTGGCTAGGTCTCGATCATTACGAACACCCAGACCGTCCATTGCGGAAGGAGGCAATGGTTCTATCAGCCAAAATTTATCTCACCTTTTGGGCCTCCCATATGGCGAAGTCGGGTTCCCATCGACTACATCACGACCTGCCGTTGGAAGGTAGCTTTCCGCCATGACAAAAAGTTCAAGCTCCAGACAATAACCTATTGTAGACATCAAGACTCATGAGTTTCTTGAAGGGCCATCGACCTATCATCTTGTCCGGCCACAGATGATTGATGATGAAGCCGTCGTCGATACCTAACATCCGCATCTCGAGGAACGGTCTCTCCTTGGGAATTTCGCCCAGGGCAGCTCGAAGCCCGCTTGGAGCCGTTACGAAGGAGAATCTCAGTCCTGGATTATTGGACAATGTGCATATGTCCGTCTTCACGTAGGCCTTTCTTCCGTGGGTGTGGAATTCATCGAAAATATCTTTCCAGTCAAACGTAACCTTCAGGCGGTCGCCGCTGAAGACAGTGTGAGTGGCGGTGTCATAGCAAACCTTTGTCGGGTTTGCGAAGTCAATTATCAGATCCGTGGAGTAGGTTGCGGATTTGGAAGGTAATGGGAACATTTTAGGATCTGTTACTCGAATGTTCTCCCCACCTGTGGTGTAGGTCCAGAATACATCGGTTACCCTAAAGTAGACCAATGTTTCTGCACTTCCGTGGGACCATGGACTAGAAGAGCCTTCGGTGTGATAGTCGGACAAGGCAGTTGCTAAAAACTTCGTTGCGTGAGCTGACATACACTCGCAAAGACAGTTGCCTACCGCTAGAACGTTCCGCGTTGACTACTGCGGAGGCTGTGTTTGCCTGAGGGGTGACTGACATCTCACTTGAAGGCACATGCCAGGCCCTTGTTGGTTTGCAGAGCACTCCCGTTGCTTATATATGCCGCTTACTGAGAGCCCGGGGAGAAAGGAAAATACTGCGATGTTACAGACCGGGAGGGATAACAAGAAAGGACGTTTGTGAGGGGTAAAACACGGTCGACAAAGGAGCACAGAAGCACGTCATACCATGATATGCGAGATATCATGTGTTATTTGCGGTTCACCCACAACAGATCTTATAGCGCCGTACAATTCAACAGGAATTGTCTGACTGAAGACATTTGTAGAGATACAACCCTCCATAGTCAGTTCTTTACTATATCTTTGTACAGTGTATACCCGAGAGAGCCTTATGTGAATAATGCTTTCTCCACTACACTGAATGATGTGGCATTTCACAATAGCTCAGCAGCAAAGCAACACAAGCCTTCAAGAAACTTGTCCGATAATATCTCGCATACTATCTACGATGGTATCTTCGCTATTATCAGCCAAGTCTTTGCCCATATTATCACCGACTCCAAAGCGGATAATATCGAGCATAATATTCCCCTTGTGCTTGCGCAGCTGGTCATAGCAGATCTGGATAGATATAAATACAAGGCCATCGCCTTCACTTGTAATAGCCAATGACCTTTTTATTTCACCCTTTGATACACCTTCAATCACGGAGCTACCTTGAGTGCAAGACTTCTCTAGGATTAGCTACCCTCGGTCTTCCACTCAGGTATTGGAACGTTAGTCGCGTCGTATAGCAAGTAATACCAACGTGTGCTTGAATCCTCTTACAACGGCTTTGCTGTCTTGCGACTAAGTAGGACAGATCATTTGGCCCGCGACAACATTTGGGCACCAAGACAGATGTCTGTCTTCAACTAGAGCCCAAGGAGTCACGGTCCGCAGTTGGGGACTCAATCTTTGGTTTCTTTCACCTATATAATGTAGCTTTGAGTGTGACACGTCCTGTGGGGAAGGCGCCACCGTCGGAAACTCGGGTGCGTATAGCCCCTGATATGCCCATTTGGGTATGCCGTTGCCCGTTTGAAGAATAAATGCCTACACTTCTAATGCGTACCGGATTTCCAGCGGTAAAATGGATCGGATTCTTTGCACGGAACGGAGACGTTTTACTCCAGAGTTGGCGGTCATCGAGTACTTTGACCGCACGAAACTAAATCTCTCGGAAGGCTTTTCCTGTGGCTCCGACACCCAGAAGAAAATATCCCTGCTATGTCCATCTCCCCAATCTTAGCTTCCTTGTTAACCGCGGAAAATCGTGTTTTTCGCAACTGACAGGACGTCGCTAGAGGACGTCCGAGAATCCTACAAATCAAGAATCTCAAGCAGACCCCTTCGCTAGAAGGCGAGTAAGCCGTGACAGCGCTCGCCGTGCTCTAAAGTCCCCTGTATAGTCTGTGTGCAGCTTACGACGATTTTCTCTATACCCATAGAAGATCTACGTCCTCTTCCCAGCTGTACAGTGAATGATATGGCGATCAAGTATGTCAGCTTACGATCGTAGTTGACTTCAAGTGCATCCGGTGCTTGAAAACTTTGTCGTGTGGAATTTCTTTTCCTCGTGGGGATGCGCGTGCCTCCCGTAGAGACCTGTAGTCATGTAGTAGTGTCACGGCGCATACACACCAGACATACTACCACACCTACTCTGACTCAGTCGCCTTACGCAATGCTCCTTCTTCTCCGACTTCATTGCAACGACTTCGCTTGGCGTACTTCGCTTCACCGACTTCACTGCGTTTGCTTCGCTCGACTCACTGCACTTCCTTCGCTTCGCCTTTGGCACAGTGCGCGTCCTTCGTTGACTTCGTTCCGTTCACTTCATGGCATTCCCGAAGGACTGCCAATGTTTCTTATAGGCACATATAGTGGGCCATTCACCCTTTGTAATAGCCATTTTGCTTTGTGGTCACCCTTCGATCTACAATAATCCCGAAGCTCCTGAGTACAAGACTTTGCAGGATTGACTACCCTTCGTCTTTCACTTCGGCAACCATCTTCAGCTTTGTCTTGGGTAACAAGGCAACATCGCTTGTGCTAGATTCCTCCAGAACGGCGGAGCTACCAGACGTAGCCGGATAGACCACTTGCCGGCGCGACGCCTCCCACCCTCGTTTGCGAATTAGAGGTCCTTGAAAGATCGTAGAGCCCGCATCAGTTCAGGCATGACTGTATTTCCTAGCAAGGCATACAACACGATGTGTTCCTCCCCCCCTCCCGGTCGCGCACAACCTATGCTATGTATTCGAAAGAGGACCGAGCTACTATGGGTTTCATATGTCGCAGCGCCCATAGGACATTCGCTCCGTATGGATCACTCAGTGGCTTTCATCGTTCGAGATTCTCGTAGCGTCAGAACACTTCCGATCTTACATCAGATTTATTCGTCCACGAAAGAACTTTGGGAACCGTGAAGAATTTGCACAAGCAGAAACATCCTCAAGCTAGACCATTCCTCCAGTAGATGGTATTTCACGGAACTGCCTTCCAGGTTTCTTTCGTTAGCCTGTCCGTGACCGCGACCCAAACAAAGTTGATTTTGATGCCAGGACAGAGCTCTGCATTCGAGCGATTCTCATGCTTCATCTTGTTCGCCTTCTCTGAGTCCACACAGAGATCCATTGAGAGAGGATCACTCCCTGAGAGGTCTTGAGAATCAGGGAGCAACGGGAAACCCATTGAGGCGATGGTCGAAGTAAAGTAAAACTGGACGTCCCCATAAGGTAGCTGCCTGACTTTTCGATAAGGTACATTCGAAGAAGCTGCCGCGTTTGCCCTGCTCCCCGGCCGAGGAGTTTCTCAACCCCCGTCTGCCGACCGTCTTGAGGTCGCCTCTCACCCTCGGTGTTGATGCTCTGTGGCGTAGGCGAAGTCGAGATACCGGCATTGGAACCTGTCGTTGAGAAACATGATCCAACGGGACTGGCATTTACTTTGAGTCCGAAGCTTCAAAGTGCCAATCTGAGAACGCACTCAAGCTTGGTGGTTCAGAACTCATATTCGACTTACAAGGGAGTCCCTTCCGGCCCAATCTCTGTTCGACGTTGCCTGACTTTTATATATGTGTCTTCCAGGACAAAGGAACCCATGAGATAGCTGTGGCATGTGTGCGAAAGAGCGCAACAAAGGAGTCTTTGGGCGCAGTCCAATTGAAGCCGCTACCAGTATACAGAGCCAAACGAGAGCTGTCTCGCGTCACACAGACAGACTGAGCAGGGCAATACTCAACCGATAATCAGGGCTACGCCAGCATATATATCTTGTCCCTAATAGCGAATACAGGGTCCGCTTTACAGTACGATAGCTCACAGGAATACCGGCATGTCGAGTTGTCGGGATCCACACGATCTTCGCCGAGCCTAGCTTTTGACCATCGTTATTCGGACTGGCCGTGGTATGCGATCACGCCTTTCCTCGGTCAATATTGATGTACATCTCCCAACCAGTTTCCCTTATCAAGAATTGATCTTCACCTTTCTGAGATGAGCAGACCATGCTACCTAAGATCCCTGAAGTCGAAACCAGATTACATTTAGTGAGACATCGATGACTTTGGAGAATGGGGAACAGCGGGGAAAGGGTTTCAGTCTCACACGAACTGACGATCTCTGTGGACCTCATAAGCCTTGTACGAGTATGGTTTTAGGTGTCTTAGTATCCTTCGGTCGCATACAAAAGAGTGGTCCTCTCCATGCAGTCTGAAGCATAGCTTCGCGGATTTCTATGGTGCTGCAATCGGCTCATACGATACGACTGTCATCATCCCCTCATCTCGGAACAACTATGAGTCTCGCTCGTAATATCATACTTGGCTCTCACGACTGATTCCTTGCTGTCTACTGGAATTGTTGACCGCGGGGTGCGCATGATCCATTACTGGCTTCTGGCTGCCCACTAGCGCAACGACGACCGATACTCATTTATTTCATTTCGTCTAGTACCGAGACTGTGTTCTGGCAGCACCTGCCGCATGTTCGTTGTCTATCTATTACAGATCTTTGTGTTCATTCATTCGCCACTTTGTAGGTGCATTCTGACTTAGAACAGAGCAAACGTATGAGAAACATGTAACCATTCAATATGCCATGGCTTGATGATCCGATCGCACTTTCGAATTCCTTGATGGCTAGTTCTACCTTTCACGGTTTCCAGCTCTTGCATCAACGTCCGCTACCAGGGCTTCGGTTGCGCCGAACCTTGCCAAAAGAACTTGCCGCCGTGTTGAACCCGATTGCAGGTCATAATCAAATCCACGTATTCGGACGCAGATCGTGCTGGACTGATAGCGTCAGCCATAGCTGGGTCGCCATGTCTGACCTTGTTCATGTCTGTTTTCACTAGACCTGTTTCGGAAGAGCCTCGAATCAGCTATCGAACTTCTGGACCTACCGAACAGACTGACCAGGATGATAGGCAACAACAACTCCATTTGCATGTGCCGTCTCATGGTGCATGGCGACAGCCAGATAGTTTGCAGCTGCTTTGCTCATCCCATACGGAGCCACAACGACCTCTTTACAAAAGCTTCCCATGCTGGCTAGTCCCGTGGAAGTAATGAAGAACTTGGGCGGAGGTAGAGATGTGTTTGTGACTCTTGTTCCGAACAACAAATGATACGCCGCCTTGTAGAGGAACAAAGGCCCAAAGGTGTTGACGTTGACGAGATCTCTGTAGACAGCAGTACCGATGGAGTGTAATGGTGCAGCAGGCGTGGAGATGCCTAGTAAGACCCGTGAGTATGAATGGTCAGAGAGCGACTAAAGTCTCACCAGCATTAGCGATAACGATGTCCAGGTGATCCGTGAAGTGTTGGACCTTCTCCAATGCTAACTTGTTGCTGACCTCGTCGTCCACGGTGAGTTGCACAACCTTGACATTATCATTTGAGCGAGAGAGCGTTTGCAAATCATGAGCCGTGGATGGGTGTCGAGCGCCAGCGAAGATGACGGCGGAAGGTTCACGTTTGAGAATCGCGTAAACAAGCTGCAAGCCGATTCCCCGATTTGCTCCGGAAACTATGAAACGCTCTCGGCGAAAGAATCTTCAACACATGCAGAGTATCACTTACTGAACACATGAGGTCCCCGAGTCTCCTTGTGGGGCATTTCAAGTGGTCCGGCCGACGAGGATGATAACACGATCGAATATGGTAGGCCTGAGAAATCAGGTAGAAGGGCCATGGCAAGGGGCCTAACGATGGAAAGGCTTTCTGACGACTATATACTCCTTGTAAACACAGGAAATGACCTTTTGGGTTGAAAAACATGATCCCTTCCATGATGCTGGCTCTATGAGGGTCAAGGTACGATGTTATTTCTTCGTTTCTACCCTATGTGAGGTGGACCTGTATATGATGTGATGTTTCAGTAGTGTAGTGAGCTACATCAGTCGTATCCGATTTCCATGTGGGATTAGCAGGTAAATCACTCATATGTCTCGAAATATGTGCCATGACTGCCACCTAGCTAGTCAGTCCGTCCATAAGGCTTCAGCCATTACTCAAAGATCAATCCATGCACTCGTATCCCCTATCAATCAATGAAGTCAATGTCACTCATCCCAGGTTCAACGGTATCAACTGTAGTCACTCATTGAACAATCGATACCAAGCACAGCAAGCGTCAGAACTGTCAAAGCTTACTGGCCAAAGCAGATCAGCGTTGCCTGTGTTTTACCTTCGACCACTAATAGTAAATGAAGCCAGCTATCCACTCTTTCCCTCCACCGTAATCCGTGTTTGCTCTGCAGAACAAGATTATACGTCAAGAACAATAGTGTCACTTTGCTCTAACACTGACAACTAGTGTTTGAAGCCCATTGTTTTCGCTTCTCAGTCATCGTTGTCTCAACGTCGAAGACGGTGTCGGTTCGTTCACCAAGTCCCAGCTTAGTCCCGCATCTGTCGCTGTCGATACATTTAGTGATTCTGAAGTTCTGGATAGGTAAAAACTAATCGTACCCAGGCGCTCTTCGAGGGAACAAGAATGCCCCATATTAGCGCAACAGCACTTGTGTCTCGTACAAAGACTTCGAAAGGACAAGACGGAGGTTTGCTGTCCGTGCCTGACAAAGGTTTGGGCAAGTGACATAGCTTCTGTCATTTGTGCTACGCATACTCGCGTAGTATAGTGGATCAAGGTCACCCCAAGCATGTCAGACTCTAGTATGGCCCACCAAGAGGAAGACCACAGCGTCATTACTATTACAGGACAGCCACGACGAAGTTACAGCTTCGGTAGCTCGTCTCATAAGAAGGGGGCTTTGGATAGGGCCTGGAAACGACATTCTTTTCGAGGGCTAATGAAGTACAACTTGCTGACTACTTAAGGTATAAGAAGTCTATGATGGTATACGAAGCTCAATAATCGGTCAATCACCCAATATACTCCTTCCCTCTTTAGCTTTGCTTCTTGCGGATGAATGCTACGCTATATAACAGTAACTGATACAGCTGATCTGAGATTTCGATCTACCCGCCTTGAACAGTCGCTTCGAAGACACGTGGATCGTTCCAAAACCTAGCAGTGATACCTTAACCTGAGGCGGGCCAGGAGGGGACGAGCAGGTCAAGATATCTAAGGCTCAAGGTCTCTTCCGATCGAATCGTTATTCCCAGTCTTCGGTGGTGACCCTCGCTGGGGCCTGCGCTGATGGTTGGTGCGAAGGTGTAAGAGACGAATATCGTTGTGGATGATCCTATAGGTATGCGGCTATAGATATTGCTACAATATTATTCCTGTCTTTTTCTTTTTGTAGATTAAGGGGTTGCTACCTAGTATAGGGACAAGACACAGTTTGCTAGACAAGGGCGCTTGATAGACAGAGGTGGTAGAGAAGCCGGGGAAGAAGGACAGAAGGGGAGATCAAGCGAGATTCCATAAGAGCAAAGCTACGGACAGGGTACAATCTGGCTTATTTGTATAGACATTGGGAATCGGTGACGAAAGTGAGTTCTCCAAGGGCTTCCAGGGAAACTTGCCTTTGACACAAAACACAATACAAACTCTTGTCCGTCTGTACGTCTGCGTTTGTCTGTGCAAGTCTGTGGGTCTGTCCGTCTGTCTGTGTTAGGGTTTTTGTCTTGAGCCAATCATCGAATAGGATACACGAGAGTCCGAAAAGATGTACAATCGAGTCGGCTAAGCAAGGCGAGTAGTGGCGCAGACACAGGCTGTTTTTGGTGTTTCCGAATTATTGACTAGGTCAGAACACTTGACGCAATGGAGACGATATAGACGAAGGGGAAAAGGCTGGAGGGAGGTTGAGAGTCACTGTAAGATTGATGATGATCGGTGAGTGAGTTCGCAAGGCTGTCGCATAAAGGCAGATTACTTTTGAACAGCCGGTGATGTATGTGCGTCAGTGACGCTTATCGAATGGCCCTGCGCTTTATCTTTTCACTTGCGCTTCTCAAGCATACCGCGGATGATCGCTTCACCTGGATTGCACCCGACTCTGACTTCACGTCCGGCAGCTCCATGATCCATGCTCGGAATACCCTAGCATAAGTGGAAGCTGAAGCAACTTCCCAAAGCAGGAATCGTGGTGACATGGCTGTCGGAAAACTGAAACCGGTGACTATCCGATGGGGCCGTTATGTCAGGAAGGTGATCGTAGAGTTGTATCCACGTATCTGGCACACATGTGTAGTCTATACGCGATATTACCTTACAGATCGTCATGAACGGCATCATTCCATCTTGCTACAAGCCTATCACCTTCTATCACACTCGACCGCAGTCGATCGCACTCGA